>CAIGQV010016645.1:16965414-16996942 GCA_903798115.1 Danio jaintianensis | reverse complement strand
AGATAGATAGATAGATAGATAGATAGATAGATAGATAGATAGATAGATAGATAGATAGATAGATAGATATTCTGCAAATAACAGCACTTGTCCAGCCTCTTCACTCTTCACCCTTGTGTATTACTCCGCCCACATACAGCAACAAGCAGAGGACACTCTACAGTTTGACTAATGCTGCTGCTGTTGGACAACATAATGTACTTTTGAGGCTATTTAAATCGAGAATTTAGTTGTTTAGATTGCAACTATGCAGTTTATTTATAAGGATAGTGCCTTTTTAAAATATTTATAAGTTTGGAGAGACAGCGCGTTTAGCCTGCCATTGAGCAGAGCAAAGACGATTGACATTGTCCATCCACAAGATGGCGACAGAGACTGCATAATAAGAGAAAAACAGCGTAATTTCTAACTACAGCTGATCAAATCATTATTAAACTGGTAAGTAACTTTCTAAGTCAATCTCTCTCTTTTGTATGTTTTAGTGCTGTATTTATACCTTAGTAATTACTGTGTGTTGAGTGTGAGATGGGACTCATATCAGGAATGTATGTATTTTGTTTTGGCCACTCTTTGTATAACCCTGAGTTACTTTTTGGTTGGCCATCTGTTTGTTTCTAATGAGTCTCCTGTTTTCATTACTGCAGACTAGTTCAGTAAAAAGAAAGAAAGAAGAAATGCTCACATGTGTTTTAACGTTTTTCCTTATCGCAAACACAACAGTAATCTGGTAGTGTTTGCACTGCTTTGGCTTTTTCGAGGATAATTATTGTGATATCCCGATTGCAACAGAGAAATACTGGGAAATGTCTCTAGACTGATGGCATTTCGTGCCGTTCAGTCTTATAATCTTAAAATGTCAGCAAAATCACCTGTTTTGTCATCACTTTGGACATTACGCTAGATAATCATACAAATACTAGCTCTAAAATGACGTTGGTGAATTAGCAACGGTTTCTGCTGTTCTGACGTCAGCTGCAGATGTGAATGAATGGCGAAACAAAGTAGTTCCTTTAGTTTTTAGACTCTCGTGTTTGATTTTATTTTTTATATACACGATTATGCCGTCAAACTGTTGTATAAACGCAATATCACACTCGTAGCAGTGCGATATGGCTGTATATCGCCACTGGTGGGACACTAAGGCACTTGGCCTGCGTCCTCGCCTCTCACCAGTGCCGATATACAGCCATATCGCACTTCTACGAGACAATTACGACTTTCTCCAGAAATGTTTTATAATATATGGTTAAAATATGATTGTAAATACTGTGAAAATGTTCTTGCTCCATTAATTATCCTTTGAAGAATATTTGAAAAAGAGTAAATATTTTACAGGAGGGCTAATAATCTTGCTCTCAACTGTAAATATTTGCAGAATCGTTTTGTAATTATTAATACTACTTTTTATTGTAGTTTTGATTGTAGCTGATACTGTGAGTGACATAATAAAGAATTGTTTTAGAATGTACTAGATGCATGCTGTTGTAGGCAATGTTTAAAATTAAACCCTCAGTTTTATGTCATTGGTCTAAAAAAACGTTGAAGATCCTTAACATGTGAGTCTTAACACATTTGCCCCACTTACACTAATTTTGTGTGCAGAGTGTAACAGGCCTTAAAGTGATGTTAGACATACAAGAAAACTAACAAGAAAGTAGGACAAAGTTTAATTATTTTTTAAATCATATCAGTTGTGTGTGCAAGGAGGTGAATGTGGGTTTTTCCTTTTTTTTTTTCTGTTTCATAGATAAAGGATTGATGCAAATGTAAGGCATGTGTTAACCTGGTGTTAACCTGGTGTTGTTCATTGGTTAGCGAAGATGCATAACTATTTATTGACAGCATGTAATTTTAGTGAGACTTTCATCTTATTTGTCTTATTTTGGTCCATTTGATGTGCAAGTACTTTTGAATGGACCTATGTTATGTGGCTTAATGGCAAGCGGGAAAGCTAGTGAATGTAAAGGATATAGATGGCGATTATTTTATCTTGTTCAAATACATTTGACCTAAAATCAATCTGTCAAAGGGATTTTTGACTAACCATAGAAGTGATCAATACATTTTAGACCCTGTATTTACAGCATTGTCCACTTGTGATTAGACTTACAAAAAAAAAAAAAACTTAATCTTCTTTTGGGCCCTTCGTCGGTGAGGTTGAGGGTTCTCTGGGCAGCACTGGTGTCAAATATACAAAAAAGCTGTAAAGCTGTGTCTTATGTGGCCATTTCATTTAAACTGAAATGACAAAGACAGTATGGTTAGGCACCAGTGCTGCACCAGTAAATCAATGGGTCAGACTAGCAATCTTGCTCTGGAGAAGCTGACAAAATTGTTAAAGGAAAATTTCAAGATTTTTATAAAATATGGAGCCCCTTTCTACACTTCTTTTAACCAGGTGGACCATGCAACATTTTTAGAGGCTCGAGCTTTCAAGCATTTTTGTGTCTGTTATAATGTTCAGATGTCTTATATTCCAGTAGAACAATTAACAAAACTTGCTTAACCATCAAAAGACAAAACAACACATTGGAAAGCTGAGAAATGTAATTTACACAAATGTGTATTGAACATTGTTATTATTGATTTATTTTTAAATTATGTATTGTTATTATTTGAATTTATGTCATTTATTTATATAATTATTTTCGCCTTTTTAATCATTTGTTTGGTTCCTGATGTTTTAGAATAATTTTGTATTTTTTTCCTCTATATTTTGTTCTGAAGTTCAAACAAAATGCAATAAATATATTTTGGAAAAGAAAATTAATGGGCCAAGATTCCAGTTTCCGGATAGTCCATTGCTGATTGTGCTCTAGTTTTCAATAGGAGTATTAGACACTCTAATTTGAAACATTACAGCCCTTTTTTGCTATCTTCAGTTATTTTCGCTTTAAAATATAACAAAGCTAAACGTGTAGTTAAAATCTGTGTGAACCGGAAGTTGCTGAGACTTTTCTTTCAGTACATTTATGTATTGAAAGTTGAATATTGAGTGGGGCGAGGCTTTTTTGTGTATCATTCCCTCATAGCAAACTAATGGTAAGACAGGCATGGTTAAGAATATTGTGACTGAAGCCGTCAAACTGACTTCACATTTGATGCGCTTGAGCTCAGCCACTCGCGGTGATAAAAGAAAAGGCTATTGGCTGTTTTTTAAAAAGGGGAGGAGCTAGACTATGTCCCACTCTCTCTTCGTGTTTCGGTTGAGATCAAACATCGAATAAAGGTGCACATTTCAAAGCACTTCACAGGACCTTTAACTTGCATGCATTAATTGCTCACCTAAAGAAGAACAATGTGGGCTAGCAAAATAAACATTGTACATTTTGATTTCACTAAGGACTTTAAGAAGGACTTTCATGGAGTGGCTTTTCAAGTCACAGCATGTTAACATTGCACTGTCTACAATTCAGAAGATTAGTAAAATAAATCTGTTATTCGAAAAAGTAATGAGATTGTACAGGGAGTTGCTTTTGTACAACCGGTTATAGAGAGATAATAGAAGCTCTTGCATTTGTCTTTTGTTTCTCTGTACTTGTGGCTCTCATGGTGCTCTTGTGGTACTTTATATCTAGGTTTAATTATGCCTGCTTGTTTTGAACTCTGACAGCCTATTTCAACCTGTCTGTGTTGCGGCACATAATAACTATTGCATTTACATAAAACCATGAATATTTATCACACACACTTAGAGGAAGATGTCACATCTCAATTTTCCATTACAATACTTGTCAGATTGCTGTGATGTCACGCGAGTTGCTTTATTCAATGCATTACAATACAGATTCCTGAGCTAAAGAGTTCTGTATTCTATTGCTGTAAAGGATTTGGTTAGCCCCCGAACAAAAAAAGTTACTATTGTTGAGTAGATAAAGCTTTGAGCAATGTAAAAATGAGTAAATGATTGAGCCAACTGATAGGCTTTGCTGTTTTAACCTGTTTGCTTGTTGTTTTGCAGATAAGTTTAATGTGTATGTCACGCTGAAGGTCCAGAATGTTAAAAGCACAACCATCACGGTGCGAGGAGATCAGCCCTGCTGGGAACAGGACTTCATGTTGTGAGTACTGCTGTTTTTGTCATGCATTTCTGTAAATTTTCACTCAAATTTAGGCCTGATGCAAGGCACCTATTCACTGAAGGACTTTAAAATTACACTCAAAATTACTTTGCTGTGGAGAATGGAAGACCGTGTTTATAATATGCTTAGTGTTCTGTGTGCACATAGTTATTTTTTAAATCTAAAAACAGTCATGTGTAATGTAAAATAAAGGGTAGGAATTTTAATTATACCCATTTATGTTCTGTATTTATTTAGCGCAAATTATAGACACACACTTCAGTGTCTCTTATCTTTGACCCTCTTGTAATGACAAATATTAAATAGGATTTTGATGGTTTTTCAGGCAGGTTTGTGTGTCCCAGAAATTATCCCCAATTTGTAGATTGTTGCAGAGAATTTTGACAATCCTCTGAAAGGATTCTGAGAATCAGCCACGGTTATGCCTCTTTCACACCGGACATGTGAGCAGAAGGTCTGTTTTTGCGACGCTGCTAACGCGCTATTAAATCGACAATGAATTGATTATTACCAAAAGCATAAATTACTGTAAATTGCAATTTTACCCAATAAGTGCATTGTTAATATACAGTCATTTAAAAATATTAAATCAAATGAACTAAAATTATTTCAAAATTAAATATATATATATTTATAATATATAATTTTTCATTCATTCATTTTCTTTTCGGCTTAGTCCCTTTATTAATCTGGGGTCGCCACAGCGGAATGAACCGCCAACTTATCCAGCATATGAAATGAAATGCCAACTGACTCAGCCGGGGCTTGAACCAGCGACTTTCTTGCTGTGAGGCGATTGTGCTACCCACTGCACCACCGTGCTGCCCGCATCCTAATTTGACTGTGAATAAATATTATTTTAACTATATAACTTGTAAAATATAACTTGAGTGTTCCTTTAAAGCATTTTGCTGTATTGTTCAAAAAGCATATATGTTAGTTTTTACCAGAGATGAAAACCTTATTTTTATTAAAGGGATAGTTCACCCAAAATTTTCTCTTGTTTTACTCATCCTTATCTTGCCATACAAGATATAGATTACTTATTTTTCTTCAGTAAAACGTCTCTTCAGTGTTTGAACACTTACAAAAAAAACATACAGGCAAATCAAAATTAATTTCCTTGCTTTCTGATGACATTGAAGTCTTACAAAGCAAAACAGTTAGTCTTTGCACATGTACATCATTATTATCTTTAATAGGACCCTGAATGTGTTCGCAACAACTTTCTTCGAAATAAAAAATATTACTGACTGTAAACTTTTGGTGTACTAGCATCTAACATCTGCATGAGTTTTAAAGCCTTGTCAGTTTTAATTCCTGATGCATGTTGTTTTTACCCTGCTGTCATTCAATGTATTTTAAACAGAGTACACTTATTATGTTAATGTTTAATGCACTGAATGAAGTTTAAAAGCATAATAGGAATCCTTTAATATCAGCCGCTCTGTCTGGCCATCTATGTCTAACCTAAAATCAAAAGCTATGTGGCTTTTACCATGCTTTTCAGAAAAGCCTTATGTAATTATAGGTGCAGTGTGTTAGGATTCTAGGCCAGTGGCTCAGCTTTGTGTGTATGTGTGTGTGTGTGTTTTGATCAACGAAGATCCTCTGTGCCTGGATTATTGTCCTCCTGCTGCTGAGCTATCACCAATGATCGGCAGGTTAAGATCCACACACACATAACACACATTCTCTATGGAATTGAAGCAGCATTGTGTGGATGGAAGGGCACGTGAATGTACTGAAAAAAGAGGGAGTTATTGATAGCCAGAAGCTAGCAGGAGGTTTCAGATAAATAAATGTGAGGCCTGTTAGTATGACACGTTATGCAGAGAACTATCACACTATCATATTTTAGAGCAGACGCAATAATCCCAGCTGTCATTTCTGTGGTTGTGGCTATAGACTGTACTGTTCACCAGTGAGTAGATGGCCAAATATGCTTCCCGGAGATGACGGTTAAATTAATTTAGCATCTTTCTCTGCAGTGAGGGGCATCTCCAATAATTGATTAGTTTACAAGTGTTTATTCAGGTTGAGCACTTGGCACACAAATACGTAATCATATTCATTCATTCATTCATTTTCCTTCGGCTTAGTCCCTGATTTATCAGGAATCTCCACACGTAATCATATGAGTTTTCCAAAATAGTGTCTACTATAAAGTAAGTTTTCAAATTCTACAATATTTTAAGGTTTTAAACTTATTTTATTCTTAATTTAAAGTAATTAAATGTGCTTGGATATTTATATTAATAATATTCATATTATTATTCTTTTATAATTGGCTGCTTTAATGTTGAGGTGATGATGTTAATTTCTATCTATAGACTATCTATAGATAATACCATAACTGTGCATATTAAAATGTATGAAAATATATAAGGAAATATTTTGATGATTTAGTTCATGACATGTGAAAAATTTGCATTCATTTAAAAGGTATTTTTTAAATTGGTGCAATAAAGAGCTGTCAAAAATTATTATCTTTTGATTGATTGATTGATTGATTGATTGATTGATTGAGAAGAAAAAGAATCTCTGTGTTGGACCTGTGGTCATAACGGAATTTGATAAATCAGTTGAAATGGACTAAATCTGCCCTCTCCTAAGAAGCTTACTTGCCCAAAATAGAGTATTGGTGTGACAGAGAACACAGAGATGATTTTTGATTCAAAATTTAAAAGACACAGACACAAGAATGACTTTTTTGTTTAAAATACAAATTTTTGCTGTTGTCAAACAAACAAACATGCATGTCATGCGAATGAAATAGTCTTTGCGTCACTGGACAAATCCTGGTTTTGTGGAGAGGTACAATACCATCTGATTATGCAATGCCAAGATTAGGATTAATAGCAGCTGGATTGTAATGTAGATCATGATGGACTACACTATAATAAATATTTTTATTGTATTTCCTTTTATGTCAACTCTATTTCAAAGCATAGACTTTTGAATTGCTGAATATTGATGCATATCTCCTATGAAACAGAGAGCTGTAAAGATAATATACAAAGTATGAAGTCAAAATTATTAGCCTTCCTGTAAATTTATTTTTCAAATAATTCAAACATTATGTATAACAGAGCAAGGTATTTTTCACAGTATTTCCTATAATATTTTTTTTTCTTTTAGAGAATGTCTTATTTGTTTTATTTTGGCTAAAATAAAAGCAGTTAATTTTTTTTAAACAATTTTAAGGTCAATATTATTAGCCCCCTTAAGCAATAGAAGTCTACAGAGCAAACCATCATTATACAATGATCTGCCTAATTACCCTAACTTGCCTAGTTAACCTAATCATTAACCTAGTTAAGCTTTTAAATGCCACTTTAAGCTGAATACTAGTATCTTGAAAAATATCTAGTAAAATATGATGTATACTGTCATCATGGCAAAGATAAATGAAATCGGTTATTAGAAATTAGTTATTAAAACTATTATGTTTAGAAATGTGTAGAAACAGAAATTGGGAAAAATATACAGGGGGGCTAATAATTCAGGATGACTAATAATTCTGACTTCAACTGTATACTGTTTACTCATTCATATATATACTCATGTTTATATTGCTATTAAAAGTGATATAGAAGTGTTTGCGCTTCCTGTTTTTGTGTGTTAGTAGAGTAAGTGTTGAAGAGAATTGTGTGTGTGTGTCAGTGTGTGTTGGGGATAAAGAGGATGAGTGTTGAGCTTTGATCTGCTCTGTCAGGGTTAAACTGCCACGTGCTGACCTCACATGCCAGGAATTAGACTAGTAAAGAGAAGAGACAAATAGATATCGATTACAGGCACAGAAAGAGCTTGGCAGGCAGTGAAACCATTTTTGAAACCAAACATTTGTACTGGAATCTGGTTTGGGTTTTTGCATCTTTTTCCTAAGTGTTTCTTTGATTATTTAATACATGAAGGAAAAAAGCAAAAGATGTTTAACATTTTAATTGCGTTATAAATGTCAGTTTGATTAAATATCTTTTCTGAACAAAAGTGAGTTGTTTATTTTCTTCTGGAAAAAAAATTATCTTGCTGACTTTTACTGAACTGATAGCCAAACCAAATGTAGGATCATAAACAGCAGAGAAGGCTACTTCTGTGCTACCTTTGCAAAATTGGATTCCTACCTCCATGCGGTGCCTTGTTCAGGTTTCGGTGTTTTAGAGGATTTTGAATTCAATTTTATGGAAACAAACGTGAGAGGTGACAAGCTATCTGTCTCTGTCACACTCTATACCACAAGTTTCCAAGGGCTGTTATTTATTATATACACCTCTGTTTTGCACACAAATTAGAATATTACTTTTATGTTAGTGCTATATAAAAAAAAAATCACATCAGTTAATTTCTGCCATTATCTTTCTATCTGTGATGATTGGTTAGATCATTCAATCCCTGACTACTTTACATCAAATCTTATAAACAGAGATACTTAAAGGTGCCCTAAGTGATTTTTGCCAAACAATGTTGATATTAGAAAACAAACAGACCCATAACCTAACAGAAATGTGCCTCTTTTTGGTATCTCCCCACTAAAGTTACTAGACACGCCCATTACCGCTGATTGGCTGCAAGTGTATTTTGGGATTTGTTTGTGTTCAAAAAAAAATATATAATAATAATATATATATATAATTCATTCATTCATTCATTTTCTTTTCGGCTTAGTCCCTTTATTAATCTGGGGTCGCCACAGCGGAATGAACCGCCAACTTATCCAGCATATGTTTTACGCAGCGGATGCCCTTCCAGCTGCAACCCATCACTGGGAAACATCCATACACACACTCATTCACACACATACACTACGGACAATTTATCCTACCCAATTCACCTATACCACATGTTTTTGGACTTGTGGGGGAAACCGGAGCACCCGGAGAAAAACCCACGCGAACACGGGGAGAACATGCAAACTCCACACAGAAACGCCAACTGACCCAGCCGAGGCTCGAACCAGCGACCTTCTTGCTGTGAGGCGAACGTGCTACCCACTGCACCACCGTGATGCCTATATATATATATATATGTAAACATAATATTGAATAAATAAATATAGAATAAATTCACCTTTAAGTGCTTTAAAGGATTTGTTTCACCACAAATGAAAATTCTGTTGAATTAATTACTTATCATAATGCAGTTCAAATATGCTGACAGAGCACAAATTAAGGTATTTTAGATAAAAATTCAAGAGCTCTGTGAACATAGATAGCACGGCTCCTGAGATGTCCATAAAATGAACATTGTCAAAAACATTGTCAAAACATTCCATGTGACTTCAGTGGTTCAACTGTTATGATAGAAAGCTACAAGAACAGGAAAAAAATAAGTAAATAATTACTTTCCCTGTGCTCTCTTCAGCCTCGTCAGATCCCGGTGCACATTTACTACAGGCAATACAATGCTTGTGTTTTGCACTGCTGACTCTAATGTCAGTATGTTGTATTCACTGTAGTAAACCTGCACTCTAATGACCTGACAAGGAAGAGAAAACATTGGTGTACAAAGTAGTTTGTAAAATTGTTTTTTTGCACAAAAATGTTCTTGGAGCTTCGTATGATTACAGTTGAACCACTGAAGTCACATGGAATGTTTTGACCATGTTTATGGTTCCTTTTCTGGACTTGTCTCTGGACCTTTTCTTGTCTATTACGGTGGCACAATATATCATTTCAAAATCGATATTGCAATGTGCAGGCCTCTGATTGTGTAAGAATTTAAACATTAATGCACAATAAAATTGCAATGTTTTTTAAATTTTTTTATTTATTTTATAATACATTTTTAGGGTTTTTTCACCTTTAATTGGGATCATAGGACAGTGGAGGATACAGACAGGAAAGTATTGGGAGCAGAGAGAGGGGAAGGGTTGGCAAAGGACCCCGAGCCAGGAAGCGAACTTGGATTGCGGTGCTATGTCAGCGCACTTAACCACTAGGCTATTGGCATTGACAAAATTATGATGTTTTTAACTTTAAGAAAGATTAATTGTTTTAGTTGATATATTAATATATACACTCAATGAAAACTACACTGTTATTTTACATTGGATTACTCAATTTTTTTCAAAATTTTTTATTTTTTTATTTTTTTTTATTTATATCTTTGCTCTACTGTTTTTACCAATAGTTTTGATTGGTTTATTATATTTAATGCAGATGCACTCTACAAAATCATCCTAATCAATGTAAAATCATGTAAATTCTTTCCAAATAGAGATATTAATTTCATCTGGTGAAATTATATACAATAACACAATATGTATTGCAGAAAAATAAAATATCGCAATGTCAGTTTTTTTTCCAGTATCGTGCAGCCCTACTGTCTATGGAGGATGAGATAAAGCTCTTGGATTTCATCTAAAATATCTTAATTTGTGTTCTGAAAATGAACAAAGGTCTCAGGGAATTGGGTGAGTAATTATTAACAGGCTTTTTCGGGTGAACTAATCATTTAAATTTCTTTGGATAATTACATTTGTTTGCTAAATTAAGAGTTTGATAGAATGGTTAAATTAATGGCTTGCTGCCAGGTTGAAGCTTATTGGAGACTGCTAAAAATCACTACAAAAAAGGGAGACAATTCTGAATTTTACAGTGAAATTAAAATATATAGAGGTAGCAGGACGTCTGACAGACTTGATGTTCTGATCGTAGTGTTCAGAGAGACCTATTATTAATTCCCCCTCCTCTTCTCCCGCCTCTTAATATAATTACTGTGTCTTTATATTGCATATGATTGTGAAGAATTTTTCTATGTTCTTGGATTTCTGCAGTTTTCAATATGTTTGTAAATGTTAGGAGCTGTTCTGGTCAAAACCGAGAAGATAAAACTTTTAACCCTAAAGCA
The DNA here is from genome assembly GCA_903798115.1 of Danio jaintianensis. Classification (NCBI taxonomy): domain Eukaryota; kingdom Metazoa; phylum Chordata; class Actinopteri; order Cypriniformes; family Danionidae; genus Danio; species Danio jaintianensis. Next base: position 16,986,008 of record CAIGQV010016645.1, on the reverse strand, counting down.
TGGTCCAAAATGGACACTTTATGGACCTGTTTACACCTGGCATTAAGATGTGTTTTCATCAATCTGATCACTAGTGGATGATGCTACAAGTGTAAATGGAGTTTATAATATTTTGAGCTTGTCTGGTTTTTGATCACACGCAGAGGTATTGGAAAACGCATTGGATTGGTCTGCTTTCTTAAGTGCTCATGTAGTTAAATGCAATCTTCTCAATGCCACCAACATCTTTTAGACTGCAGCTCTGCCTCTTTTCCATTGGTCAGAGGAGAACTGGTCCCCTGACTGACCCTGGTTTCTCACAAGTTTTTTTTGTTGCTCCATTTCCTTCATTTGGAGAGTTTTTGTTTCTTGCTGGTGTCACCTCTAACTTTCTTGGTTGGGGTCTATGGAGCTCCTCTTCAGTGGATTGTTCTTCAGCAGTGACATTCATGTTAAACTGAACTAAATCAGTTTTAATCTTACTAGATCTACACCATCAGTCTACCACTAATCTGCTTATATGTTACACAATCTGAAATATTGTTGTCTTTTTATGCATTTTATATATGTATTTTAATGCCAGGTGGAAACAGGGCTTTTAGGAAAATACAGTGACATTTAGCAACAATGTAGAGTTTAATTTGCAATGAACAATGTAAACGTTGTTGTTTGTTTGTTTTAAGATGGATTCGTTCACCTCAAAATTTAAATTTGCTCACCCTCATGTTGTAAAACGTTTTTTATAAATGTCCTGTAAATCTTCTTTTTAATGTAATGACGGTAAATTGTGGGGCTGACTGGAACTGTGAAGCCTCATATTGGACCATGTGACAGCGGGTCTTGTGACGAGTGCTCTATATATCCCAATTCATTCAAGTTTGGAATGGCATAGGGTTGATTAAATGAAATGATTTATTTAGTCAGTTACAATTTTGTATTATGTACTATGTACAAAACATTACTAATGTATTATTAGTAAGGCAAAATGTAATTTCTATGATGGCAGCATGGTGGCTCAGTGGTTAGTACTGTCGACTCACAGCAAGAAGGTTGCTGGTTCGAGTTCCGGCTGGGCCAGGAGGCTTTTCTGTGTGGGTTTCCTCCGGGTACTCCAATTTTCCCTCACAGTCCAGGTGAATTGGGTAAAAAAATTGGCTGTAGTGCATGTGTGTGTGAATGAGAGAGTGTATAGGTGTTGTCCCAGTGCTAGGTTGCAGCTGGAAAGTCATCCGCCGCATAAAACATATGACAGAGTAATTGGTGGTTCATTCCACTGTGGTGAAAGGATAAGCCAAAGGATAGTGAGTGAATAATTTCTATGGTGTGTTCAACGTATATATTCCCAGCACATTTTCTCAATTCACCCACCATTCACAGACCTATTTTTAATCTCTTCCTATAAAGGACGCTTATGAAGTGTCTTAAACTCACAGATAAGTGTGGGTGGAAAATCTTAGAGATTTGAGAATCCATGCATGTTTATTGATGGTCTGATCTCTATTTTTGTGTCTCTGTCTGTGGTCCAAGTGAAATTAATCGTCTGGATCTGGGTCTGGTTGTGGAGGTGTGGAGTAAAGGTCTCATCTGGGACACCTTGATAGGAACAGCATGGATCCCACTTAACACCATCCACCAATCAGATGAGGTAAGTGGGCACCACCAGCCAATCGGAATGTAGAGTCACGAATCTCAGCTCAGCTGTCTGTCTGGTGAGGCATGAAAGTGCCACTCCCACCCTGTTTCGCATGAGACGAGACCATCTGAGTCATGGCTAGAGCTGAGGTGGGTGGGGAAGGCATTGCAAATGGTGAGAATGTTAAAAAAACTTCGCCTGAACTGCTTCCAGCTGAACAGTTCTGCTAAAGCCCCAGGGGTGTCAGCCAGTAGTGCGAATTGTATTATTAATGGTCTGATTAAATAAAGAGGCAGCCAGTTAAATATTGCAGTGTTTATAAATAAAGTGAATGGTACTTGCTGTTAAAGTGTTCACTTTTTCTAAACTCCTAAAAGTGTAAAATGTGAACACATCACTTTTGCAACTGAAGCAGTTACACTTGATAAAGTTATACGGCTTATTGGGGAGTGCTATCACTTTAAGCAAACAGACTTACAGATTTTGTTTGGTTAATAATAAAACATATTAAAATAACTTAACCCTATTTCCTTCTATTATTGATGTGAGCTATCATAATTGTGCAGAAGTAAAAGTTGAGCTGAATGTAAAACTTTGGAATGAAATCAATCCAGACTTGTAACAGCCTGGAATCATAAATCTCACCATGTTTGTTCATTTGACCAGAGTAGAACTAGCCCTATGAATGAGCCTGGTTTTTCCCAAAGTTTTTCTTCTTCTTTTATTAAAAGGGTTAGTTCACCCAAAAATATATGTCTGTTATTAATTACTCACTCTCATGCAGTTCCAGTTCTCTGAAACATGCATTCATCTTCGAAGTCCAGAAAAAGAATCAAAATATTGTAAAAACATTTCATGTGATTTCATTTGGTTCAACAGTAATTATATGAAGTTCCAACAACACTTTTGTCTGGCAAAAAAAACAAAAACTGTTAAAAACAGCTTTATACCCTTTTGTCTTTTCATGTACATCAGGTAATGGTATGGCTTTACTATGGGCAGTATGACATATTGCCATTAGAGTCAGCAGAGCAACATGTAAACTATTGTAAACATGCAATATGATCAAAAAGTCATTAGCAAACAAAGATGTTTTTACTGTTTTTTGGCACTCAAAAGCGTTGAACCACTGAAGTCTCTTGGAATGTTTTGATAATACTTTTGATTCGTTTTCTGGACCTTGAACATCTTGGGACCATTGCTGTCTATGGAGGGACAGAGAGCTCTCGTATTGAAAATATCGTAACATGTGTTCCGAATTAAGGTCTCAGAGGATTGAAAGAAAATGAAGGTGAGTAATTAATAACAGAATAAAATTTTTTGTGTGAACTAACCCTTTATTCAGATTTCCTGCCTGTGTCACCTTTGGCTTGCTTAGTTGTGATTTACAGTAAGACACTTAATATTAAGCTATTTTAACAGAGTTTCAACAGAAGAGTGTTCAGTGTTGCATAAACCTCTGATTGGTTACTGTGTTCATAAGCTCAACAAAGAAAGTGTGTGATTGGTTGTATATGGTATTAATGGTCCTTAATGTACTACATAAAATGCATTCATTTCATTCATTCATTTACTCATTTCATTCTTTCATACTGTCATAATTCTGTGTTTTCCCCTGTCAAGTGTTTCATGTGCTTGTGTTTATTTATGTGAATCCTTTGTTCAGTTTTCCTGCCATATTTTTAGTATTCATTAGTTTCACCTGTTCACACCCGTTTGTGATTAGTTAAACATGTCTAGTGTATTTATACTCTTTTGGTTACTTGTCCGGTCTTAATCGTCATAATTATTGTAATTCTGTTGATTCGTGTTGGTTGTTTCTGTGGTCCTGTTCACCTGAAGATTCAGTAAATAAATAGGAAGATGTTTAATATAATCTGTTTCCTGTGTGTTTGTAGAGAGCACACCGGACACATTCATTCATAGTCATATTTACTGTAACTTAAATCCTAGTATTAAATCGCAACATGTTGCCCCTTTCATGAAGTTCTTTCATTTTTATTGCAATGAAGCTGCTTTGAAATCTGTATTATTTAAAGGGATATATAAATAGAGGTGATGTGACTTGATGTGGCATTTGCCCACAACATCCAAATGCAGCTCAATTAGTGTAGCTCTCTTGAATTTATGAATAGAATTTAAACAAACGCAGTCAAAGTACCACTGGTGAGAATAAATGCTTTCTGACTTCAACCCTCCAAGCGTTTCCTCTCCAATCCATTTTTCATTTAAGTTTTATCAAGCTGCTATCTCTCCCTTTTTTGAGCATTGTATTTCAGAGTTGGCGTGACATCTAACAGTTCTTTTTCTCTCTCTGTCTAGGAAGGGCCTGGAGAATGGACCTCACTGGATTCTGAAGTCCTGATGAAGGAAGATGAGATATACGGCACTAAAAACCCTACTCCTCACCAAGTGCTGCTAGACACACGCTTTGAGCTTCCTTTTGGTAATATTATATTATATTATATTATATTATATTATATTATACAGGCCCTAAGCAGATACTTTGCCTTCATAATTGGCTGTAAAAGTACATTTGTACATTTTTAAGTGGTCCAAGTTTGTTTTAGGGCCACTGAATACCAAAAAAGGTCAAATGAATCCAGGGGAATTGGCTATATGTAAATGGAGAACACGGACAAATTGAAAGGAAGCAAGGGTGCTGATGTATTTGTGATGTTCCTGCAGTAACCTCCCTGTCTCATGCCATATTAAACACTGTGAATACAGAATTGAGTGCTGTGTGGCCGCAGAAACTGGATGGGAGGAGCGAGAGATGCATTGGAACAGTGAAAGCTGTAGTTTTATATGAAGATGTCAGACTTACAGTACCTATTCATTCACTAATATTGGTGTGCTTGTGCAGATATACCTGACGACGAGGCCCAATACTGGACTAAGAAGCTGGAGCGCATCAACTCTATGAGGATACATGATGAGGTAAAGACTGTGTGTGTGTGTTTGTTTTGGAGTAAAGATATGTGAATATGTACAATGGAAGAATAAAAGTGTTTATTTGATGAGTCTGGGCAAAAACATAATGCTTTTTATGTTTACTTACAAATTTTCACATTTTTAAAAAGGTATTGATTCGTTCTTTTCAAAGGTATTCTGGTAAATTTCCTATTTAAGATATAAATGCAAAACATGCTTTTAATATAGCCATCTGTTTTTGGTTTAATTTACCCACAACATCCTAGAGCGGAATGTGTAGGTATTTTGCTCTCATGCATGCTGGAGAAGCTCAGAACCTTTTCTTTAAATGAAAGATAAAAAGCACCTAAAGCTTTAGGTTTGTATTTTTTCGATTGTGATTTTGGCTTATTTTTATACAGATAGGTATTTTTGTAGTGGGTATTTTACTCTCATCAATATTTCATTGGTACAACCAATAGGGAAGTCTGCAATTTAGTAAAAATATTATCTTCTATTGCCACCTGCTGCGAGCAGTGAGTTACTGCACAAAACGTATAGTTCCAAAGGACCAGTGAATTATACAGTATAACAAATGCAAGGAAAGATTAGAGCACATGAATGTCACGTTAATATTTACAAATGATGCCTACTGTAGAGCATGGCTTATTGTTAATCATCTGTCTTAGTATGTTAGCTGTTTTTAGTTGAAATGCTTCTTATTGTGAATCATTATGGCTTTTGTTTTGCATTTTGTTTGTTAATATTTGGTCTATAAATTATAGTATTCACTGCAAGATGAAGCACAGAGAAGACAGTTGCCTCCAGTGTCCTCACAGTGCTGTAAGTGTTTCCTTTCAGCTTTTATTGTAGGATTGCAAAGAATATGATGCTGTGTCCCCTTTCAGCCAATAGATGGCAGTAGTTTATAGCTGTTGGAATACACTTATCCCAGATGACCATGTTGTTTAGTTTTTCTTGTATTATTTCATGTAACAAGATTAATTAAAAACGATAAAAAATGAAAAACAAAAAATCATTTTCTAAACATTTCTTTTCATGTTGCTCCAAAGCTGTAATGATTTTTTTTTTCTGTCAAACATGATAGATGATTTTAGGCAGAATTACACTAAAAGTCACCATTTACTTTACTTGCTTTGAAATTGCAGTGTAAGTGAATACTGAGACTCTCAGTCTCTAACATTCTAACATCTTCTCATGTCATATGGATTTGGAACAATATGTGCATTATTAATTGTAGACAATTATATTTTAGGTGAATTAAGCAACCATAAAATCCTTGAGTAAATCACAGAAATATTTGACCGTGTTTTCCAAAAAGAACTGCAGTAAATTTGTGATGTTAAACGATTCAGAATATAGATTTGTCAGCAAATGGTTTAAAGTGATTACGCAGTGATAATTTACAACTTTTCTGCTGTTTAACTTTCTCCACATCACTAGGCAATTGGACATACTTTGGGTGGAATGATCAGCAGAGTATGTACTTTGTGTGTAGGAAATCATCATCATTTCACATTTTCTTTTTCTTTTACTATATTATACATTTATTTTAATGTATTGATTTACAAAGAGAGAGTGAGTCAGGTTTTGTTTGTGGCACTTGCAATGGAGAATTTAAACTACACAAACAAACAAACAGTTTGTGGGAGTGATTATTGAGTTAAATGCTTCATATTTATAAGGAAATATCTAAGAAATTTAAGCTGTTTAATAATCGTCTTTAATGGTTTTGGCAGAAAATAATTTGTTAATTTTGTGTTTTCTTGTTACATTTTCTAGTATGCCATAGTATATATGGAACAAAAAATCAACAAAAAATGAAAAAGTAATAATAACGAATTTGTTGTTGTGCCCAAACCACTGACTAGTGTACATACTGTACAGCAAGATAAAGTTAATACATTTTATATCAATTTCAATTTTTTCCTTCCTTTTCCACTTTCAGTTTCCCATTATCATTTATGTGTTGTGTATGTTATTTGCATTTTCAACCACCTTTAAGTTATTATACTGTTATGTAGAATATGCAGAATTAAACATGATGACTTCATGAAGTCATCATGTTTATAGAGTATTTTTTTTTATTTTAAATTTAAATTTAAGTCTAAAAATATTTTACAGTAAAGTATGGCATTTCACTGTGCTGTCTTAGCTTTGGCATTTTATGATAATAATTTCTGTTTGCATGTTCTACATTGATGTCTCTGCTTTCATTACTTCTTTTTGAGTGTTCAGAGCAAAACTTCAGTCCTCCATGGTAACACTTTACTCATTTGTGAATTGTATTGTTCTATAGCTTTCGATGATCACGATAGTGCTGTTGATGACAGGGACAGTGATTACCGAAGTGAAACAAATAGCAGGCCTCCACGATACCACACTACAGCTCAACCCAATTCTTCAGTACATCAGTACCCTATTGGTCGAAGATTACAGCATCAGGCATTGCCAAAAGAGTCTAGGACTGACTCTATCCAGAGCTATGACTTGGATTATAGAGAAGGAAGGGATCAGAGGTATCTAACACTTGATTACACAAACATGTGTATGATGTTGCATACATGCATTTTTTTAAATACAATATTACATACATATTATCTAAAATTTACTCTAAAGGATAGTTATTTAACATGACCCTGAATAAGTAACTGGGATTTGTTTTCAGAAGTGCACATAAGTGTATTGCACTGCCAACCACTATGATTTCTGCCTCAATAATCTCCTAATTTGCTGTTTATTAATAGGTATTAAGGTAGAAGTTAGGTTTAGGTATTAGGTAGGATATTAGTGAGAATTGGTACTTAAAGTGTTATGCAAATTAACATTTTATTTTAAGGATTTTGTTTGATATTTTGAATAGAAAACAAGATTAAATGTTATTAAGAGGCATATTGTTGCATTCAGTCAAGCTCCATAAAATGTTCTTCAACAGTTACATACATTTTAATTTATTTTAATTTCTATCCATCTGTGATTTTTGATTTTAAGATTTTGTTAATTTATCTTTCTGTTGATTCTTCTTTTTATCCATGCTTTTGGCACTTTCACTTCATGCACACCAGATTTTCAAATGGTGCAGACAATGTCCGAATGATTCCAGTGGACTCTGGCATGGGAGTTGAAGACTGGGAGACCAAATACAAAATTGATAACAATATACTGGATGATTATCTGAAACCAGAGCAGAAAAAGTGGGATGATGATGATGACACCAAAAGTGAAATTTATAGAATCGCGACGAGCCCGGGTGACACCAAAGGAAGTCAGTTCTCTCAGACAGTAGAATGTGATGCAATGTCCCCTGAGGAAGCAGAGGACTATGATGCATCTGGTAATCCCATTAGGGGGGACAGAAGTGAGGTCCATTTGGTCTGTAAGAAAGCTAGAAACTTTGAGGAGGAGATTTCTCGTCCTGAGATTTCCATAATTCCTTCAATTAGCCACCGTCGCATGGCAGAAAAGACATCATATACAGAGGGACTGTTGTACAAAACTAGAATGTGGGCCAAAACCTCATTTGAAGACACTCTTGAAAACTATACAATTTACTGTGAGGAGGAGGAAGCCAGAATGAGAGCAAGAAGTGAATATGGGTCTGCAGGATCAGATGAAATGCAGTTCTCTCTTGGGTCTGAAGAGGAGCTAGATGATATGGCATTTGTAGAAGAGGATGCACAATGTGAATATGACAGTTACTACAGTAATGCAAGATGTATTTCCTCGTACGATGAATGGTCCCAAGACTATTATGAACAAGAGAGTGTTATGAGAAATATGTGCACAAGGGACCCGGATGTAATGTTGTCATCTTTAGAGCAACCAAATAAGGAGTATCATGACACGATGGATGAACTTCAGAACTTAGTTGACTCTGTGTCTGAATATCTGGCTGGGAGAGAGGAGGAAATTAGTAAGTACGAATCAATGGATAAAACTGACACAAAAACAGAAACAGAAACAACAAGTGAAGAAAAGAAACCTGAGCCTAAACCAGCTGAGGTAAAAGAGGAAAATGCTGTGGAGCAAGGTATTGCAGGTGTTAAAAATGCCATGAGCTCATTGTTTAGCTCAATAACAAATACCAAACCAGCAGCGGAAAATATAGAATCAACAGAATCTGCAGCAAAAACTCCATCTCCAGTTCCTCCCCAGTCAGAGTCTGGTATTTCTAAACTATTTTCTTTCATACCCAAACCGAATGGAAGTCCAACTCCTGTTGCTATTGTACCACCTGCTAATCAGGAAGTTAATGCAGACAAGAAGTTCTCTTTGCAGTCACTTTTGCCATTTCAGTCTCCAGAGGTCAGTCGACCAGCTAGTGTTGCATCTGAGGCTGATGCTGTGAACAGTACTGATTCAACTCAGGACTCCACTCCAAGTCAGACTCAAACAGTAGTTGATTCAGTACTAGGAAGATTAAGCCCTTTCAGGCTTTTTGGAGACAAAACTAGTGCTGAAACTACTTCTCAAACAAACACATCTCAGGAAAAGACAGAGTCTAAAGAAGGATCAATAGATAAACCCAAGAGTTTGTCTTTAGAAGGATCTGGTGCACATCCTAAAAAACAGTTCTCATGTGGGGGTTCAGTAAGTGGATCAGTAGAGCTCTTACCTGAAACAGAATCATCTGGTGAGTTGCCTGATTCCATGCCCAGAGGTGCTACGTCCAAGCTAGAAGAGATTAAAACCGAAGCAAATCCTGCAAGTCAAACACCTGCAGAAGATACTGGATTCTTCAGCCCATTTAAGAAGTCATTGAATTCACTTATATCAAATAATACACCAGATGACCATAAGTCAAATGATACCCCCTCAGTGTTTTCTATTTTTAAGCCAGCTGAGGCTTCAAAATGTGAGGATGTATCTAGTTCTTTTGGAAATAAGTTAAAGCTTCCTTTCTTTTCCTCTGATGCACCAGACAGTACTCAGACACCTAAACAAGAAGGTGGTATGCTGTCTGGATTTCTAAAACTGACAACAGGTGAGGATTCCAATCCTCCTAGACCTGGGGTACCCCAAGCTGGTACTAAAACACCACTGTCTAGTCGTTCTGCGCTGCTTGAAAGTGTTTCCAAAGGGAACACAGATACTGGATGGTTCTCCAATCTGTTTAAGGCAAGTCCAACTGAGCCACCAAAGCCACAGACTGGAACACAAGCCTCATCAAAGACAATGACTACACAAAATATTCCCACTGTCATTGTGAATCCTGAAAAAACAGATCATATAGAATCTTCTGCAGATTTTGTTGCAGAAAAGGATGTTGTAGCAAATTGTCATAATGAGTCTCTATCTGCTGAAAATCAAAGTGAAATTAAAACTGATGCATTGGATTCAGATCAAGCTGAGAGAAATGAAAACGCATCTAAAGATGAAACAAATATCAAAGCAGAGGACCAGGTGAAACCAATGCCACAAACTGATACACAGACACAACCCCAGCCTCAGGGCTTGCTATCTAGTCTTTTATCTGGAATTAACAAACCCCAAGAAAGTTCTGTTCAATCTCAACATGGTGGATTACTCTCAGGGCTGCTTTCCACTGTTACTGGCACCCAAAATCCGAATCAGCTTCAGCCAGGGGCTGCACCTCCACAGTCAGGAGGATTGTTGTCTGGAATACTGAAAATTGCTGCCCCTGAAAACTTTAACACAAACAACCAATCAGCATCCCCACAACATCAACAGCCCTCAAGAGAAGGCAATGCCTGTCAGGAAACACCTGGAGCTCAAAGCCAGAGCCAACCTGTAGCTCAAAGCCACAGCCAACCACAGCAGAGTACTGGACTTTTCTCTGGGTTGTTAAAATTGGCCAGCGATACAGTTTCAAACTCGCAAACAACATCTGCCCAATCAGCACCAGTTTCTGAAAAGCAAAATTTCCCAAAACAAGTAAGTTTGGAAGACGCATCTAATGAGCCATCACAAGGTGCTTCACCTCAGCCTCAGTCTGGAAGTTTCTTATCTGGGCTTTTAAAATTAACGACACCTGAGACCATTTCAGCACCTGAAGTTGTCTACCAGCCTCTACAGCCACAAACATCACAACACAGCAGTAGTCAACAACAACCAGACATAAAGTGTCAACCACAATCTCAATCACAGCCAGCTGAACCACCACCAAGCCAAACAGGTGGACTTTTTGGGGGACTCCTAAAACTTACAGAGAGTGCTCTTACAGGGTCACAACCATCAAGTGGTCCAAGCAGTCAGCCTAATCAACAACAACCCAGCAAACCAAATGCACAGACACCACAAACACCTGCTACAGCAAGTGGAATGTTTTCAGGATTTTTGAATAAGCTAACAGCTCCAGAGAGCACTCCTCAACAGCCACATCCTGGAAATAGTAGCCTGACATCACAGCAGAGCCCTAACCCCTCTGAGCAACCACCATCTTCTCAAACAGGTGGCTTCCTTTCTGGCCTATTTGGTATTACTGCTTCAGACACTAATAATGTTAAAGACCCAGTTCCCCAGAATATGTCACAGCAGGAAACCTCTGGTTCTGGTCAAACTAATGCACAGCAAAGTAACCGGCAAAACTTGCAAGGACAAAACCAAGTTCCTCCTCAGCAGGTACCTCAAAGTGGATCAGGAGGAATATTCTCTGGGTTGCTAAATAAGATTGCAGACACAGCAACCCCACAACCCCAGTCACAAACCACACAGCAGACTAGTCGGCCTGGCCCAAATGAAATTATCCATCAGCAGTCTTCTAGCCAATCAGGTGGGTTCTTTTCTGGGCTTTTTTCAACTAATCAGACACCAACACCATCACAACAAGGATCCCCTGCATCAACAACACAGTCAAAACAAGGACCTCTTGGATCCAGTCAACAGCAGCAGGGAATTAGGCAGCCTTTACAAAGACAAAATCAAATTCCATCTCATACTCCAACTCCTGAGCCACCGCAAGGGGGTTTGCTCTCAGGATTTTTCAACAAACTTGCATCTGTAGATACTCCTGCTCAGTCAACAAAACCTGCTCCTGGAGGTCACCATAACCAACAATCAAGTAGGCCAGATGCCTCAGGACAGGGTCACACGTCTCCCCAGCAGCCAGCCCCTTCAAGCCAATCAGGTGGACTTCTTTCTGGTCTTTTAAAAATGGGTTCAGAAGCTGCAAATCCAAAACCAGCATTTGGGGGACAGCGGGCAAATCCTGCGTCTGGAAGACAGCCTCAAAGTCCACAATGTCAAGGTCAAACTACAATACAAGGAGCAAAACCAGAACAAAATCAATCTGGTGGTCTGTTTTCTAGCATTTTCAAAATGGCTACCTCAGATGAATCCTTGCAGCAACATGTCCAGTCAAGCAATCAACAAGCAAATGCATCTGTTCAAAGTACCAACAGTCAGCAAAATGAATCTAATAGCATTTTATCTGGATTTTTAAGTAAACTTACTTCAACATCTGAAGAATCACCAGCAACAACTGAAGCTTCTCCTGGTCAGACACCTAAGCAACAGCAACAAGAACGTACTGGAATTAAACCTAGTCAGGTTCGCCCACAGATTCAGAGGGCCAAACCAGTTGAGTCATCTGAAGATGGAAGTGCTGAAAAAGATCAAAAGGTTTCAGCACAAAAAGGTTTGCTGTCTGGATTATTTAGCAGGATCTCAGAAGATGACACTTCACCTAAATCCCCTCCAATCAAAGAAGAAACAAAAAGTAGTGCAAACAGTGCTACAAGTATACTTTCTGGAATTTTTAAATCTGGAACCAATGAATCTGACACTACAGCAAAAAGTAAGGATCCAGAGAAGGCCTTCCTTGATGAATTAAAGTCTAAACAGAGGACAGATGACTCCACTCCTAAAGTAACATGCAGCACCGGGAGTTTAGAGTCACATAAATTTGTAAGTGAAGTGGCTCAACAACCTGCTAACTTGCATCCTGCAGTGCAGTCTACGCAACAGTACATAGAGGAGATCCAAAAACTTTTGTATGGGACTGCTAATAATTATGGATACCAAGATTTACTGCATGTATTTGCTGAACATGGTATGATCCCACCAGAACTGTATGAACATCAATGTCTTATTGAAGCACTTCTTTGGCAGCAGCTGAATGAATATATTCTGTTGGAGACCCTAGCAACACAAGTTCCAGACTGTTCTTCTGAAAATCAGGTTGGACCATTACCTTTTGAACCAGTTGTGGAGACACCTGAATGGTGGAACCTCAAAAATATGGACCCTAGTCAGTACCATATACCCTCTCATCCCTGGCAGGATGTTGCCAGTTTACCATTTTATAGTAGTCTTCCACTAGCAAATGGAGAGGATGTTTTTGTGTTTGACATGAGTAACAAGAAACCCTGGGGAGGCACTGGCAATTTACATGACTATAGTGATAAAAGAAGTAAAAAACATTGGATGGAGAAAGAAGCTGCTAAAAACCCACCAGCCGATTTATATTCATGTCAGTCAATATCAGACTGTAAACTAAATAACAAAAATCCTTCAAACATTTTTCCCAAACCACCCTATAATTTGAAATTTGACTCAAGATTCTTCAAACGACTAACTGAGAAAAAGGGGCCATTAGATTTGACTCCAGGTGCTGTCAACCTCAGTAGCACAGTCGCTGCCAATGGAGATATAGACGATGATATGTTTTTTGAAGATTCTGAGTGGTACCAACAGTGGCTGTCCTTGTTGGAGCAGGGAATGTGGTGGCCGGCTGAGGCAGGAGATTGTGGATATTATGTTTACATGGATGAGGAATATATTTACTCTCTTTTGACTGATAGGGCTGGGAAGCATCTTTATGCATGTGCAACCCCAGAGGAGAGCCGTATCTTGGAACAAATCACTGAAAATATATCTAGTATTCTTCATAAAAAAGATAAACCAAAGATGACACTTTGTGGTTTTAAAATACCTCTATTCAATGAACATGAAATTCCTGGAATACCAGGGAACAATCAGTGTGACTCTCAGCTCAGAAATGCTCCTGTTGATTTGTCTTCAGCTCTTCAGAAAGGTGACAGGATTATGAACATGAACCTTGAGCGGTTCTCCCAAATGTTTCATGAGTCTGTAAATGCACATACAGAGCAAGTTGTTGACTTTAGTGTGTATAAACTCCAAAAAGTAAAAATGGGTTTTCAAGAGCCAAGTGTAATTTCTACAGGTGAGCAGCTACAAGCAGCTGATCTCTCAAAGAAGGCAAATAATCTATGTCATGGTGGACCATACTGGAGAAATCAGAGTGTTAATGATCTTTTTCCTCAAGTGTCAGTGGCAAAATCCTCTCCTCAATCGACTTTTACTTCCTCAGCGGGCTATAGACAGCATCCCTCAATTACAAAATCTTCAATTCCTGAAATTGTGATTGGACATGTAGATGATAAGCCTGTTGAGCAGAAAACTCAGATGAAACAAACTTTCAATCCCATATTTTCCACCATTGGAAACTTTGTTGAAAAGACGTCTTCTGCACCACAGGTAGCTAAAAACATACCTGTAGCGCCAGCAGGATCTACAATTACTCCACAAATTCAGGTATCATCTAGAAAACTTCCTGATATAGTGAAGGGGAATGGAACTCCACCTACATCAGCTAGGACACTTCCTGTAACACCAACAAGTTCAACAAAACAGAATGGGCTTACACAGCCTATTGCAAGCACAACACCTCGAATATTGCCTGCTCAACCATCCTCAGTTTTGACCACACAACTCACAGCAAGTATTAATTCTAAGCCCTCTGCAGCATCTCAGAAACACAAACTGGCAAGGCAGCAATCACAGTCAACACAGTCAAAACCATCTGAGGAAGCTTCCTATTTTGAAGGCTCCAAGACTGCAGCACTTCCCATAAAGCCAAAATCTTGCACAGTGATGTCAAATCAAAGAATGTCATTGCCACCACCACAAAATTTACTCTTTAACAAGCCTCAAGTGGCAATCGACTCTCTTTTTTGTATTAAGCCTATGGATTTCTCTGGTACCTTGAGCAAAAAAGACAAATGTAATGATGAGAAATCTCAGATAGATGCTAATACTGAAAAATCTATTCGGGACGTGATTGACTTTACCACAACAAAGCTAAAAGATAAAAAGCAGAATGAGGAAATATCTGAGATGAGTGAGACAGCAGCTGTTGACCTTACTGTTGAGTTAAATTATGAAGTGAAAGAAATTAATATCACATTTCCAGCTCTGGAGGTCCAAAATATCTGTGTGACAATGTCTGATGTACCAATGGGAACTGTATCTGCTCCACCCTCTCCAAGAAGCCAACCTCGATACTTTCCTCCAGACTGTGGAGTGTCCAGGCAAAATGACAGTTGCAGGAATGAAGCACCAAAATCACTAAGGCAAAACCCCCAGATTTCTGGACAAGCCTCGACTCAGCTGGTCAAAGCAGGTGGCACTCAAGTAAGCTCTGCCAAAGTTCTGGTGCATTCCCCTTCAAAGTCAGCTTTCAAGTCAGTCTCAACACCAGCTGAGCTTGATCGGCTAGAGGGAGGTCCTTTCATAAGAAGTGCCAAACCCAGCCATGTGCCAACATCCATACCTCAAGCACCATCGCCACATATAAGTCCTGAAATAAAGACATCACCAGTGTTAAGCCCAGCACTGAAGGTGCCTGTTAAAAATAAACAAATTGGCCTTATAAGGCAGACTTCACTTGCTACAGAATTTTTGGGAAAGAATCACATGACTGGACAATTGCATAATGAGAACACTTCTCCAGCAAATTCAGTCAAATCAACACTGGATATGACTTCAAAGACAGTCGGTAAGCATGCAGAGATGACAATCACTGAGACCTCAGTAAATGAAGCAGTACCACTTCTAAGAAGCAGACGGGCTTCAGTCACAGAATTGAATACACATTCTGTTGGTTTGCCTTTGCTTGTAGAGCCATCAGCACATGAGACAAATATCTTACAAAGGTATCAGTCATTGCCCCAGCTCATATCTAGTAAATCCAACTTTTTCCATGAAGACCCTGCTTTAAACTTTCAAAACAGTATTTACAACAGAACTGCAAATTTGCCTATGCAACCTTCTTATCAAAAATCTACTGCTCCAGCAAATACAATTAAAGCTACATTAGATATGTCTGCAAAATCAACTACTCCATTGGCTGTGGTAACTGAAGCAGTGCAAAAGGAAGCACTGCCACTTGTGAGAGCAAGATCGACATCAATCTCAGATGGCAATGAAGAGCTTGTTGGATTGCCTTTGCTTGTTGAGTCATCAATAACAAAAGAAAATCTTCTCTCACAAAGGCGTCAATCATTGCCACAGATAATATCTGGTGAACCCAAGTATTCCCAGGAAGGCTCTGCTGTACACAGACAAACGTGTCCTTATAATAGAACTGCAAGTTTGCCAGTGCAACCTTCAAATTATCATGAATCAACTGCTCCAGCAAATGCAATTAAAGCTACAATAGATATGTCTGCAAAATCAACTATTTGTGCAGCCGTAGTAACTGAGGCAGTACAAAAGGAAGCGCTGCCACTTGTGAGGACAAGATCAACATCAATCTCAGATAGCAATGAAGAGATTGTTGGTATATCTTTGATTGTGGAGCCTCCAACACAACACCAGAAATCATTTTTCCAAAGATTTGAATCAAAATTAAATGTTACACAAAGTGATGGTTTACAACAGAAGATGGATTTGCAAACATACCAGTTAGTTCCAGTCTTAAACCAACAAGCACATAGTTTTCAGGCAGCCTCTGCTCCAGCAAGTGCTGTTAAAACTGTATTAGATATGTCTCCAAAGCCAACTGAAAAAATCCAAGAGGTAAAGCAGGAATTATCTCCAATGCCACTGATGAAACGAAAAACGTCACCTTTGGTTTCTGATACAGAGACATCTGTTGGATTGCCTTTAATTGTAATACCTTCTGATTCTAAAGAAAATTATATATTGGAGTCCATATCTCCATCACAGGTACAGGAAAGGTCAGAAGAAACACAGAAAGAAAAGAATAGCAGTACTTCATGCCAACAGTCCCCTAAAGTCATCTCTACTACTGAGTGTTTCTTTCAAAGTGAAGTAGCAATATTTCAAATGACGCATCAAGCATCTCTTTCAGGTGCGTCCAACAGAATACCCACAGCACCTGCTAATACAATCAAAAACATAGTCGACATGTCTCCAAAACTCTTTGCAAAGTCATCAGAAATTTCTGGAGAGGTTAGGATGGAAGATGGTGTGATGTCACTCATAAAAACAAGACAAGCTGCTGATGCTGATGTTTTAAAAGGACTACCAGGTGTACCATTAATTGTAGATCCTCCTTTGCTTCCTAAACCAGTTCGAATTCAAAGCAAATTATCTGAGGAAGTTTCTCCTTTCTCTTTGAAATCAACTATGGCTCATGCAGCAAAAGTACCTTCTGCACCAGCTAACACCGTTAAATCCACTGTTGATATGTCAGTTGTCCGATCAACTTCTAAAATGTATGAGGAATCAACAGGAGAAATGCTGTCAAGTGGAATAATGGGTCTTGTCAAAGATAAAGCAGTCATCAACAAATGTTCAAGAAAAGATTCAATAGGAATGCCATTAATAGTCAAATCTTTTTCACCTTCTGAACAGATCCTTCAAAAACCGTCACATGGTACTTCTTTACTAGTAAAAGGTAACACAAACCAAAAACAATTAATGAATGGACGTCATACTATAGAGCCTTTGTTGCGCCAGCAGATACCTACCTATCACCGAAATGGAATCCTCTCAATTACAAAGACACAAAATGTAGAATCTCAGCCATTCAGCAAACCATTGGACTTTTCTGTTATTGTTTCACCTACAAAGCACTACAGTCCTTCTGTTCTTGAGAATGGTCACCTGGTGGATTTTACTAGAAGTGTAGAGGAGAAATCAATGATTGGAAACAGATATCCAGACAATGGTAGTTCTGCTTATAAAAAATCATATGCTGGAGCTGTCGACTTGACTTCTGACATAAAGATTGACATAAATAGAAACAAAAGTGATGATGACATTAGAGATCTTTCATCTCCTAGAACTAGTGGCACATCCACCCAGAACACATCATCATGTATAGCACCTGTAAATGCTGTTCAAATTTCAGCTAGAACAAATAAGACAGATTCTCCTCAGCTGTCAGGAAATCAGGAAATGTTGGTAACCCAGTCAAAGAGCTTAGCTAAATCTCAAGAATCTTTTCAGTCCAATGTGCCTACTCAAATGGAAGGTACATCAGTGCACTTGATAAGACCATTGCAAATAACTGATTTGCATATCTCTAAACCTTCTTTACAACTAAATGAAACGAAAATTACACCTATTGAACCGGTCAACAGACAATTTCTTGATAAGGGGCCTCCGGTTACATGCAACACATGTGTTGATACGCATGGCTCTCATGTCTCTACACAAATCAGTGATTCATCTAAAGTGGTGATCTTCAGTGGCCTGCCTACAAAATCTGTGACTCACATAGTTTCCTCAGAGAACACAACAAAGCAAACACTAGATGAAAGGTTGGTCACCAGCAGAGACCCAGTACCCTCAGCATTAACTAAGAACAAAAGTGGCCAACCTATTAATCGAACTGAGTCATTCATTACTACAACTACTGCTTCGACTGCTGTCTCAAGATCCAAAGGTCTTATCAAACAATCAACAGTGGAAAGCTTTGGAGAAGAATTCATTCCCAAGAATGGGACAGCTACATTCAATAGTAAGCCTATAGTATTAGACAACACATTTATTCAAACTTCAGTTGTTCCAGTTATATCAGTTCAAGATGTATCCATACCTGATAAAGGTCTGTCATCTGACTTTATGTCTACTTCTGTAAATCTGCCAGTGACAACTTCTACCATTGTATTAGAATCAGTCATAGTTGTACCAACAAGCGTTACAAACTCTCGAGATTCCATGGCATGTCCAAAACCACGTTTAACAAGTCCATCTGTCAAGCAGAGTGTAATGGATATTTGTCAACAATCTCCAGATCAAACCTCAAATTCAGTCTCAGGCAAAAATATGTCAGTCAAAGGATTAATATCATTATTTGATGGAGCAGTCTCACAACCAACAACAGCTAATGTTTCACAAAAAAGTGATAGCGTCTTGCAGCCAATTATCAAAGCCTCACTTCAGCATTGTTCTGAATCTAAACAAGAAATGACCATGACTACAAACCAGACAGTGATGACAACTGCTGATACATCAGTGTTCAGTGGAACCATTTTAACTACTGATCAAGCACATACTGCCCCACCATCCTTAATAACTCCACCCACTGGGCCTCTTACTATACTGCCATCTGTCGAACTTAAAGAAGTTTCACCAGTTATACAAACTGAAGTTTATTTGACTGACCAGTCTTTAACAAGGAGTTCACTGAGTTCTGCTTCAACATGTACTGTCACAATTTCTCAGCCAGTGACTACTTTTGTAATGCCAGCAGAGCCACAATCTCAAGAAAACCTTTCTGAAAGGATCTCTTTGTCAGAAGGTTTAGCCACACATGATGTATCATTTCAGAGTACCACCAGTCCTGCTACATCTTCATGTGGGTCTGCAATGACCCACTCAACGCTTCAAACACAGTTGGAAGAGATGCCGTTTATAGCAATGTCTGGCAATCAGACAGATTTAAGCCTAACAGATAAAATGTTAACCCAAAATAATTCAGCTACTGTCAGTGGAAGTGCTGCCCTGGGTTCATCAATTCAGGCTTCTTTACAAGGCCCTATACCTCAGAAAACAGAAATGTGTCAGTCTGTTTCTACAGTTGATTCTGTGGTGGACACTATTGGTCAATTAGATGTTTCACCACAGCGCATTGTTTTGTCTGAGATGATGTCAATTGAAGAGGTACCATTATTCACTCCAGTTTCACCTACGGAACTAGAGGGACGATCATTAGTTATTTCTGGTTTAGGCACAAGAAAGATGCTTATCCCTCAGATCATGATTTCAGAAGCTAGTAGTCCTGAAGACTTCCCTAGTGACGAAGAAATCATGACAGAAGAAACCGATTCAACTGAGAAAGATGAAATTAGTTCATCTCACATTACTAAGACTCCTGTGGAATGCACTAATGTTTCTCAAGATGATTTAGCTACAGGGGTTGGGACATCTCAAGAAACGAAGGACAGTAATATAATGGCATCTCCACAGGCTCTAGCAGAGGTTTCTGAGATTAAACATGATGACTCTATTGAGGATGTACTCACCAATTCAGATGTACTTTTAGCCCAATTATTACCAAGCACTGCTGAACAAAATGGCAGTACCTCTCCTGAGTCCAGCAGTTCTGAAAAAACAGATCCTGAAGAAGATTACAAAAATGATGACCAAATGTCCAGTGGCTTCAAGCAAGAGTCCAACCTGGAAGATAGTGCAAACACTGAATCATCAAAGTGTGAAGAAAAAATAAAAGACTATGAACCATCGTCTAAAATATTGTCTGAACAACTGAGTATCAATTCTGGACCAGTGTCCTCAGAAAAAGAAAAGGAACAATCAGAAGATACTTTAAAAACCACAATGCCAAAATCTGAACCAAATGCAAAAGAGGTGGAGGTGCAGAGTGCAGGGCCACATGAAGAGGCAGAAATAACCAGCACTGACCCTGTTACTCTCAAAGGCACAGCTGTTGGAGAGGAATCTGGCAAAGGGTTATTCTCACTTTTTGGCAGTTCATCTTTTGGTCAGTCTCAGCCTCAAAGTGGACAGTCAATACTGGGAGGTATACTCCCTGGGTCCCCATCCTCCAAAGAAATGTCAGGTACAGGATTATTCTCAATGTTTGGAAGCACCAGTCCTCAGACCACCCCTGCATCAACTGTACCCAAAGAACCACCTGGAAAGGGCTTATTTTCTATATTTGGTGGATCTGTTGCACAACCACAACATGAACAAGAAGTTCCACCAGTGTCTGGCCCAAAAGAAATACTTGTTGGACCAAGACTACCACACATGCCTACTCCAAGTGTGGCCCAAGAACTGGGACCAAGAGGACCACCAGGACCTAGACCAAGAGGACCACCAGGACCTGAACCAAGAGGACCACCAGGACCTG
>CAIGQV010016645.1:16953728-16965404 GCA_903798115.1 Danio jaintianensis | reverse complement strand
ACCAAGAGGACCACCAGGACCTGAACCAAGAGGACCACCAGGACCTGGGCCAAGAGGACCTCCAGGACCTGGGCCAAGAGCTCCACTCGGACTTGGACCAAGAGGACCACCAGGACCTAGACCAAGAGGACCACCAGGACATGCTCCAAGGGCTATAACTGAACCTGGACCAAGGGCTCCAACTTCAAAAGGACTATTTTCTGTGTTTGGTGGGTCTTCTCAGCAGACAGCACAGACAGGTGGATCAGGACCCTCAATTCTTGGAGGGATTTTGCCTGGCTCTGGAGCCAAAGAAAATAATGGGCCTGGATTTTTTTCCATGTTTGGTGGTAGTTCTCAATCGCAAGCACCAACTGATGTTGCTACAGCCAAATCCGTCAATAAGGATACAACAGGAAAAGGACTGTTTTCCATGTTTGGTGGGCCAAGTCCCACTGGAGGCTCTGACCCAGAAAATATTTTTAAAGTTCCATCTGTGTTCTCATCCGATAAACCAAAATCTACTGGATTCAATCTTGTGTCCGTCACAGATGATAAAAAATCTGATTCAAAACATGTAGATTCAACCTCTATACAGGAGGATTCCCATTTAACACCTACACCATTATCTGATGCAATTAAAGTTGAACATATCTCTGTTGATGCTAAAGAGGTTCCAGTAGAAATTACTTTTGAACCTCCTGATAAGATAGACAACAAACCGGGTGATGAAATGAATGAAAACTTTATGAATATTGCAAGGAGGACTGATGAAATTGACTTGACCATAAATGATGATGCAAACGCTAAAATTATGATGTCAATAAATGAGACTGAAGATGTTGTATCTCTGACAGTTGAACAATCAAAACATGAAGACACTTCAGAGGATAACAAAATACATGAGCAACAAACCATTAATGAGCTACATAAAAATGAGGAGCTGGACAAAGGTAAAGACAAAGAAACTATAGTCAGTAGTTCACAGAAAATTAATTCTGTGACATCAGTAAATGAGACTAATGAGATTATTCCTCTGACAGAGGAACAATCTAAAATTGAAGAAACTTCAGTGGTTGACAAAATATACAAGGAAACTGCCATTACAGAGCAACTTAACAACAATTATCTGGATATGCCAAAGGAGAATAAAACTGTAACCAGTAATTCAGAGAAAACTGATTGCATGACATCAACAAATGAGACTGAAGAGTTTGTTCCCCTGACAGAGGAGCAATGTAAAAATGAAGAAACTTCAGTAGTTGAAAAAACACTTGAGGGACAAACCATTAATAATGAACTTAAAAATGAGGAGCTGGACATGGAAAATGATCAAGAAACTGTTGCCACTAGCTTAGAGAAAATGGATTCTGAAGAAAATTCATCCAAGCAAGAGAGCATTTTACAGCCAGTTGAATGTGAGAAACCATCTGAGTTATCATTAGAAACAGGTCAAGCTGTTGAAAATAAGAAATTATCTGAATCAAAAGATAATAAAATGCAAAATGAAGCTGATATTCCAGTAGAAAGACATATGGAATCAGAAGTGTCTGTAAAACTTGAAAAATTTCAAGAGAGCAATAAACCTCTGGATTTTGAGAATCACATAGACAATGAGAAAGCTCTCACTGTAGAATCAGAGAAATGTGATGATGTTCAGATAACAGATACAACTTCTGTTGAATCTGAAAAAGACAATGTCTTGAAAAAATCTAACAGTCAACAAGCTGAGCACAAGAAAAAAACAGATGACAGCACAAAGCCAGAAGAAAGTGACAAAGCATTAATATTGGCATCAGCACAACCATCTTTAGATCCACAATTGAATTCTTCTGTTCAGCAGCAGCAACAGCCCGAACAAGAAATTACTGTACCTCAGCCAGGAATGCAGGGTTTTTCTGCTCAGCCAAGAACAAGAATGGCAGGACCTTTTTGTCAGCCAAGACCACCAATGCCTGGACCAAGAGGACCAAGACCTGTGTTTCCTGGTCAACCAAGACCTAGAATGCCTGGCCCTCAAAGACACCCAGAGCCTGCTGCATTTTCTGGATTTATGTCAATGTTTTCTGGTCCAAGTGCAAGCAAGCCAGCAGCTTCTAGTTTTTTCTCTGTGCCACAGACATCTTTCTTCAAGACATCACCTGCCTCTGCTGCAGCACAACCACAACAACAGAAGAGTTCATTTTTTAATCTTCCAACCAGCCTGCCAACAGACTCCCTCACAGGTGAACTCTTTGGATTGTTTAAAGGTACAGAAGCAACAAAACCAGATGAAACCACACTGCCAGAGAAACCTGAAACTAAAGACCCTGTTGGAACACAAGACTCTAAAGATCCAGCTAGCCCCAGTATTAATAATAAGCCAAATGCAATATCTGAATCAGAGTTGCCTGCTGATACTGAATTAGGAACTAAAGAAGAATTGAAAGAACTTGATACAGATTCATTAAAGGTTGTTGAAGAAGTCAAATCTCAACATGAAACAAAAGATGAATGCAAGGAAATCAATAAGACGTCTGAAACTATTCACAGACAGACATCTGAATCAGGTCTGCTCTCAAAGGTACCGCTAGAAGACATTGAAACTCCACCTTCTACACCCAAATTGCTGGATGAAGACAAACTACCAACCTCACCACCTGCTTCTAAGGGTATCTTTTCTTTACCCGGCTTGACTACATCCTCTCTAGGTGGTTTAATGTCTGGTGCAGCAGATACAGCTAGACCTTTCAGCTCTTTGTTTGGCTCTTCTTCTCCTGCCACTTCAGTCAGTACCAATCCTTCACAGCCACAAGTAGAGAGCAGTGGTCTGCTTTCTGGTTTCAAAGGTTTGTCTGCTGGTCTCTTCCAAGAGGAAAAGTCAGCTCCTGCAAAGGAAGAAACCACCATGTCATCAATGTTTGGGAGGAAAATAGGCTTCCCATGGCAAAATTCACCTCCTCACACCCCACCTGCCACTCAGTCCAAACCCCCAGACTTGAGACCTGAAGAAACGAATGAACCTGAGGCTGATAAATTGTCACCTGAATCAGAGGTCACAGGAAGTGCAGATCCCAGTGATACAGAAGGTCCAAGTGACAACTCTTTACATAAACAGCCAAGCTTTGACACAAGTCCAGACAGTCCAACAGCATGTAAACAAGAAGATCCCTGTCTTGAAGCTGAACATTTGGACAAATCTGTAATTTACCAAGGTTGCATAGATAAGGACAAGGACACTCCTAACACAGATTCCAGTGCAGAAAAGCCACCGGAGAGACTTCAACAGAAAACCTTTGATAAAAGGCTAGTAAAATCATAATAAATGGCTTCCCTCCATCCTTCTAAAATGTATTCTTTTGAATTAATTATTTATTTTTATCCACTATTATTTATGTTATGTACTCCCATCATTAAATATTTTCTTTTTGAGTCTTATAGACATGCATATATTGAATAACATTACAAAAACATAGCTTGCTCTTGAAATTAAAAGTCATTTACAGAATGACTTGATTCATTAACCATTAAAGGGATAACTTGTATCAGAAAATTGAATATGCTTATTTTTGGTGATCTATTCCTTTAAACTGCACTTAGATTTTAAATATAGTAGTTTATCTAGCATTATAGTAAATTCACACTGTGCTTAGTATGGCATTATAAAAAATGTAAAGAAAATATTACATACTCGATTTTTCACTAAGATTCTGCATTATTATAATGACATTTCTTACTTATGACTGAAACAGAGTTCACATGATTTAGTTTAAGACCAGGTTTAATCTCTTGGGAATTATTCCCTCTTGATATTTCAGTTCCTTGAATAAAAATACCAACACTGAGCCATCAGTTATTAGATTGTGCAGTTATTCTGCAGTTCCTTTGATATTTACATCTTGTGTTTTTTTTCACCAGCCCGGTGGACAGTTCTCGATTTGGGTCTTCTGGTAACCTTAGCCAAGCCAGTTCCCAGTTCAGCTCTGAGCTAGAAGAACACAGCTTTTCAGACACTCAAATCAGGCCTGCTATTGTTGCTCAACCTCTTCCAGCCTTTGATAATACAGAAAAGGGGGAAAGAGAGATACTATCAAATGTGCAGAAAGAAGTAAAAGTGGAAAGTACACCCAAACCTGTTGCTAACCAAGGGAGAAAGCCAGAGCGGCAACACAGGTATGTGTTGCACACTGAATGAATAGATCTGAATAGAGGATAAAAAATGAATTTAGTAATGATTATAAACTCTGAAAGAAAATATTTAGAATTTTAGAAGTAATAAATGTGACCATAAAACCAGGCCTAAGGGTATTTTTTATTTATTTAGTTGAGATTTATAAATCATATTAATAAATAAGCTTTCTATGGAAGAATGTTTGTTAGATAGAGCAGTATTTGGCTGAGATACAACTATTTGAAAATCTGTTTGAGGGTTCAAATATTGAGAGTTCCTTTTGAAGTTGTACAGATTAATTTCTTAGCAGTCCATAACACTAATTAAAAATGAAGTTACACTTTTTTTGACATAAAAGAAAAATCTATCATTTTGACCACTACAATGTATTTTTTGCCAATTGCTAAAAATATACCATCCAACATAATGTACAAAATAAGCACAACATTGGAAAAAAGAGTGAATTGTTTTATCTTTTATTGTTTTATGTTATTTTTACTGTAATAAAACCTTAGAATTAAAAAGTGTTTAACTGTATGGGAATATTTTTAATATTTGTGTCTGATCTGCATTTAATCTATAAATCTCATAAAATCGGAGGTTTGGAAAGAACAGCGTTTGTTGTCTTGAGTTCATGCCTGCAGGCTTTGAGACTATCTGTATGTTATAAGTCAATTAATTTATCAGTTAATTATATAAATACAATATATACTATTTTCAGTGTATGGAACAAAAGTGTTGTTCCAGCAAGAATTTTTTTTTACCTTCTGGTCTTATGGCATTTAATTGTATTTTTCAGTTTCTGTGAGGATGGTCCACCTCCTTTCTCTCCTTCCCGTCTGCGGTGGTTGAAGGCCATTAATAAAGTCAGAGTGAAGCTGCATGAGGTAGGAGGGAGAGAACAAAACATCTTTCACCTTTTCAGAGTTGAAAATCAAGTTGTCCTGTTTTTTTTGTCCTCCTCATTTTCTTCTATTTGCTTATTTGCTCTGTTGATATTTATCTTAACTCAACCCTTTCCACTTCACTGCCCTTTTGTTGTTTGGTTGATTGAGATTC
This sequence comes from Danio jaintianensis, assembly GCA_903798115.1. Classification (NCBI taxonomy): domain Eukaryota; kingdom Metazoa; phylum Chordata; class Actinopteri; order Cypriniformes; family Danionidae; genus Danio; species Danio jaintianensis. Next base: position 16,960,216 of record CAIGQV010016645.1, on the reverse strand, counting down.
ACATTTAACAAATTGAAAGTCAAAGGCCGCCATTGGGAATCAAAACAGCACTTTGTTTTTTATGATGTCAGTTCATTTTGAATGGTCTGTGTTATCATGAGAATGTCTACAGGTATGTGAACTTTTATTTTTGAATATAACTAGTTTGCAGAATGCTATTTTGTATGCAAAATAATTTGAATAATTTGGCTTTGTAGCACTTATGTTTTTTTTCTTTGTTTAATATAAAATGTGTCGACTCTATCTATGTCACGGTTTGCTTACTCACAAAGGCACGAAACACGGAATTATCAAAATACGTAGATTTATTAATAACACTCACTGGAAACTGGAGACACGGGAAGACGGCGACACAGGAACATGGACAACACGTTGTGGCAATACAATACTCGACAAGGGAAGAACTAAACAAAGGGGTATATATACACATGGGCTAATGGGACACAGGAGGGGAACACAGGTGAAACTAATGAACATTAGGAAACGGTGGGAAACAGAACAAAGGAATCACATGACAACAACAAAAGCACATGGAACACTGGGGCAAGGGAAAACACAGAACCTGACAATCTAAAGGTATGTAAGAAATGCCTTTCATGCTTTTTGTGTGTGCTTTTGAGTTAGAGAGAAATTTAGATAGATTGTACAAAGCTACTGAATTTACGTGTCATTGTAAGTGTCAGTCTGCTTACTTTATTAAGCTTTTCTATTTGATGGTTGCTTTGGCAAAAAAAAGTGTCTCAGCCACACAGTCTGCTCTGTTATTATTTCTCTGTGATCTAATTTGGAGTTCAAGAGTGTTAATCTTCGTTTTTTACGCTGTTTGACGTGTGCTGTTGAGAAGGCTGGGTTGTTGAACCTGCGGGGAGACACCATCCTATTGAGAATTCTTTAAAACAGGATCTACAAACGGTTAGACCAATGTGGCAAAGGTATGGAATGGCAAATTGTGCCTCAATTATCTTTCCTTTTATTTATAGTGTGTTATTGTCAGTGTTCTTGTCATATGGTATTAGTGCCATGTCCTTGAATGGTCTTTAATTTAATTATTGAGTCTTCAGAGTGAGTTCAGCAGGTATAAGGAGATAATAACAATGATGCATATAAAAAAAAATGTGTTGTTGTTGTTTTAACAACAGTAATGCCACTAGAGAACTCAGATAATGGAAAACTGGTCAAAGAAACAATCAAAATAAATGGTGTAAAATCATTTACAAAAAAGCTATTAAATTCTGAATTTGAACATGCACATTATGCAAATAATTTTCTATTAAAGCCTGTTTCAGCCTCTGAATCAAAGGAATATGAATAAAAATATTGTTGGAATCTTTTTTAGCAAACAGTTGCAGCCTTTTTTTGTAATTTACATTAATATTTTGCTTTTATATCTATTCAGAATCATTCATTCATTCATTCATTCATTTTCTTTTCGGCTTGGTCCCTTTATTAATCTGGGGTCGCCACAGCGGAATGAACCGTCAACTTATCCAGCATATGTTTTACGCAGCGGATGCCCTTCCAGCTGCCACCCATCACTGGGAAACATGCATACACACTCATTCACACACATACACTACGGACAGTTTTAGCTTACCCAATTCACCTATAGCGCATGTCTTTGGACTGTGGGGGAAACCGGAGCACCCGGAGGAAACCCACGCGACCTTCTTGCTGTGAGGCGTTCGTGCTAGCCACTGCGCCACCGTGACGCCCCTATTCAGAATCAAATTAAGCAAAATGTAACTTCATATATTTGTTACAAATGTGATACAGTAATTAACAAATATCTTAGTGTGTGTGTGTGTGTGTGTGTGTATGTACATATACATTTGTAGTGGCATTTGTAGTGTTGAATTTTCAAACTGGTGGAAAAAAAGCTAACTGAATAATACTGAATACAGAACAATTGAAATGACACTAAAACCAACTACTGGCAGAACTTTATTCTGTGGTCTGCACTGATATTTGCAGCTGTGTCTTCTGATGTACCCAGCTGCTTGAGGGAGGGAGCGTGATGATGGCTGATTGCTCTATTGAGACAAAGGCTGTGACAGGGAAAATGCTAGGCAGAAAAGTCATCTCGACCACTGTTTTTATGCTGACAGCGTAAACAGTGCCTTCTTTTCTTAATGTTTGGAGTATTTGCACAATTTCATTATCAATGGATCTGAAGTGCTTGGGTGTTCCTTTAGCATGCTGTGTGAATGTTTGCGTTATGTTTATACAGGTATTAAGTTCTTGAGACAAGTGTCAAATTAGACAAGTAAGATACACTATGATTATGATGGTTCTTTATGTATTTAATTCAAAGTGTTGAACAATTCTTTGTTAAAAATAGCAATTATATCTCAACAAGAAATAATTTGCCATGGCAACTAAGTGGCATTACTATGGAAACACAACCTTGATTGTTGCATGGGGAGCCGCCCTTGGGCACCTTTTATATGCATATTTCATATAGTTTGACTCAATCCAGACAAAAACGTTGATCATACATTTATCTTTTTTTAAAGACATTAAGTACTGAGTTAAATTGCTGTCAGATGTCTTGAGGATGAGTTAAACCCATTATTAAAAAAAGCTTAGCCATAGCATTTTATCCATTTGGATGATTTCATACAGGATTAAGGAAGTGCATTATGAAAAAATTGCGAAGGCTGTGAATACTTATGTACATGTGATTTGTCAGGTTTTTTATTTTTAATAAATTTGCTACAATTTTTTCACATTATCATTATGGGGTATTGTGTGTAGAATTTTGAGGAAATAAATTAATTTAATCCATTTTGGAATAAGGCTGTAACATAAAAAAATGTGGGAAAAGTGAAGCGCTATGAATACTTTCCGCATGCACTGTATCTCTAGATTTTCATACTTTATGTATTTTGAAAAGTAGCTGTCTGTCTGTTTGTTTCTTTAAGGTGACCTGATAGAACTGAGACTGGCAGACTTTTATTCTAATTAAAACTTCAATTTCAATTGCTGGTTGCTGGGGTAAGCGCTAATATCCAGCTTTTTTTAAAAATTCAACAGTCACAGTGGTGACATGAAATCACGCTGCATGCAGTGCTCAAGGTTTTGTGAAAGCTGTCAAGTTTTATTGCCTAATGAGTTAGTTAGTGCTTTTACAATTTACGTCCCTAGTGCAGCTTTAAAATCTCCTACATGGACATGGATTTGTTTTCATACTGCATAGGTTTTATTTTAGTATTTTATAAGCACTCTAATTCCAGAGACTTAACCTCAAGTTAAAGGAATGGTTTACTCAAATGAAGATTACAAGCCATCCTCTGTGTATGTGATTTTCTTCTTTCAGACAAACACAGTTGGAGTAGATTTACATTTTATGTATTAGATTTTTCTTCAATGCTGTATAATGTTGTTAGAATGCTAAATTTTTTTAAGCTTTTAAAAGTGAATAAATGCATCGTAAAACTAACCCAAACGCCACCAGGGGGTTAATGTATGTCTTAGGAAATGTATTCAAAAATTAAAAAAAAAATACAAATTCCAGTTTTTAAATTATAAACTCAAATCTCTGACATCCGAAAGCTTTTGGGCTGACCCCTAACTCGACGTATGACATAAGATGCAAGACACATTTGTAGTGGAAGTTTCTGAAATAGATGCATCTCGCAGGAACCACACAGTTTGTTTACCACAGAAGCCAAATAGTTTTCTTGTTTATGTTCGTCTTTTGTGGTAAACAAACTGTGTGGTAAGCTGTTCTTGTGAGAAGTGTGTACACGGCAAAAAATGCTTTTCTTATTACTTGTTTCTAGTCCAAATATCTAAAAATTCTTAAATAAAGAAGCATTTTCTAGACAAGCAAAACTTATTGTCTTGTTTTAAGATATAATAATGTTAAAATTAAAATCCTTAAAACAAGCAAAATGATCTGCCAATGGGATAAGCTAAATAATCTTACGTCAAAAAGAAAAAAAATATTGTTTTGCTTACCCCGTTGGCAGACTATTTTGCTTAAGGAGCAACTCACTTAATGTGGCATATTATTTTTTCAAACAAGAATTATTTTTTGCTTGTCTAGAAAATAATTTTTTAGATATTTATACTAGAAGACAAACAAATCTAAGTAAAAAAAAGCATTTTTTGCAGTATACGAAGAAAGTCATATACACTTAGGACGGCTTGAGGGAGGGTAAATTAATAGGGTAATTTTCTTTTTTGGGTGAGCTATAAGGCACATTGAGAAGGAAAGGGGTATGTAAGGGGTCAAGCTAAAGAAATGAGCCGAGTAGTTGTCACTATTGACTTCCATCTTTTTTTGACTTCCATCGAAACAGCAACTGTTTTGGTAGCAACATTCTTCAAAATATCTTCTTCTTTTTTAGTTTGGAACAACCTGATAAAGATTAATGGATAACCAATTTTTAATTTGTTAGTAACTATCCTTTTAAAGACAAAAAATAAGATCATGTAGTTACACTCCTGTGATCTTGTATGTCATGTTCTTAAGATTCATTTGTAATTTTTTTGTTTTTATTTTGTTCAAGTAAGCTTGGATTTTAAAACCATTTACACACCACATATTCTTTATGCCTTTATGATTATGCCATGGTGTGAGACTGAAAGCAGCAGCACCATTTGTTGACTGAAGACATTTTGTTTTGACTCCAACACATTTAACATGAGTGCTCTTTTTATATTCAAGAAAATATAAGAGGATAGCAGATGTGAAAGATGACAGGAGCTGAAAGCTGACGGGATCAGATATTTCCTACAGGATTAACACTGAATTTGAACAGTGAAATGATAAAAAGGCTTATTTGCATAAAGTGTGTGTCACTTTGTTAGATCTTGCAGTCTATATTCTGCCTTTCTTCTTTACACACCTGAGATAGTGAAGTGTCTAGTAACAGCACACACACATTCACTCATGCTTCCCCCACTGGAGTTGAAGCTGCTAGTTTTTTTTTTCCTTCATGATGAATGGCTTGGTTGCAGTGGCCTTTTCGGTAACCACAAGAATGATTATTCAGACATCATTCTGCTTTGTTTTTATTCCACGGGGATAACATCCTGATAATTTAATTATGATCATTTCATTTCGTGCACATGAATCTGGAGCTCATACATCATTCAGGAAAGAAAGATGATGACATTTGGCTGATATTTTAATACAAGTTTACCAGAAGAATGAACTGATTAATGATACATATATTTTTTTTACCTGTCAGTGCTACATATTTATTATTGACGCCAAATGAAACAATGTATTTTTTTCTATCCATTTCTTACATCCGAAACCTAAAGGTATGCATAGAGCCGTATAGAACATGGGTCTGTTTATGTAGGCCAATTTTTTTTCTTTTTTTTTTTTTAAATCGAGGACAGAATATATTTATTTATATTCCAGACTGGACGGACATTAATATCCTTCAGACTTCAAATCACTATGCCTATTACAATAGTCATCCTGAGAGCAGGAAAACCCTAGAGAGACGGAAGGGAGAAGATGTGTCAAAGGAAATCAGAGCGATAGAGACAGAGCGGAAGGGGGAGAGAAAAAGAGAGAATGGAGCGAATGAATTGGATAAGGAAGAGTTTCTGACTCTCAGTTGTGAGTATGCACAGAATACTAACTGGAAGAAATCAAAGGCCTGTAGGATGACATTGGCTGAAAGTCACCAAAGAAATTCACCCCTCCCGATCGCACCTCTGCTTCCTTTTCCTGCTGATTTCCCTACAGCGTCCACAGAACCTGTGATAGCACTGTGACACTCTTTACTTCTCCAGTGTTGTCTCCTTAATCAGAAGATCAAAGAGAACGTGCCTAGAGGGAAGACAGATGTGAATGGGATAGTAGCTTGGGTATTTGGTTGACGGTGCATCCATCAGTCAGTGTACAGAACATTGTGAAGTTTTTTTTTTAATGTTTTAAATGAGGTTTATCTTTTCTCATCCAACTAATTCTCAACTAAATTAACCTTCATGGTGTTACATAACCCCTCTGTTTCGTGTTGGGGTCATGATCACTTGGATTTTTGTAATATAAACTCATTAAATTATGTGGGTCCCTGGAGCAGAAACGCTACACAAAATTACAAATATGCCTCAAAATTTAAGGTAAGGTGGTGCCCTGCACAATAAAACTAAATCTACTACAACTGTTGCATTACATTAGCATTACATTTAGTTCAGCGCACATTGCATCAGATTTCTTTTATATGTTTTTTTTTCAATGGTTAGAGCATTAGAGCCAATCTTATATATTGTGGAAATGCATGTTTAGTATGCTCTGTCAACGACTGGATTTGGTTTTCATAAACAACAAATTGCAGATACGTATTAGCTTGAGTGATTAAAACAGGAGTTTTTACCGAAGTGCGTAACTCTAGTGCTACACTACAGTCATGGAATTATATGTTTTAACTGGGTAGCAAAAATATGATGTTCCACAAGTTGTTTTTAGATAGCATTACTATTTATTAGTATACAGTACTGAGTAAATGAGTAAAATTTGACAA
>CAIGQV010016645.1:16934778-16953628 GCA_903798115.1 Danio jaintianensis | reverse complement strand
CACTGTCGTGTGTGTGTGTGTGTGTGTGTGTGTGTGTGTGTGTGTGTGTGTGTGTGTGTGTATGTAAGACATATGTTTATGTATTTTAACAGACAATGCAGACAGACTTTATAAGGAAATTATACATATGATCTATATAAAGTTCAAAAGTGAATTTTGTAACCTTGACCAAGGTTCACAGTTGTCTTCCAAAAGGATGTTAAAAATATGCTAAAGTATTCAAGTGCAACATAATGTACCATATTTAAAAAAGAGAGTGAGAAAAAAATGCATGCACCTCATGCACCTAAAATTTTAACAGTTTTCTTCACTGCAGCATAAAGCCTTGATTAAACAAAATTGGCAGATTTTTAATTAGTCCCCACAAGGATTGCCAGCAGATTTTAAATATTTGTAAAGTCAAATTTGGTGTTGTTTTTCAAAATCTCTTTAGAAATATTTACTCATGTTCCCATCAGTTCACCCAAAACTAATCATGACAACTGTGTAGTATCCGATGGTATATCTGACTTTTCATTTCTTTTTTTCCTGTACATATAATTAAAATAAATGGGTTCCATCATAATATTAAACCAGTGACTTTTGTTTTACCAACTTGTGTTTTACTCATGTGTTACACAGAAGAAGAAAAAAGATTTGGAATGACAGTTTCGTTCGTGGATGAACTAATCCCTGAAGCAAATTTTCCTGGCAAAAACTACATGAAGAATTTGGTGCACACATGATGCAACTCCCTTAACCCGGCAACAAGATGATGTCATGGTGAGGGGAAGAAGAGTTGAAGGAGAGATGTGGAGTGAGTGCAAGCCTCCGCAAGGGGGAGGAAAAGACAGAGAAACAGATGGATAGAGAAGTCTAAGGCAGAAATGTGAGGAAGAGAGAGAGAGAGATAGGAGGAGGAGAATGGGTGATAGTGTGCGAACACTCACACACAGCTGAGGGTGGATGTGTTCTTAGCAACAAGCCAGAGGAGTGTAGGAGGAAGAGACTGGAGAATCAGAGATGCAGGAGTGGAACACTGACACAAATGTGTGTGAAGAAGCAGGAATTAGAATTACATTTGAAAGAATTGTAGTTTGTCAGTAATTAAAAATTGCAAAGAGCATTGAGGAGCTTTCCAGAACTGTACAGACTTATTTAACATCAGTTATTGACTGTGATCTTTTTTATTTATTTTACAAGTAAACTTGTTGGATTACTTGTGGAAACTGTCTTGAGCTTTGGAGGATGTGGGTTTAGGCTTGGTCAGTCATTTTCTCAGCAATTTTGACATTTATTTTACCTTGAAACCGTAATGAGGATTTTTCTTATTAATTCCGCTTGTATGGAATATTACTTAATATTGTCCTCATACATCTGTGGTTTAACTGATCTGTGCACCCTCAGCACGGTAAGTTTTGATTTTCATAATTTTTATACACTATTACTATTCAGTAATCTGTAGGACAATATAAAATAACTGTTTATAATATTGCATGTCTTTAATTTTATATATATTTCCATATATTTAGAAACATTTATTCTTTCTTTGCCTGATATATTGAGAATTTGGTAATATAAATAGAGTTTTATACAGTGTCTGCTTATATTTGAAAACTAATTTAATTATCTAAATTTCCTCTCTTATTTAAATTGTCATGCATTGGTTAATGTGTTGAGTGTAGTGTAGTTAGTTCTACTTTAGTGCTTGTCAAGTAAAGTAGACATTAAAGTCTCTCTTTTTATTGTCTTGCTGTTTAGTTTCAGTGACAGTCAGGAGGTTGTGGTTTCAGCATAATGCTTAGGTTTCATTTTTGTGTGTGTGTGGCAGATTTAATATTTACTCAGTTTAAAAAAATGTTAAGTGTTTAAAAAAAAAAAAAAAAAAAAAGAAAATTCTCGATTAACTATCTAAGCTCTTTGATCTTGACATTCTCTGCATTTCTGAGCTGTTTTTCATGAATACACTAAGTAAGCATGACATTGGAAGGCTGAATAAGAAGTTTGATTAGGAATGGAGAATGGTGCCTGTGGCTGTAGTGTGTAAGTGAGTTTAGCGTGACCCGTGTGGCAGGCAGCCAGAATAAGACCTTGTAAACAGTTAACAGTCTGCCTAGATACTGCAGGAGGAATTGCTGCTTAACAACACTGAGATTATTGGTTTTGCCGAAAATGTGGGATGCTGTTTTAAATATACAGAAACATGCACACCAATTTCTACCTAAATTTCTTTCATATCTGGCTAATTCTGAAATCATATTTGCAGGAGCTGTCTTTTGACAGTAACATCAACTTTTATCTGCTTTGCAGCTAATGCTCAACTGACATTTAATGCAGTCAACCTCTAACCTTTTTATTCCAGGAAATTGCATTAAGAAATTGTATGATTACTTTTTTAATAATTATTTTTAAATCTTTTTAGGTCACCCAAAAAGCAATTTATATTCCAAGCAAACAAACATGCATAGTATCCACACTTTTGAACTTGTGCTAAATGAGAGAGAGACATGATCATATATGTTTAGAGCATTTCGCAAACTTTACAAAATTTAGATTTGCAGTATGTAATGTATGTAAGTATTTTTTTTTTTTTTTTTTTTTTTTCTCACTAAAATATCCAAAGAAACACTACAACAGTGTTACATATTTTTGCTGACTTATGTATTTACATTATCCCAAATGTTTAATAAAAAAAAAAAAATCTAGATGCTGCCTCTAGTAACGAAAATTACATACTGTGCCTTTAAATTGGTTTATGATATTTCTGATGAGGCGGCACGGTGGCTCAGTGGTTAGCACTTTCGCCACACAGAAAAGGTCGCTGGTTCGAGTCCCGGCTGGGCCAGTTGGCATTTCTGTGTGGAGCTTGCATGTTCTCTCCGTGTTCTTGTGGGTTTCCTCCGGGTGCTCCAGTTTCTCCCACAGTCTAAAGACATGCAGTATAAATTAATTGGGTAAATAAAATGGCCATAGTGTTTGAGTGTGTGTGTGTGAATGAGAGAGTGTATGGGTGTTTCCCAACACTGGATGCGGCCAGAAGGAAGGGCATCCGCTGCGTAAAACATATGCTGGATAAGTTGGCGATTCATTCTGCTGTGGCAACCCCTGATGAATAGAGGGACTAAGCCAAAGGAAAATGAATAAATGTATATTTCTGATGAAGATTGTTTATGGTAAATACAAATAAAGTTTCTTATTACTTTATAATCAATTTTAATGCAATCTAAAGAATCTTTGGTGGTGTGGAATGAAGTATTCCATATGCAATTTAATATAAGATAACAAATTTTATAATATTTGTAAACACTGTAAAAATTCTAACTCGCACTATTCACATTTAATTCTGATTAAAATATGACCTTTGAGACTTGCACACCAACACAACTTTTCTGTTTTATTAATATTTCTTCTCCTCCTCCACACAAAATTGGGACTGGTGCAAATTATTTTGCAGAAAGCACTGCATGTTTGTGGCATCTAAGACTGACATTATGCTACTTTTTTCTGCTTGACTTCCTGCATCTCCATGAAAACATTTCTTCTCCTCCGCTCAACCTGTTGTAAAAAGTGATTTTCTCTTAGCTCATATGATGAAATGATCAATATTTTTGACGAGACAGTTTGTAGTTGTCTGAAGTGAAGAATAGATCTGACAAGGACAATGTTTAGAAAGTGTGCCATTTACTTTTGCTTTGGTAGATGAATGTCTGGTCATTGCACTTGACTGTCTAGAAGAAATGATTGTGAAATAAGAGAGTAGAAGATTGGTCAATGTGAGAGAGATAGAGATAGATTGGGATAAGCAATGTTATTGAAAGAAAGACAATAAAAATTAAACTTTTTAATTTGAGCCAAACATAGCTTTTTAGTTTTATTAAAAATGAATACATACTGTAAGAAAAGTTAAACCTATCAAAACACAAATTGTTTCAAATCAACAACACCATATTGTATACAGTACATGTTCATTTCTGACTCTTATCTGAATTGTTTCTTAAGCATGTGCAGTTGTCAGACAAATCTAACCTTCTTTACTGAAAAATGTATTTATTATGCAAAATAACGGTTTAATTTATTTACAGTAGATAAAGCGAGTATTATTAGTAACTGTAGTTTAAAAAGAGCAGTAATCATTTACTTTACTTTTTGAGCAGATTAGCAATTTAATAAGTTTGCCAACACTGTAGTTCCTTATTTATCAGGTGTCGCCACAGCGGAATGAACCGCCAACTATTCCAGCATATGTTTTATGCAGTGGATGCCCTTCCAGCCGCAAGCCATTACTGGGAAACACCCATACGCTCTCACATTCACACACACTAAGCCAATTTAGTTCATCCAATTAACTTATATTTACACAATTCATTTATACTGCATGTCTTTGGACTGTGGGGGAACCGGAGCACCCGGAGGAAACCCACACGAACACGGGGAGAACATGCAAACTCCACACAGAAATGCCAACTGGCCCCGCAAAGACTCGAACCAGCAACCTTCTTGCTGTGAGGCGACAGTGCTAATCATTTAGCTACCGTACCGCCCGTAAAGGGAACTTTAACAGGAAAATCCGTTTCTCTCACCCGCATTTGAATTATCCTTATGTGTGCTGTAGAAAGTGTGTTTTCTGTATGCAACAAGGTCATAATGTCTGCAGTGACGACAGAGATGCGTGTAATTGAACCAGATCTAAGCTTTCATTACACTGTGCTCTATATCTGCTATTAATCTTCTGTTTTTGTAAATACAGGATTGTACAGGGATGGTATGAGTGGTGTGCAAAGCTGTGAGCTCTCAGGGAGTCATTGCCAATTAACATTCCAATTAGTCTTTGTAATCACACAGAAGATCTGTTCTTTGAACCGATCTTTAACTCTCTATTGCATGATATTGCCTCTGGGTGACTAACTCATTTTCTTCAGTTTAAAATGGTTAATACATGCCTTTAGCATTTATGTATTTAGATGTCTATGCATTTATGTAGGTGCTATATGCTTGTATAAATGTAATTAGTTTGTTGGACCATGCAACGGATGCTTTAGCTCTGAATTGTTGCTCTCAGGGTTATACTTTTCATCTTTTAAATTATTGTTATTTTTTGTAACACCTTAAAATATTAATGATAATTTGTTACCATTGATGCTTTAGGTTACATTCACAATGAGCAATAGATTTTCCAGCATTTATTGGCCTTTATTAATGCTAGTTAATGAAAAATGCTCATTGTTTGTTCATGTTAGTTCATGGTGCATATAATGTTAACAAATAGAACATGTAAGCAAAGTATACTGTAAGTAAATGTAAAAAACAAATAAATGCTGTAGAAGTATCATTGTTCATTGTTAGTTTGTTAAAAACTTAGTTAATTTCTTTATTTTATTTAATTAATAAATTAAAAATTAATTAAAAATTAATTAATAATTAATTTAATTATTTTTGATATGTGGTTCCTGAACTTGAGATGATATTTCCACATTAACTTTTTTGTCAGAAAATATCATTTCCTCAACGAATTGCTAGTAAATCTTTTAGAAATAATCCCCTCCAAAAATATTGTAAAGTCTTGGGGAATGTTACTCTCTAATGTCACTAATGTCACCTGTTACTCTGTAAAAAAGCGATTAGTTGACTTTACTAAAAAAATAATATGAGTAAACCTGTTTCTTTTAAAGCAATTAGTTGACTCAACTTATTAATTTTAAGGCAAGGGATGTACTTGCTTTTTTGTAATTAAATGAAGTTTGTACATAATTATAAAAATTAAGTCAACTTAACAGTTCCAAGGTACAATGGGTTTGCTTACTTTTTTAAGTACAGGCAACTTGTCACTTTTAAGGCAAACGGTTTACTCACTTTTTTATCTAAGGTAACTAATCGCTTTTTGCAGTTTGTACTTATTCTCAATTCCCTGATGATATGGCAGTTTTTTTTTATCCAGTAGATAGTCTTTTCTCTAAATAATCTTTATTTAGTTTAAGAATGCAACTACATAAGATTACATAAGACTTTATACATGAAAAGGGAATCAAATACTGCACTGAAAAAATGGTGTATGATTTACCATTGAATTAAACATGAAATCAATGTGAAATATAAGATTAAAACTGTTTTGTTGTAACCCATACTCCAGTTAAAATACTTTTTTTTACTCCCAGCAACAGAGAGTTAAGAATATCCACGTGTAGCGACCGTAAGACAGGGTGAAATGACTCTGAAATGATTTTATCTGCCCCCAGTGAAACATTCCTCTGCTACAGAAGCCTCAATCTGGCTGGTTCTTCATATTTTTTCTTTCTGTATATCTTATTTTCTTTTCTACCATCCTGTCTCAGTGGCATTGGCACTGAGGTAAACATGCTTCTTGCTTAAACGCTAGTGCTAGTTTTTTTACCTTCTGCTTTGCCTTCTTCTCCTGTGCTTGTTCAGTTTGTCCATCACACTTTTAGATGATTCTGCGAAAACGCAGAAAGAACTCACCTTTAACTCTTGCACTTCAGTGATCTCCAAAAGCCACATTAGTGTGCTTCTCACTGTGCTTATGTGGATCATTCACCCCTGAGTGCCATTTCCTACAGTGAAAGACAGACAGAGAGTTAAAAGAAGAGACAAGGTGAAAAGGCGAGACTGAAAGGCATGCAAGCGAAAGACTGTGTAAAAAGCATGTAGCTCAAAATTCTTTGCCTTTGGAAAACCCATATCCAGGTGTTGCACGTTATGGAAGTGTTAGGGAAGTCAGGAGATGCTGGAACATGTATCACGAATGAGTGATATAACACTTCTGCCTCAATTCACATTCTTGACACGGTGTCTAACACCATGGTTTAACCACACTGTAACTTCTCTATTCTCAGCTTCACTGTCTAATCTAACACCACCTCATAGAAACACCTCATGGACTGTGTACTTATTTGTGGGAGAATACTAAATTATGCAGTTGGCGACTGTCAAAAATAATATGCAGCTCTTCTCTTATCTCTTGAGTCGTACCAGCTCAACATTCGTGAATCTCTTTACAGTTCCTGATTACCTATGTAACTTGTCTCATTAAGTTGATGCTTGGGAGGAGATAACAAAATAGGAAAAGTCGAAAAAATATAGAGGGGGAAAAAAACAGAATAGGGAGTTCTATGTGGGTAATTGCTGTCTATAAATAGAGATGGCTATCTATAAATGTTGAGAACCTGAATGCAGGTATAGCGCATGGTTTCCATAGCTACTGTTCCAGTGTCACATGATTTTGCACTAACATGTGACATTTTCTCTGCCTAATTGACTCTCCACAAGAAGTCGAGCAGCCAGAACGTTTTTTTTTTTCTTCAGGTCTCCTAAAACTAAAAAACAGTTCTTTTTTAAGCTGAAAGTTAATTTGTCTTTTTTGATTTTGGATTTAATCCCTGTAAGTGCTGTATCAATGCCAAATTGCTGTATTGTATTAAAGGTATTGTATTTTTGTTCACCCAAAAATGAACATTTTGAAGAAAACTGGGAACTTGTAACCATTGACTTCCATAGTATATATATATTTACTGTCCTATCACAATAAAGGTAAAAAAAACACATGAGGCCAACATAACAGAATCGTAACATAAGGCAAGTGCTATAAGACAATATATGTTGTGAATAGTCATTTGGGGTTTGAATGCAACCCTGTTGTAGACACACATTTTTTATTGATTTATAAATTCTATATAGACTAAACATATATATTGTCAACATGTTTTTTCCCATTGTGTTGTCATGGATTTAAATGAGCATTTTTAGTAGATTCTTATTTTTTTCAGAGGTGTTTAAATGTTTATCTTTTGTGCCTCTTATCTGTTGCACAATTTCTATCTGGCAGATAAATAAAGGCAATGTTGTATTGCATTTTTAGTCTAGTATCTAATTGCTATCTATCTGTTTGTCTGTCTGTCTGTCTGTCTGTCTGTCTATATATCTATCTTTTTTCTGTCTGTTTGTCTGTCTGATTTTTAAAAGATGTGAGGTACTGTGAATTCACTTTGGCATAATCATCATTGGTGTAAATATTCAATATATCTACATAGTTTACGTATTATTGGTAGTCAACATTGGTTGTGGTATTTTGCACATGTAATGTTAATTGTAACATTATACATTTGCTATACTGATGAATTCTCTTATTGCTTTGTGGTGTTGCAAATCAATGACAAAACTTTGATAAGAGAGGAAATTAACTGTAAATTAAACTTAAGGCATATCAGTTGTATTATAAACCATTTTCTGTTATTAACAGCATTTGTCAGTTTAGACTGGTATTTGTTTTTAAATGTCTTTCATGAATTAAGTCTATACTGACAGTCTGTCACTTGTGCCATCAGATGCTGTATTTCAGTCCTCAGTAATGTAATTCAGCTCCACAGCACAGAAGAAGTGAGGGGAAGCAATGTTCTCTCGCAACCGCTGCAATGGACAGGATGGCACAGGTGTCCCTCAGTATCCCCGACCCAAGAAAAAAAGTGCAGTGCCAAAAAAAAGGCAGCCTAATCCCAAAGTTGCTCTGGTGTTGCGTGGGAAAATTCATCGTCTCTTGCAGGGATCTGCCGATCATACAGTTCAGCCTTCTGGACTTTACTATGCTGGAATTGAAGAAGAGGATGAAGAGGGGGAAGAGGATGTTGAAAAGTTACAGAACTGCAGGAGAGGATTAGTTTCAGCAGAGGTCTGCTGTTCACCTCAGGTGCCAAATGGCCATGGTTTGGGAGCAGTATCTGGGGCACCTTGCGTTGGGGAGGTGGAACTAAATCGAGAAGGAGGCATCAGGATTCCTTGCACTTTGCAGCACAACAGTAATTTAACAGAGATTCAAAACCAAATGACTCAAGATCTAAATGGGACAGACTTCTTGTCTGGAATTGGACTTGATGGTGAGCCGAAAAGACAGACAGACAGAGTTAATGTGACGATGCAGGATGAGGTTGTGGAGGAGAATAATGAGCTCTATCAAGAGGAAGAATCAAGTGATATTGTTGAGCACATACTGAAAGAATTGCGAGGGATCAACAAAATTCAAGAGGAGATTTCAGACTTGAGGGAGTACTTGTCATCTGTTCGTGGTTCTGTTGAGGAGGTCTCAAGCTGTGTAGATGCTGTTCTAATGGAGATTGAATGCATGCGGTCTGGAAACAAATCTGGTGTGGAGACTTGGCCTGGAGCAATGGGTGGCACTGAAGGACTCTCCCACACTCACAAATCAAAAAACACTGTTAGCATAAGCTGTTACAAGCCTTACACTGTTGAATCCTCAAATAGCTGTGGTGATATACTCTCAGATTATGAAGTCCTTGATAGGAAACCCAAAGAGGTGTCAAGGCAGTCCACGAGAAGGAAGGTCAGCTTTGGTTACCTTGAGCGCCAGGATGGGCAGGATTGTCCGAGCAACAGCTCTCTATCTTCTGGTCATAGTTCCAAGTCTGAGTCTGATCCAGAAAAAAATACTTCTGGACAGTGTAAAATAGGGGGTGACATTCGTCCTCTCAACCCAATGGCTTTAAAATGCAATGGGAGTGGAGAGATTGCATGGAGCGAAGATGATTCTCGCTCCAGGCAAGGCAGTTTTGAAGATGCTGGTGAAGTTGACCCATCAACAGCTGTAAATGTGTGTACAGTGGCCACTTCAGATAAAATATTACAAGTATCTGGTAAACACTACAACTCTGATGTGAGTATATGCAGTATGCTAGATTGGAAACAGTGTGGTGCAGAGGTATTCCCTGAAGGACGTGGCCCAAGCTATCATAATTGCAAAGGTGAATGTCCTCAAAGTTCTGTTTCTCAGAATGGCATTTATCATGTGTCTTCTTATGAAAATGACCTCCTATTTATAAGTGAGCCATCCAAGAACCATATGAATGAAGGTACATCATTATGTAATCAAAATGTCCCTGATTGGAAACCTGATTCTGCTGATGACTGTAATGTTGCATTCAATGTAAAAAAGTTTGGCAGAGCAGTTCTTGACTTTAAAACCACTTTGCGTGGAGCTCTAAAGAAGAAGGATGGAAGTAATTCTACCTTGCTTTGTGAAAAGATCGAAATCCATACACCAGTCTCCCCATGTGGAGAAGAACAAGGAATTGTAAATGTCTTAAATACTAGTACACCAAATTTAGAAATCCCTCTGATAGAGATGGAGACCTCACAAACAGAAACAACTGATTCCATGTGGCCTCAAGGCCTTAGTGCTGAGAAGGACTTTGTAGAGATACTTCAATGCATTTCTACCAAAGCAAAACCTGAATCACCTCCATACCAGCATAACATTGAAGATTCAGAACATCCAAAATCTCCAGGCTTGGACTCATCCACTAGTAATGCATCAGATGTTACATCTGGACATCAAACCAATGCTCATTTAACACAGTGCCTCTCTACAGACATTTTGCCAGAATCTTTTTCCCCTGAGGAACTAGCGGGTGAAGAGGAGCAGAGAACACTATCGGGGGAAACGCAGCCTCCCACTGAGTCCTCCACAGAAGGAGGTAGTGAAGCAGAGCTTAGTCAGCGGGATGCATGTCGTCTGAAGTGCCTCAGGAGTTTCCAGCAGATTCTGAGGGAGAAGAGAGAATCCAGAAAACAACTCAGCATAGTGTCCATGTCAACATTTTCTGAAGATGATTTAAACCCAGGTACACTGAGTTTTCAGCCCCTAAACCTAACTTTATATTCACTGTTCTGCTTTGCTGGTATGTGTTAGATGGTCTTGGCTGAAGTTCCAAATTTGCAGGATTAGTGGTTTCTCTGAACTCAGTAATTAAAAAAAATGTTCAGTAAATAATCGAAATTCAGTAAATAATTCTGATTACTTTTTCCATGTCTATGCACATCAACTGTGTCCCACATATATAATTTATTAAAATGGCAAAAAAAAAAAAAAAAAAAAAAAAAATTTCTGTAAAATATCAGATCCCATCTGAAACTGCTGACTCTTATAGCCAGTGGGTGTTTAGTCCTTTCTGAAGATATATATGCAAGCGCCCTGCTGGGTGTTAAACTAGTCTTGTTCCCCAGGCTCAAACAAAGTAATTACACCCATTGAATTGAAATGAAAACAAATCTGACATGAGTGGAGAGAAAATTTAGGAGCCATTATAAATGAATAATAGATCTCAATGAAACTTTCATGAACTGTCTAGATCAATTGCAAATCCCCAACAGTTAAGCAGTTCATATTGCTGGTCTCTAAACAAGGTTATTAAACTCCCTGTCTTCAGATGCAAATGTGTTTTTGGATGAGACTTTAATTGCTGTGTTGTTATGTCTAGTTAAAGCGTGTTTATGGTTAAAATGATATGATAATAAACATGTGTTCTTTGTTGCTATTTTCAGATGGAAGCCAAGATGAAGACCAGGTTATCTTTTATCACATTGTTTAAAAGTGCCTTGATGTTTTCTGTTTGCAAAGCTCAAGATAAATAATGCTGTTTAAAGGCATTTAATGTGCATGGTGCTAAAAGGCTCCTTTGATGTGGGTTTACTGCATTGTGTTGAATTACTTGTTTTTTTAATAATGCCTTGTTCTCGTGGCTTGTAGGCTATGCTGCATTGTAAACATTACACACATTTTCAGGCTGTGTTATTGACTGTAGCTCATTAAAATATCCTCATTTTACCATAAAGTAGAACTTTGATGGTGGACACCAAGTTGCTGAATCAAAGTTTCTTAGTACTGATTTCTACTTCTGTTTTGATGAGCATTAGTGATAGGTTTGCTTAAAAAATGCTCACATTTTTTTATTTAGTTATTTTAACAAGTCGCCTTTTTGAGGAAGACCTTTTTCTAAATAAGGAATACAATTTATTTATTACGTTTGCATCCTCACTGTTGGCTGTTAAAAGATAAGTTGATGAATTTACAATTTTTTTTTAAAGACAGCATTCGATTGGAATAAATCTGTTCGGTAATTTGTTGAAGTTATATAGTAAATAAACATGTTAAGGTATTTATTAATTATTTAAAAAAATTAATTGTGATGTTTAACATTAGTTTAATTCATCAATTGACAAATTTAGCTATACTGTAATTGCCTTTTTGTTCTTTAAAAGAGAATGCGTCTTTCTATAGTCTATTTTTATCTAAAGCGAAACTCATTTCAAATGCTCTGTACTAGATTCACTGTAGGATACTATCATGCATCTTGAAAGCAAATTAGTTCATGGTTTTCTGAAAAGAAGTGTACATTCGAAAGTTTTGAGTCCTTGGTTTCTGAGCTCTTTCATGTCTAGTCCTGTCTGTTTGTTCTTGTTAATGGAAAATTCTGCTCGTAGTGATGAATCTTGTGGTGAAATTCAGTCAACTAAACAGCAGGGCATTCTCTATTCCTCTTTAAGTCCCCTTTTTCCCATGTTCTGATTTGTTTTGTATATAAACTATATCATGTTATATTTATTTTAATCCATGAAAATATGATCAACCTCTCAACAGAATAATAATGGAGACCATAACAAACATCCGTGGGCCAAATCTGGGTATGATCTTTGGCTTATTATCTTTCACTGTTCGAATCATGTATTTGTTTATCTGTACATTTATTTACTGTTACTGGAACACCCATATTACATCTTCAGGGGCACAGGAATATTTGGCATTGATAGCATGCCTGACCTTAGGAAGAAGAAGCCTATCCCTTTGGTTAGCGAAGTGGTGAGTGATTTCTATTTTCCTTTTTCACACTTATTCATATTAAACCAGAACATATCAAATTTCTTTCTCTGCTGAATATATCCAAATGTGAGTAATCTTTAATTACAGTCTGAATCTTATCTAACCAAAATGCAAAAATCTAAATGAAATCTGATCTTCTTTTATCAATATTTTTTCCCCTAATGCTTTCCTTCATTACTAGGCCATGGTAAGTAAACCTTTCAGTGCTTCACAACTGACGATTTAATTTCTATCTGAACAGGCTTTGAGGAAAATATGTAGGCGTATGTTTTCATTATTTCAGCTATAGATTTTTTTGCTGTAACACTGTCTTTATCTGACCTGATGATGATGATGGTGAGATTCCAGTGACAAGCAATTTTTCTGTCAACTCTCATGCTGAAATTGCTATGTCCATTTCACAGATATACAGTTTTATACTAAATACTATTTGTCAGAAATGTTATTTTGTGCTCAGATTTGTTTCTGGTGTGTAATGCTATTACCTTTGGTCAGCTGGTGTAATTTAAATAAGCAGTAATAATATATCACAAATAAATGACCGCATGACATCATTTCTCTGAAGGGTTTCATATTACAAGTGAACTGTTTTTTTTATATATAATGGATTGCGGCGTACATGTGAATGTGTCATTGTAATTTCCCAGCAGTTTTGTAATTGAATGTCTTGTCTTCATCCTTAAAGAGAGACATCTTATGTGATTGGCTCTCCAAAAACCAGACAAGTGTGCTTATGCCTGAGAAACGAAGCTCTATTTGAAGTGTTTGTCTTCTCCTCTGTTTCACTGACATGCTCATGAGTCAGTAATAGGGAACTTTCATCAATCAGTCTTTGTTGCAACACAATAAAACTGAAACCCACACAGATGTGTTTGACATTCTGTGAAGGGGACAAAAAAGGAATAAATGCAAAATAAAAACAAGCTTGATCTGAAGCTTTTTACTTGGACAACAGTTTTCATGGCAACGAAGGCTGCTTTTTTTGTGAAAGTTGTTTGTAAAGTGTGGTGTCATGGGATGAATATAAACAAAGATTACTCCACAACTCTGGGGTACTTGAATCTGTATGGCCAGTAGCTGATTTCAGTGGTCAAATAGCTTTGTGTGATGAATCCTGGGAGCTATAATTGAATGTTGACTTAAATTATATCCTACTATTGGTTCAAATTCAAATTTTGCATATCACTTTGTGATCTCTGTTCTCTCTCTTTTTTCATTCGTTGTCTGTTTATAAATTGATTGAATCGTTGGGGGTAACAATCAATTTAATACTACATAATTATAAAATACCAAAAATGCTGTGAATCACTTAATGTGAAATGCATATTATAACACAAATTGAAGTGTTTGAAACATAAACCTATTGTAGAAGGCTTTTATTCAGTAGTTTGTTATGTATTATTAATAGGTTTGGTAAAAACTGTTTGAGCATTTTTTATATTTTTGTTTATCTGTAATTAGAGTTTAAAAAAGTGCAATTATAATTTACAAATATTAACATGTTTTATTCATTGTGGTTTTATGTCTACAGTTTAATACCTTCTACCATAATTTTGATGTCTACTTAAAAATCTGATTTTTAAATATGCTTAAACTTGATTTTGTTTTTCATTTGGTTCTTAGAAATCCATTTTTCTCTTATGCAGAATTGATCTTTGTATTTGGCTCTTTCATTGACTGAACATTAACCAAGACCTGCCAGCCCCCTCTTCCACTCTCAACCACTCATGATTGACTCGCCAAGCAAATGATGGCCAGAGAAAAGATAAAGCCAGGCTTTTGCGTGTTTTGAATCACTGTCATTAGCTACGAGAGGCTAAATTGTGCTCTTATCTCTGTTTTCATAAACAAAAATCAATCTGCAGATTTTTGGTCTGCCTTCAGTTATAAAACAGTCATTGAGAGTTTTTCAGCATGTCATATCGACTGTCTTTTGTGTTCATTGTAGGTACTATTCTTCATTATAGAATTTAGTCATTGAAGACGTTAGCCATAAAATGCTAAAAGCTTTTTAAGTAGACACGGTTCCCTTAATGGGGATTAGAGTTTAGCATAATAATGGTAATGTTGTTGACACAGACATGGACTAACATTTGAGGAAACATTACAGACAATTTTGCTAAACTCTCTGGGCGAGCACAAGTAAAGTTACAGACCCATTATGGTGTAATGAGTACAACTATTGCTAATTGTATAATTAAGCACATATTTATATTGACCCATTGTTTTTCTTTCTCAGTCTCTGGTGCAGTCCAGGAAAGCTGGGATCTCACATGCATTAGCCGCACGCTCTTCCCTGAAGGATGAAGAACTGGTAAAGCATATACCGTCTGTTTGACATAATAAAAGTAGCAACAGATTTGTCACATATAGAGACGTTCCTTCCATTTTGAGAGATGCATATGAGAGAAAAGCATTACTGAAATAGAAAAGAAAATGTAGGACTGACATTTGGTTCTGCCCACTTGATTGCTGATTGGGTGGAGAAATAAAAGCTTTGTTAAAGGGATACAGTAGTTCACCCAGAACTGAAAAATCTGCCTTCATTTATTCACCCTTCACTTATCACAAACCTACAGTATTTGAGGCTATTTATTCTGTTGAACACAAACAAAGATATACTGAAGAAAGCTGAAAACCTTGACTTCTATAATATTTGTTTTTCCTACTAAAGGTTTGAACGGTTATTGGTTTAAAATATCTTCTTTTATGTTGAGCAGAAAAAAGAACCCATTTCCCCGTTTGGAACCCATTGAGGGCAAGTAAATAGTGAGAACATTTTCATTTCTGGGTGAACTATCTCTTTAAATTAGATTAGATTAAATTAGATTGTGAAAAAGGGGTGGAGTTTAAGCAGACTAAATAATTGATAATGTCTAATGTGTCATCAAAAGTATTATATGGATGGATGAATCATTCGCAATAAGATCAATAATCATTTGATGCATTTGATGTTTTTCATTTAATGATAAAATTAAAGGAATGGAATGAGGGAGTGGAGATTATAGTTATTATTCACTGAAATTACTGTTCATTTACTGAACCTCAGGCTACCCAGAATATAGGGTGACTTTTGTCTTTATCAAAACATTAAAGAGGATTTTTAGCCAGACCTTTGTGAGTCATAAAATGCAAGTCGATGACTACTAACACTTTTAGAGTCAAAACAACAACAACAAAAAAATAACTAAATGAAAATTAATACTCCCGATGAATCATTTAGCAAAGCAAAGCCACCAGTCATCCGATTTTATAAATCATCAAGGATCATGGTTTGAGTAAAAAATCTTTAATGTTTTACTTGGGACAAAAATTCACCTCCCTGTACTGTACATCTTAAATAGTCTGAGGTTGAGTAAAGTAACAAGAAATTTGAGTTTTGAGGTCAACTGTGTCATCAAATATAATATATTTTCTTTATACTTGCTATATTTTACTTTATATTTTCCTAAACGCCTAAAATAATCCATATGTGCACGTTATTAATTTCTGTAAATCTATCTTTAATTAAACTGTTAGACCAGACAATTATATCCTAATTGTTTCATGTTGTATTGCAACAAATGTGTTTTACAGTACATAAACATACAGTAAGTACAGTGTACCTAACAATTAATATTTTTCATGTAAATATATTATAGTTAAAGACAGCTAATCTGAAGCGCAACCAGAAGACTTATCAATATTCAGTTCTGTTCATATGCTCTGAATTGCTGAATGTTTGTGTGGGTGTGGGCCACCTACACCTTGTGTAGATAAAGATACGAGATGTGGCCCTCATTTGTTCATCACTTTGACACCTGTCTGCCCACTCCCATTACTACACCTACAGTATATTCCGAACCATGGGCCAGAATTTTTAAAGCGTACCTTTTACACTCGTATGATTAGCTGCTCTCATTTTCAGTTTGAACGTTTCTTAACAACGTCCCGCTTTTTTAATTCCAACACATTCTATGTGTAATCTGGGCTTTGTTTTGAAATATCAGTGTTACGTCTATAGGGCACATTTCTGGCAAAAATTAATGTCTGTTTATTCTCTTTCTGTAGAAAAATCATGTGTACAAGAAGACCCTCCAGGCTCTCGTTTACCCTATTTCTTGCACGACACCCCATAACTTTGAAGTGTGGACGGCCACGACGCCCACCTACTGCTATGAGTGTGAGGGTCTGTTGTGGGGTATTGCGCGGCAGGGCATGCGCTGCTCAGAGTGTGGAGTCAAATGCCATGAAAAATGCCAAGAGCTTTTCAACGCAGACTGTTTGCAGAGTGAGTCACAGAAAAACAAGCAACAAATAGTTACTATAATGGTTGCATGACTGACAGTAGTTGTATATATTTGTGTCATCATTTATAAGTGTTACTTCTCTGCCGTTAATGGATGCTTCGCAATGAAAAGGGTAACAATTTTAAATAAGGTCCCATTAGTTCATGTTAGTTAATTCAAAGAGGCGACATAGAATTCAGAAACCCTTGGGATTAGTGACACTGGTGGACATTAAGTAGACTTCAGCTTACATTCATACACTCATAACACTGCACCGATATAGTCTCTGCACTTTTTTGTTCTTTGATTAGATACAGTATAAACATTAATTTGGAAATACCTTTATAATTAATTTCTCATTGACATACATTGACATTAAACTACAGAATAGCTTTTTCTACACATTATAATAATTTGTTTCATGTGTTAGAATGGAAGGAGAGGCGCAGGTATTGTGTGTAAATGTAAAATAATTCCCATCTTTCTTGACTAAAATCAGCCTTCAGGACTTTGTAGACAATAAGTGTTTTATAGAAAGCAAGGCATTCATTAGACATTGTACACAAAATGGCAATAAAAAGAGAGAAATTATTATTTAAATTATTATTATAATTACTTTTAGCAATAAGTATCATAGTTATTCAGTATGTTGTGTTATTCAGTATATTAACAGTTATTCAGTATGTTGTGTCCTTCCAAAATGATGTCAATATAACACTATAACACACACAAATAACACCAATTAACAATGAGCAATGCAGTTCTTAGAGGATTTATTAATATTGTAACGAACTATTGTTGCTTCATGTTTACTCATGTAATATTAACAAATGCATGTTTTCAGTTAATGTACTACTAAATGCTAATAAATAAAGTATCATTTTTAGTATTACTATGTAACAAGGGCGAATGAAAGGTAACCATATTTTTTATTTCAGATCATTTGAGCTAATGCAGTTAACTAATGTTAACAAATAGAACAACTTAATTTGTAATGAAAAAAATTTATGTACAAACGTAAAAATATATATTTATTGCATGCTTTATACTAAAATGCAATCATTATTTTTATTATTATTAAACACGTGTCTCTGATTGCCAGGAGCTGCAGAGAAGAGCTCTAAAACAGGAGCAGAGGACAGAACCCTGCATATCATATCAGCCATGAAGGACCGCATGAAGATCCGTGAGAGGAACAGGCCTGAAATCTTTGAGGTCATAAGACTTGTGTTCAATGTGACTAAACTGAACCACGCTCAGGAGATGAAGGCCATGAAACAGACTGTGCTTGACGGAACATCAAAGTGGTCTGCCAAAATCTCCATCACAGGTACAGAAGCAGAGCCAGCTGTACTTTTCTGTAGTCTGACTGGAAGATTGTTCAGATTGTTTGAGTTCATGTGTGTTTTCCAGTGGTGAGCGCTCAGGGCCTGCAGGCTAAAGACAGAACTGGTTCCAGTGATCCGTATGTGACGGTTCAGGTTGGCAAGACTAAGAAGAGAACCAAAACTATCTATGGTAACCTTAACCCTGTGTGGGAGGAGACGTTCAACTTGTGAGTCTAAGACAGTTTTGTTCCTTTGAAATTCTGAATTTCTTATGATAATCAGGCAAATGTTGTCTAGCTTTTAACCCTCATAAAATAAACAATTATCTATCTTAATAATTAATCTAATTAATCCATCCATCCATCCATCCACCCATCCATCGCTCTCTCTATTGCTCTCTCTCTATCTCTCTGTTCATTGTTTTGAGTAGTTAATGTGAAATGTAAAAAAAGTAAAATGATTGATTTACCATCCATCCATCCATCCATCCATCCATCCTTTGTTCTATCTGTGATTCCATCCATCCATTCAACCTTTGTTTTATGTCATTCCATCCAACTTTTGTTTTATCTGTCATTCCATCCATCCATCCAACT
>CAIGQV010016645.1:16923237-16934516 GCA_903798115.1 Danio jaintianensis | reverse complement strand
TCTTTCTTTCTTTCTTTCTTTCTTTCTTTCTTTCTTTCTTTCTTTCTTTCTTTCTTTCTTTCTTTCTTTCTTTCTTTCTTTCTTTCTTTCTTTTCACCCCTTAATGAGAAAGTGCTAATAAAATACATAGATTTTTCAAATGAAGAGTGCAATAACGGGTTATTCTCTATTATTCTGCATATGCCATTCCATTTGTGTTAAACCTCTATTCTCTGATATTTAAAATCAAAATGTGAAAAAATGTTTACAATGTGACAGTTATTAGCAATAACGTAGTATAGAGCTATATAATAAATGTGGATAATATAGTTCAGATAATTTGGTGGATACTGGGATATCTGACGATAGGAGACTTTGGTATCTTGTCAAAATTCAGTTTGTTAGATGTTTGAGCTCTCACTTGAAACTTCACTGGAGATGTAAAATTAATGAAGATTTAGTCTCTATTTGCTCACCATGTTATCTCATTACACTCTGGTAGAAATAATTAAATGGGTTATTGATATATGATTTTAAGGAGATCTCATTTGGAGATTTCTGTCCTGCAGGCAAGTAATTAAAAGTCAATTCAAACTTTTTTTATTGAAATATGTAAAGAGTATCACATACTGTGTTTTTTACTTAGAGAACTTCTTGCAGAATCAGGACAACATGATGTTTAAAAACTGCTTAGTTGAGCCAATAAAACTGATGTATTCTTTATTAAATTCATTGTAATACAGTTTAGTTATTTAGCTGTAGAATATTTACTCTACAGTCAACAACTACAGAAACTTGTATAATTCGTAAATGAGTCTCATCCGGTCATATTTTGGAACCAATATTATTTCCTTTCTAAAGTGAAGTGAAACGGTTTGCTCACATATTTACCCACTATTCCCTTAGTGAGTGCCATAATTCATCTGACCGCATTAAACTGCGTGTTTGGGATGAAGATGATGATATAAAGTCTCGGGTGAAGCAGCGTCTTAAGAGGGAATCTGATGACTTTTTGGGTCAGAGCATCATCGAGGTTCGAACCCTCAGTGGAGAAATGGATGTTTGGTACAACCTTGGCAAGTTCAATTCCTCTTTTTAAAATTCTCAGAATGTAGCACTCATTTGGGCTATATAGTTGCATAGTTGATTTGTAGACAAACTAAAAGTCTAATGCACTGTAGGTTCCCTTTCTGAATTTTAAATGTGTTATTTGAAATTCTCAAGAGAACCCACTAGACGATGCTAATTTTCTTAAGGGGTTTAGGACTATAAACTGAATAGCTCAGACAAGAAATGAAACCATCTGTCTGCTTTAAGATGTGATTTCAGTGCAGTTAATAACTGATTTAAGCCTAAAATAAGAACTGTCTTAAATTGTAATGTTATTATGAGCTTGATCAATTAAAAATGACAAAATGGAGTAATTATCATACATGTTCCATGAAAATATAATGAAATATACTACATATTATGATATTTATGTACACAAGTTTTTACTTTTTTGTTGTTTGTGAAAACTTGCCTGATGAATTAATTGTCCAACATTGGTGGGGGAAATTTTAGAGTCTAATGTTTACTAGTCTACCACCACATGGATTCTACTCTCTTAGCATAAGAATAATATTAGAATGCTCTTTTTCAATTTTATTTTGATAAGAACTCCAAAGATTTGTGTGTAATGTGTACAAAATGGCTTTCTATGGATTTTTTCTCTGATAAATATTCAGAATATAATATCATGGGTGTTTATCATTCAAATCTTGAGTCTATCTTTAAATGTGAAAATGCTGTTTGTTTTTCTCTTTAAATAAAAATTTATTGGATGTTACTGAGGAATGATTCACATCCGGCGAGATGCTGGTAAATGGAGAGCTGTCTTTCACATCAGATGTGTAATGGTCATGTATTATCTCTGACTTCTGTAGAAAAACGCACAGACAAGTCAGCGGTCTCAGGGGCCATCAGGCTGCAGATAAGTGTGGAAATTAAAGGGGAAGAGAAAGTGGCCCCTTATCACGTTCAGTACACCTGTCTGCACGAGGTAAACCCCTACACACCAGGGTTTCTTTTTAAATGACAAATTGTGAAATTAATTAAAAACAGTATTTTATTGTGCATCAAATGGATGAAAAGTTACATTAAAGATTTTTAGATTATTTAAAACATTTATAATTGAAAAATAAATATTATTAAGAAATTTCTGTTTTGTCATTGAATCCAATAAAAATTTTACTTTTGTAACATTGTAATTTTTGTAAGATAATTTATTTTATTTAAAACTGCTTATGATATTGATAATGATAAGAAATATTGGGAACACTTTATTTTAAGGATCAATTCTCACTTTCAAACAGTGGCTTATTACCTGCCTGTTATTAAGATATTAGCTGTTTATTATACTTATAAAGTGCATATTCTACATTTGTAATCCTACCCAATGCTTGAACCCAATTACTACCTTAATAATTATTATTAATAACAGCAAATTAGGAGCTTATTGAGGCAAAATTTAAAGTTAATGGTTTGTTAATGCATGAATTGTATCTTAAAATAAAGAATGAATTATTTATTGAGCACCAAATGAGCATATTTCAATGATTTTTGAAGAATTGTGACACTGAAAAACGTAGTTTTTTGTTTTTGTAGAATTTCTTTCACTATGTGACTGAGATTGAAGGGCAGGGTGTGGTGAAGCTGCCCGCGGCACGTGGAGATGATGCTTGGAAAGTCTATTTCGATGAGGTTCATCAAGACATTGTAGATGAGTTTGCCATGCGCTATGGAATAGAATCCATCTATCAGGCCATGACGTAAGTACTGGAACTTTTTGTGTGTATTCTGAGAGATATAGCAGGCCTGTAGCCAGCCTAGTGAAAGGGGGGGTTCTTTTTTTCTAAAAGTGGACCTTTTTTGCATTTTTTCCCCAACATTTTGTATTTGATTAAGAAGTTTAAATACACCAATTTGGTGACATTTTATGAAATATTTAGTGCTGGATTACCTTGTCTTGTGGAATCACGTGCATGCTTTTTGCAGTACAAAAAATAACAACTGTTTTGTCAAGTTGCTTACTAAGATCATGTGCAAAAAAAAAAAGTTTAATGGGGGCTTCCCGTAGAGGTAGACATATAGCGATATTCAATAATGCAATATGTTGTGATAATCAATATGTACAATATTGATAATTATTTTAACTTTTAGAGTGCTTTATAAATATATATTCAGATTGTATTAGTAGCTGTTCATCACAGCACCACATGCTTGAATACTTAATAGGTGATTTATGTTCAAACAGACATTATTATTAAAATGTTCATATATTATGGCATGCAAAATTCTTACTTAGGCTTTTTGTTATACCTGGTAAAATAAATATTTTTTTTACAGCTTATGTAAATATATTGTTATAATACCGTATACCATGATAAAAGCTTTAGCAATTATTTGCAGCAACAAAATTTACAACTACCAGGCCATTATCAAAATATCAGTATAAACTGCAACTGTATGAGCAGCACAAGCTGCAATTGAAGTTACATTCATTAACTTTTACCAATATAGTATACAAACATGTATTAAATATATTTACCAATAAATTTACAAACATGTATTAAAGTTTTATATTACAGTCAATAATAAGTTGAGATAAGTGTTTCAAATATAAAAGTTTGAATATGAAATATGAAGTGTTGGGGTAAAATATATAGTCCATAAATTTATTAGTCCATGTCATGAGAGAAAGCAATTTTAGGAATACAAAAAAAAATAAAATTGTTGCGATTTATTAGGCAAATAACAAACTGGTAGGCACATACAACCTCACTAGTCAGATATTGACCATCTGAATAATAAAACAATAACAACAATAATTATTATAAATACGTAAATCTTGTAAATATGTAAAATCCACTGATAATGACAATCATATTTTAGCTATATATATATATATATTAGCTAAAATATTATTAATGTCACTATCAGTGGATTTTATATAAAACTCCATTTATAAATTTATGGACTGATTTATGGACTGCTTTTGGTGCTTGACACATTTTTATTTATTGTTTTATGTTTGTAGAATAAGGTCCAAGCTAAAGAATCCACAAAAAATGCAGGCTACAGAAGGCTTTGTGCTTCACTTTGTGCTTCATTTTTTGTATACAGCATACTCTTCCAAAAACAAAACACTTGGCCTTTGAAATCAAAAGAAATGCTATATTTTATATTATTTTTCATCTCTTTTCACAGAACTACAGGAGCATGCTGCATCTCTGTAATGTAATGCTGCCATTTGATATTAATTGTAATAAAAATAAAATTATTTAAGTGAAAGAAAAAAATAAATACAACGAAGCAAATACTTAAACAAATAAAAGTAAAAATGATGATGAATTAAGACAACATTCTTCATATTAGCCTAAAGATCGTGTAGTTGAACATGACTAGTTTACTTTCTTGGCAGATGAAGAAAAGTTAGAACACATGTTTTATGCTTATAGTAAATATGTATTTATTTATTTATTTATGCAGTTTACGTGTTTTTAACTGGTTTTCTCCAGGTCATAATTTATTTTATTTAAATTAATTTTGTGCAAAAAAATGTAATTAGACCTGTACATTTTCTGAAGTGGTTTGAGCGATCAGATTTATATCCGATCAGAATAAAACGAATGAAGTGACCAGGTGTAAACAGCCTCAAAAACACGGACATGATGGGATTAGCACCTTTTGCTGTGAAGTGACAGCTGACGGCTGAGGACTCCGCTTGGTATTAAAGCCTTCTTCGGACAGTTATTTTCCAAAATTGTAATGGCATAGCAGTCAAAAAATAGGGAAAGGGAGGTCAAGTACACGATCAATAATGCCCAATATACAGGACGCCCCGGCTAATGCGGCAAGTTGGCCAAGAAGAAACATCACCATCGCATTATATAACATCAAGAATAAATCAGCTTTACAAGTACAACCTGTTTTAAGTCATAAATGGGTATTTAAATGGACTGAATAGTTAGGCTCTGTTCAGACTGGCAGAAAAAAAATCTGATCTTTACAGCAGAAAATGCATGAGATTGTTTAAAAAAATCTGATTTGCAGCACATTTGAAGGTGGATCTTGCATGATGAACTAAATATGTCCAATATTGGTGGTGGAAAAATCTAAATAAAATAAAATAAAATAAAATAAATGTCAATGCATGTCCGATATTGGTGGTGGACATTTTAGAGTCCATTTTAGATGGTTTAACTAGTCTTCTTCAGCTACTTAGCTTCTACTCTCTTTGCATTATAAATTATTGCAGAAAATAGAAAGCTGTTCTTCAGTTTATATTTTCATAAGACCTCAGAATATTTGTCTCTAATGAATACAAAATGGCTTTCTTTTGTTTTTTTTCTTTATTTATTTCTAAAGGGCTTTTATAATGTAGATTGAGTCAATTATAGATGGAGAAAAGAGAATAAAAAGCCAAAACAAGATTTCAGATAGTGGAACATTTCAGCATATTGAAACTGATTCAGTTCAGTTTAGTAAATATGTCACTGTTTAAGTTTAGTTTAGTTTAGTTTAATTCAGTTCAGTTTCTAAAGCAGTAGATAAATTTTTCTGTTTAAAATATTCCGTATATAATATCATGAGTGTTTATCATTCAAATTTAGAATTTTGAATATCTTTTAGTGTGAAAGTGCCATTTGTTTACTCTTAAAAATAAAAATTGATTGAATGTTACTGCTGAATGATTCACATTTGTCCAATTGGTGGTTCAAAATCCAAATCAAATAATTTTTTACAGATGGATATTAGTCGGGTTAAAAATGCAGAAAGTATATTCACACACACATACTCTCACGCATGAGCTAAGCTGGTCATTACATGAGTGTCACAATAAATACCAGTCACGATGCAGAACTCCTCCGTCGTGCAAGAAAAAGTAATTGATGGAGGAATTCTGCAACTTGACTCGACAGGGCGCTTATTTGAGGAGCGAGAGGATGCTCCATTTTTCCAGCATTTTGCAACCCTTGCCACATACGTGTGTACACCTACATCATTGCTAGATATGATCTGATATGATCCCTCTCAGTGAATAGTACTGAAAATCTGCTGGAGAAGATCTGATTTTGAAAATATTCTGGTTTCTCTGCAAAGAGTCCTAGTCAATAAATCATTAAAAACCAACCTAAACTGTGGTTTATTCTGTTCTGTTAAGTACATAGACTGATATTTATTAAAATAAAATGAATATCACGTAATATCAAGTGACATTTGGTATTGTTCTAACATTATTGTAGTAAAGCATTCTCAATTTTTAACTGGTGTATGTGTTTACCTGTAGGCATTTTGCATGTCTGTCCTTTAAATACATGCTGTCTGGTGTCCCTGCTGTAATGAGCACACTCCTGGCCAACATCAATGCATTCTACGCTCATCCCACCTCAGTCACCAACGTCTCCGCCTGTGACCGCTTCACTGCTTCCAACTTTGGGGTAATGTTAACTCTGCATCACACAGTGCCAATATGGCCCGCCACTATAGAGACAGACTGAACTGAACTAAACGTTCTATCATGAGAACATGTGCAGTACTGTATAGCTGCGTCCGAAATTGCATATTTCCATACAATATAGTATGCTAAAAACAGTATGCAAGCCGAGTAGTATATCCGAATTCATAGAATTCGAAAAACAGTATGTGAGAAGTACCTGGATGACCTACCACTTCTGGCGAGATTCTGAAGTGCGCATCAGGTGGACGCTACGCTATCCCATGATACACCGCGAGAGAATTCATGAATGGGAGTGAAGCGACACAACTGACACGGGTAGGATGATGACAAAATGGCGGATGTAGTACATCCAAGTTCCATTCATACTACTGACATTCATACTGCATAGAACGTACTTTTCTAACGGCCGAGTAGTACGTTTAAATTCAAATGCAGTACCTACTGAGTAGTAGGTGATTTCAGACGCAGCCTATAACATATGACATAGAAACTAGCTATGTAGCATTATTGTTTTTGTAAAAGCTACAGTATTTTGACTACCTCTGAGCTGTGGTCTAAATGTACAATACTGTTCAAAAGTTTGGGACTTTTGAACAGTATTGTACATTTAGATCACAGCTCAGAGGTAGTCAAAATACTGTAGCTTTTACAAAAACAATAATGCTATATAAAGCTTTTATAAAACAATCAGCTGTATCCCAAATATATATGTCTAACACAGGGGTGTCCGAACTCGGTCTTGGAGGGCCGGTGTCCTGCTGAGTTTAGCTCCAACTTGCTTTAACACACCTGCCAGGAAGTTTCTAGTATATCTAGTAAGAGCTTGATTAGCTGGTTCAGGTGTGTCTGATTAGGGTTTGAGCTAAACTCTCTAGGACACCGACCCTCCAGGACCGAGTTTGGACACACCTGGTCTAACACCGCTTTTATTCAGGATGGATGGATGCAATTTAATTAATCAAAATAACAGAAAATACATTTATAATGCTACAAAAGATTTATATTTCAAAATACAGTTGGAGGAAAATATTTCGACACATATTTAAACATTAAAACACATCAAATTAAAACAATATTTTCAATTACTAATTTCTTTTGTCCTTGTCATGATAACTGTACATAATATTTTACAAATTATTTTGCAAGATACTAGTATCTAGCTTAAAGAAAAAAGAAATGTAGAGGCTTAACTAGGTTAATTATAGGTTAAAAAGACAGGTTAGGTTAATTAGGCAAGTCATTGGATAACAGTGGTTTGTTCTGTAGGCAATAAAAAATATATATATATTTATTTATTTAGGGGGCTTATAATATTGACCCTAAAAATTATTTAAAAATAATTAAAAACTGCTTTTATTACAGACAAATTAAAATAAATACAACTTACGAAATACGAAAAATCTGTTGCTCTGTTAAACATCACTTGGAAAAATAATTATTTTACAGAAAGGCTAATAATTTTGCCTTCAGCTGTACATTGTTCTTTTGAAACCCCCTGTTAATCAAAGTAAAACTTCATAATTTGAAATAGTGATGTTATTTTCCAATGTTACAGTTTTTTTACTTTACTTTTGGTTAAATAAATGCATCCTTCTTGAGTTTAAACAATTCAAATCATTTGATTAAACTACAAAATCTCCTTCATTAATGCAAAGACTGATAATCTGAAGCAAACAGAAGAAAAAAATACAGTGAAAAGTGCCAGTGCTATGGGACTAAATGTCAGTGCTCTTGGGAAGCCCCTCAGCCAATCAAATTTAAGGATCAGAACTGTTGTATAAGCTGTAATGTCACATTTGATTACAAAATTATTATGGCTGTTACAATCAGTGTGACATACTCTAAAGCCCTTGATCCCAAAGCCCCTGTGAGAAAATCACAGATGACAGATGATAATGCTGGTATGGCATCCTCTGAATCTGTGAAACCACAAATGCAGATGCTCAGAATGATTTGTGCACTGCCACAGTCTCTTGCCTTCAGCTGAAAGTCTTGCTTATACAAGGATTTTGAAAAGATGCAAGATGGTGAATAACGGAGACCCAGTCAGTGTCCCTGACCCTTTGAAACCCATTCAGGGTTTCTTATTGGAATGAGTCGTATATTTCCAAAAGCCTGTCCCTGGTGTTTGCACAGTGTGTCTTTTCTTCATGTGTCCACACTCTTTATCCTTGGATCAAGGTCTAGATTTCATTTAGGGAGATCGATGTCAAAATATCACACCTTGTGGGTAAAATGTTTGGAGGGGTTTGTTCTTTTTGTTCTGACTCTATAGCTAAATCATACAGAGCTTTGTTTGTTTGTGTATTTCTGTTCACCGCTGATTCATCTTTCACTCTGTTAATGCAGAAAGATCGCTTTGTTAGACTGCTGGATCAGCTCCATAACTCTCTCCGCATTGACTTGTCAACATACAGAGTAAGTCTTAATCATATGCACTAACGTAAGCTAACCTACAGGGACAGTTACAGTCTGTGAGGGTGTGTTATAACACAAATTAGAACTTGGCTGGAATACATAGCACAATAAATGAACAATGTTAGCTTGTTTTCTTTATTTTCATTCCACCTCTGAAACTGAAGCTCTTCATTGATACTGTTGTCTCCATGGTAAATAACACTAACTTAAAACATTATTTTATATTTATATATTCCAGCGTTTATTGAAATCAGACAAGGCAAGTTTATTTATATAACACATTTAATACACAATGTTAATTCAAAGTGCTTTACATAAACAAGAAGATTAAATCATAAAATGGTCACACAATAAAAACAACAAGGAATTAGAATGAAATCTACAGTAAAATCTACATATATAAAAGGCTTTTGAAAAGTGCTGTCAATTTTACACATACACTAAAACAATTTAATGACAAAAATTCAAGACAATTTTTATGTTGCTGTCATAGTCGCACTTTCCACAAATGCACAGGCAACAAGGATGATCAAAAACGTGTATATATTTATTTACAAACACTTACATCTAGGAATAGGAACTCTGGAATGACAAGGATGTAGATAATACAATAAGAACTAACAAAACTCAGGGGTATAAATACACAAGACATAATTAAACTGATTACAAACAAGGCAAACAAGGTGAGACAACCCCGGGGGAACTCATAAACACTAACAAACGGCGGGAAAATAGAACAAAGGAAATCACATGACATAACAAAATCGAATTGTGTAACAAATCACATTATGTTACACAAAGTTTAACTTAATATTTTTAGTCAGTTTGATTGATGTAAGTTGAGATGACTAGAAAATTTTATTTGATTCAACTAAAGAATTTAAGGCTACAATATATATTTTTACAGTGTAGTATAAAATGATATTTTTAAAATGTTTCTATTATTTTATATAGTTATATCATAACATTGCATCATTTAGAGCTATATATTTAGTGCTTTGATCAACCCTTTAAAGTATTAAAATGTATTTAAAAGAGACACTTTCTGTTTCCCCTTTTAATCTCGCTTTAATACAACACCATTCAAGACCTCCAAACATCATTTAAAGTCTTGGCATCATGTTGACATAGTTTGGTGCGAATCACATGAATCTCTTAGGAGTGTGTAAACTTCACTGCCTTAATTAAAAAAATATATATATATAGTTAATGATTATGAATTCTAAAGCTTGATGAGAACAATATACTGTTTGTACAGATAGTGGCATCTGCAGGTAAAACTTTGTACAGAAATCGGTATCTGACTTGATCAAACTTTTTGCATGTGCATATATACAGTATATAAGCGGTGAATTGTTCATGATTGATACCTCCCCTCAAGTTTTACCAGTCACTTTGTGCTTCTCACTCAAGCTTCCTGTGATGTTCTTTCTTTTCCTTTGATCTCCAGAATAATTTCCCAGCCAGCAGTAAACCACGTCTAGCAGATCTCAAATCCACAGTGGATTTATTGACTAGCATTGCATTCTTCAGACTGAAGGTAAGATAACGTCCTTCTAAATCTGATCAAGCCATGGCATGCCGTATTGCCCTTCCTACTGACTTATACTGTATATTTAGGAGCTACAAGGTTGTGGGTCTTATTTGTAATGCATAAATTAAGTGACAGATCCTATAGGGATGAGTAATTTAATTGTGCTTCATATAGTCTTGAGTAAGCGCTTGGTCATTTCTGACTGCCTGAGCTTATACAATAGGAAAAGATAATAGAAGGTTTAAAATGAAGATTGATTTCTTTGTGCTGTAAGAGAGAGGCTTTTGTCAGGGCTTTTATAATGTAGATTAGTCACTATTGATTTGACAGCGTGTACCGCTTGTTAGCAGTAGTTACATCGATTATATGCACAAACACCCTTATCTTCTTTGGCACCCCCTTAAACCAGGTTTTGGAACTGCAGTCACCCCCTCGTGCGGCCCATGTGGTCCGGGACTGTGTGAAAGCGTGTCTCAACTCTACGTATGAGTACATTTTTAACAACTGCCAAGAGCTCTACAGCAGACAGTTCCAGCCGGCTGTGGAGCCTGTGAGTAAACACGTTCACATCACAACACACAGGGATGTGTTTAAATGCACAAATATGAGTGCGCTTATACTTGTGTGTTAACATTTGGAGATGTCTGTTCTGACGATGGCATTATCAGAGGTTGAGTTTCTCATGGGTGATGCTAACAGTTCAAATTAGTAATATTTTATAGAATTTATTATTTGTAACCATAGAGACCACGTTTATGAATCAAGTTCAGGCTCATGAATCATGACATTCTACAGATCCATCTATCTATCTATCTATCTATCTATCTATCTATCTATCTATCTATC
>CAIGQV010016645.1:16875550-16913487 GCA_903798115.1 Danio jaintianensis | reverse complement strand
TGTGTGTGTGTGTGTGTGTGTGTGTGTGTGTGTGTGTGTGTGCACGCATTTTGAGTAGATATGTGTGAGTGATGAATATTGTATTTTTGTCAAGCTAATCATTTGTGTATTGTGTGTGTGCGTGGGTGTCTGTGTGTGTGTGCATTTTGAGTAGATATGTGTGTGATGAATATTTTATTTTTGCCAAGCTAATCATTTGTGTATTGTGTGCGTGTGTGTGCGTGTGTCTGTGTGTGTGTGTGTAGTACACTGCTGAGGAACACAGGGTAGGTGAACAGAAGTATTTTTGAGATTAACCAACCCTAAGTTACCCTCTCTGTGATTGGGTACCATAGTGTGTTGTATTTGACCCTTTCCCTAGGTTATAGTGCCTTCATTGCTCCTCCTAAGTCCCACCCATATCAGTCCACAGTAGTGTTGTTCTCTTTAGTATGAAATCCCTAAAACACTGTAACTTTGATCTCTCTTTTAACTCTCAGCTGGAGGATGAGCAGGAGCCTGAGGACGATGAGGAGGAGGTGTGTTGAGAGAAAGTGAATTGAGAGCATTAAGCAGCTATGAATATTTCTTACCATTACCCTAGAAAAAAAAATCTTCCTCAGTATTTTTGTCCTGCTTTATAGCAATTTATACTGTATGGTCACACTTTACAATAAGGTTACATTACTTAATGTATTTACTAACATGAGCTAATTATGAACAATAGTTGTACACCATTTACTAATCAAAGTTCAACATTTATCAATGCATTATTAAATTCCAAATTCATGCTTGTTACACATGCCAGTTAATGCACGGTGAGTTAACAATGAACTAGTGTATTTTCATTAATTAACGTTAACTAACATGAACAAATACTGTAATAAATGTATTGTTCATTGTTTGTTCATGTTAGTAAATGCATTAACTAACAATAACTAATACAACCTTATTGTAAAGTGTTACCAAATACATTAAACATACATTAAAATGTATGCTGCTTTTTCTTTCTTCTTAAGCAACGTTGCATTCATTTGGTGCTTGACCACATTTGTCATTAATTTGTGAACCACTTTAATGTGAACTACCATAAAATTTCTACTAGCTGGACCAATGGTGTGCTGGTGTATTCAGATGTGGGTTATCTTGTTTATGAGCATATTTGTTCAAAGCTGTGAGTCACAAACACAAAATTGTGTTTCTTTTGGTCTTTTCTGCTCAGGCCATCACTGATGATGAAGGGAATGAGGTCTGTACACTTAACACTGTGGTACAGAGTAGTGTGTGGTGCCATGAGAGTGTGTGTGTGTGTGTGTGTGTGTGCGTGCGTGCGTGCGTGCGTGCGTGCGTGCGTGCGTGCGTGCGTGCGTGCGTGCGTGCGTGCGTGCGTGCGTGCGTGCGTGCGTGCGTGCGTGTGTGTGTGTGGGTGTTTTGAAAGATTTTGTACAAATCAATAAGGCACTAGAAGTCTTCTGCCACTACCTAGCACCTCTTTTCTGTTTTGTTCTTTGTTTTCACTATTCCTCATCCTGCTTTTTATTTTTCACCAGTCCGATGAATCAGATGCTAAGGTGAGAAATGGTCATGTGTTTCACCTTCTTTATGAAGCTGTTTATCAAACATATGAATCATTATAAATGACTGTTTGGACTGAAAGAGATATTCAGTGAAAAAGTGACTGGAGGCAAGGCAGCAATTAGCATACATTGCTGTATTTGCTTCTTCTATCTACTGTCTATCTAATTCTTTTTGGTAATTCTGAAATTTTCAGTACGATGGAAAGATGAACTGCTGATGAAAAGTAATTAGGTTTTTTAAACACTATAATATGCTGTCCAAGGTGATATTTTTTGGATTTTAAATACATTTAAATAATAACATATTTAACATACTATTATACCTTTTCTATTGTAATATATTTTAAAATGTAATTAGTTAGTCAAGTCCTAAATGTCACGTTTCTACAAAAAATATTTTCGTAAATAATAATATAATTATAATATAAGTAATATTTATATTTAATTATTATTTAATAATTATAAATAATTA
The DNA here is from genome assembly GCA_903798115.1 of Danio jaintianensis. Taxonomy (NCBI): domain Eukaryota; kingdom Metazoa; phylum Chordata; class Actinopteri; order Cypriniformes; family Danionidae; genus Danio; species Danio jaintianensis. The sequence continues at coordinate 16,911,459 of CAIGQV010016645.1, read as the reverse complement.
ATAAGGGCATCACGGTAGCACAGTGGGTAGCACGATCGCCTCACAACAAGAAGGTTGCTGGTTTGAGCCTCGGCTGGGTCAGTTGGCATTTCTGTGTGGAGTTTGCATGTTCTCTCCATGTTCGCATGGGTTTTCATCCGGGTGCTCCGGTTTCCGCCCACAAGTCCAAAGACATGCGGTATAGGTGAATTGGGTAGGCTAAATTGTCCGTAGTGTATGAGTGTGAATGAGTGTGTGTGTGTGTGTGTGTGGATGTTTCCCAGTGATGGGTTGCAGCTGGAAGGGCATCCGCTGCGTAAAACATATGCTGGATAAGTTGGCGGTTCATTCCGCTGTGACGACCCCTGATTAATAAAGGGACTAAGAAAAGAAAATGAAATGAAATAATTAATAAGAGGTTGCTTTGTATGCAATATATTAATAAAATACATTTCTTGCACTGTAAACAATGCTGGGCTTCACACAATCCCTTCATATAATTTCAACACAAAACATTTAAGTTAACTTAATGTTTTTTTTACGATTTTAAGTTGATTGAACATAAAGCAATTAAGTCATCCCTAAAAAAACCGCAAGAACTGTTTTGTTTTTAGCTCATTTTAAATAAGTAGTTTTAACAAGCAGCAAAAATATTTTTTGAGTGTATGACTGTCCATTTTGTTTTTGTTGATACTTTTTCAAGAATCTTAAAATTATTGCTATTCTTTGGAACTAGAGAATTGTTCAATGTAACAGCATTTATACAAAAGAGATATCTTTTATTGCATTTTTAACACATTTCTTTACAGACACCTTTTACCAGTTTAATATATCCTTAAAGAATATTTGTATTAATTGTATTAATTTCTGGTCTTAATCTTAATGTAAGTGAATTAGTAATGTAATTATATTTCATTTTCATATGATTTATGTGTTTTTTTCTGTCTTTTAATTAATTTTTTATCTGTTTTAATTCTTTAGTTTGTCTGTTTGTTTAAGTTTTGTCTGACTTGTATATCCATGTCTTTCCCATTAGTCTGGCATTTCAGATTCAGAGGGATCAGAGGTATGTTAATTTATAATTAGAGTCTTTTAGAAAAGCTTTTTATCAAAACTACAGCCTTAGTCAAAATTATTGGCACTCTTGCTAAATGTGAGCAAAGAAGGCTTTGAAAAGAAATCTGCATTGTTTTTCCTTTTGATGTGTTACCTAAAACCTGCGCACACACACGCACACATGCACACGCACGCACGCACGCACGCACGCACGCACGCACGCACGCACGCACACACACACACACACAAAGCTAACCTCTCATTCAAGTTAAATAATTGTTCAGTGTATTTACAACCGCTTTTTTGCCTCATGAGTTTGGAAAATATCAGACATTCAAATTTCCAGGTCCATGTTGGTGCACTTTCACATTCTCTTCAAGACAGAACCTTGCTTTTGTGCTTAATGGCCCATTTTCATATTGATTTTAAAGCTTGTTCTGTTTTAAAATTATTGTCCTGGCACATTTATATGAGATATATATATATATATTTTTTTTATCTGATGTTATTTAATAGCGCCCATGATGCCATTCAGGGCTGCACAGTGGCGCAGTGGGTAGCACGTTTGCCTCACAGCAAGAAGGTCGCTGGTTCGAGCCTTGGCTGGTTCAGTTGGCATTTCTGTCTGGAGTTTGCATGTTCTCCCTGTGTTTGCGTGGGTTTCCTCCGGGTGCTCCGCTTTCCCCCACAAGTCCAAAGACGTGGTATAGGTGAATTGGGTAGGCTAAATTGTCTGTAGTGTATGTGTGTGAATGAGTGTGTATGGATGTTTCCCAGTGATGGGTTGCAGCTGGAAGGGCATCCACTGCGTAAAACATATGCTGGATAAGTTGGCGGTTCATTCCGCTGTGGCGACCCCAGATTAAGCCGAAAAGAAAATGAATGAATGAATGATTTGATGCCATTCATCTAATCAAAATATCGAATAATAATGATAGGGTACTTCTCTATCTCTGTGTGCACCAAAACCATTTTATTTTTATTTATTTATTCATGGACAGTGCACATTAATAAACATTTCTGTAAAAGAGTTAGCCAGGGGCTATTTTTCATCTGTACTCCCTGGAAAGAGTGTTACAAATCTCCAACCATCTTCTGTGTTTGCTGCCAAAAAAACCCTTTAAAATTTTTTTTAAAGTTTATTCTGAGATCCATTTGAAGTTCCAGTTGTGTCTGTCAGCTGAATGTTCTGGAGTTTGCTTTTTAAAGAGAGCAGAGGATGTCTTATTTAAACCTTCTCTGACAAATTGTACTTAATTTGGATTAATTTAATTTACTTTAAGTTTACTGTCTGTTCTATGTAGCTCGACAGTCTTTTACTGCACATCAGAACTATTCTTTGATTGTACTGATTGTTGATGGATGATTAAGTATTTGGCCTTGTTAACTCCTTATTTATTTATGGAATTTTTAAAAGAGGGAAAAATGCAGATTTATTTTTATAGCCTTCTTTGCTTATTTTGACCACGGCTGTGAATAGTAATCTGTCTGATTTTCATGTAATTGTTTCATTCATGTTGTTTTTGAAAGTGCTTTTACAGTTTAATCCTTGTTTACTGTTCAAATTTACTACCTTTTCGTTATGTTAGTGGCTGTTTTTGGCCTATTGACTTCCATTATAATGAAATGTTTGGATTGCAAAGCCATGACACCATATTGATGCATTCTTGATTCCCACTTGGGAAGAGGTAAAATATGTCATTTTTACTGTTGATCATCAGTTGGCAGCATTAAACCTTTAGACAGGCCTGTGCACAAAAACGTTTCTGGCTTTTATACGGAGTTCTATAGAGTAAAACTGCAAGATAGTGTGTGTGCATAAATACACTTACCGTGTTTACTATGTTCTGAGAGATGAGGTGCTTATTTTGTTTTGAGGTAAGTGTGTAAAGGCAAACACACACTACATATAGTGCACATTGCATTTTTGCACTGCAACTGTTGATCAACAGTAAAAATGGCTAATTTTGCTCTTCCCAACAGGGAAAACCACCAACAAAGAATGCATGATTATATGCTGTCATGGCTTTGCTATCAAAAAATTTTGTTATAATGGAAGTCAATGGGGCAAAAACAGCCACCAACATAATGAAACGGTTGTAAATTTGCTCAGAGTGTATTGTTGAGTTTTTTAAAATGTTTAAAGCATTTTCCCAAAATATGTGTCAAAATAAGATTTGTCACCAAAAATCATTCCATTTGCTAAAACACAGAGAGAGTTGTGGCCAAATTAAGCCTCAAAATCACCCCAAAGTGGATGAAAACATCCCAACAAAGAAAATACAGCGTTTAAAACAAAACAGGCGAGTTAATAATTGTAGTTTTTGGATGTGCTATTTCTAAGACTAGAAGAGATCTGTAAATCTAATAGAACAGACGGGTTTTTAGATTGCAGTCACACTCTTTTTTTGCACATTAAAGCTTAATTGACCCATTAATTGCGACCAGATCGTTTAATGTAGTGTTAAAGCTTCAAAAAGGATCAAAAGCTTTCACTTCTCCAGCTGAGATTTGTGCCTTAATTGATTCCTGTATTCCTCTAAAAGCAGTGAATCCAAATAGGAGCATTAGTGAAGAATGAAATATCTTGGTCCTCTGTTTTTATAGATTAAGCAGAGTTAGTCTTAAATGCAAGCTAAAGGATATTGATCCAAACCAAAGTTGTGTTGTAGGTGCGTAAGGAGTCATATGGAGTTTGTGTTCTGGACTCCAGCTGTGATGCTAATGATTTCAGCTGGGTTAACATCACCATCATTACATAATGCAGGCTAATTAATACAACTTCACATACTGAGTGAACCGCAGAGCTACACTGTGAAAGTCCACTGTGTAGAAATCAACTTTAAAATCATCTCATGTATTATATATGGGAGTCATACTGTATGAACATGGAGGGAATTTACAAAAAAAGTTTGCATTTCATAAACGCACTGTAAAAAAAAATCATAAATTAGCAGTTTTACATATATTGTGATTCATGTTTTTATTTTTCCCCATTTATTTATGTCTTTGAATTGAATTATGGGATCTTGATCTTGATCTTGATCTTTCTTCCAACAACTTTTAACCTTGAAAAGTTTGAAAAAGTGACTTTTATGAACAGGTTTAATAGTTTGAAGTGATATAATGTCAGGGTTGGTGTTGTATATTACGCTACAAAAACCTTGTAATAAAACTGCCAGTGCATTTTCTGTTATTTTACAGACTTGTTTCTCTATATGCTATTTCTATATGTTATTTACAACCGTAAATAAACAGAAAACACTTGTGAATCACAAAATACAGAAACTGTTAATTAAAAGATATTTTTTACAGTGCAGTCAAGCCTGAAATTATTCATACCCCTGGCAAATTCTGACTTAAAGCAAGTTTTTGTTTTGTTTTTTGACCGGAAATGACACAGGCTTCTCCCAAAAGATAAGACGTTGTACAAGACCCGTTATTGTGGGAAAAAAAAATATTTTTCAGCTTTTATTCATTTTTACAATATGGTTTCATTCGTTAGCACTGGTTAAATGCATTAGTAAACATAAACTAACAGTAAATGTCTACATATCATCATTGTATATTTTTATCATGATTTACAGAAGACACTCACTGAAACAACACTAATTTTAGCAGTAGTTTATGTACCAATAAATCTTGTCATGCATATTTAGAAAAATAATAATTTGATGGCAAATTAAAACACTCGATTAAAGGAAGCCTGACATATTAATTGTAGTTTTAAAGCTTTATACCATCCTTCAAACAATTAGATTTTACCCCTTTATCAGCAAGAATTTGTAATGATTTAAAATGCAATAAAATTCATATCACTTTTATATTTTATGGATTTTAATAAGTGTTTGCCGGAACACGAATCTTACATTTTTACATAAATATATCGGTTATGCTGAATGACTATGAAACCTTATTTGACCCATATTCTGACATTTTATATTTATTTGTAACATTAAAGTAGACACTTTACTTGAATTTAATATGATATTATCTCCTCTTCAACACAAAACTTAGTTACTGGCTAAAAGTGGCTGACAGATATGCATATGCAGAACGTCAAAACACTCGACTGCTTTGTTTAGATTTTAGTAACTATAACTTTCACAGAGGTGCTCACGGCGACCAGAGTTTGATTCCCGGCTCAAGGTTCTTTGCCGATCCTTTCCCTCTCTTTGCTCCCCATGATTTCCTGTCAATTCTCTACACTGTTCTATCCATTAAAGGTTAAAAACCCCTAAAAAATATTTATTTAAAAAAAAGAAAAACAACTAGCTATAATGGCTGCTTGAGGGTTGTAGCTTTAGACTGATGTATAGTTTGTCAAGATTACTCATGTTCTTTTTGATGTAATCTATTTGTAAACACTGACGTGTTCAAAAACAACGCCCCAGTGCGTCCACGTCCTGATGCTGGCTAAGAGATCTCAAGATATTTTTTCAGATCAAAAACTTTTTATTTATTAACATTATTGTATTGTAAACTAGTTTACAAAAATTAATAGGAACATTTTTATTAAGTTACATTAACAGGTGTTTATTAATTGCTTTAAAATTTCGTTCATGTTAGGTAGCACAAAGCGCTGTTACAAATATGACCTTGTTGTAAAGTATTGGTCATGCATATTTTATTAAGTACTTTATTTATTAAAGCTTCTATGTTTATTTGAAAATTTAAAGACTCAAATCAAAGCCATAGCTTGGTTTGTGACTGATTTCAGCAGGTTGGTGTTTTTTTAATTAAAAATGTATGATATATTTTTCATCTGTAGATTGACAACAAAGAGAAGGAGAATAAGGTTGGTTGTATAAAGCAAACATGAAGTGTGAAGTGGCACTTTAGTGGCTGTGTTGTGTGTTTTGAAACCCTGTTTTTCAATGCCTGTACCATGTGTACTAGGGATGTCCCAATCAGGGTTTTTTTGCCCTCGAGTCCGAGTCATTTGATTTTGAGTATCTACCGATACCGAAACGCGATCCGATACTTCTATAATACATAAAAAAGAGCGAAGAAACAGATCCAGGATGTTCCTTATTTTTTATTTAATCAACCTTATTTTAACATTCAACAACTCTGTTAACAAACAGAGCACTTCTGTGAGGTAGCTTGAACAATTAAGTAATAAATAACTAAAACTCTTCACTTTTGGACTATAGTGCAACAGTAAATATAAAAAAAATCTGATATAAAAACAAATAGCACCTCAACTTAAAATACCCAGCAGGCAATCCCAAGTTTACATATATCACAGTTTGCTATGGCAATGTTGTCATCATCAACTTTATAATACCTCCAGACCGCAGACATACTCGCGCTTTCCGCTTCAAGCTGCTTCCGTGTTCTTTGCCGGCATTTAACCAATAGCGTCTCTGCAACAAATTGATGTCATGCAAATTGTAGTCAAGAAAGAGGTCTAACTCTGTGCCCCCACATAACTATAGATATATATTCGTATATATTTGTATATATTTGAGTCCTGATCGGGAACGTCCGATTCCGATTGAGTCTGAAACCGCCTGATCGAGCCCGATTTCCGATCACGTGATCGGATCTGGACATCCCTTATGTATACCTTTGAATACTTTAGAAACGTGCTTCTGTGATTTGGTTTAGATTGTGGTTGTTAACCTTTTTGTGATCAAGTAGTTAGATAAACACACTCTGATAAAGTTTAAATCAGACCAGTCATATTATTTTTCATCATTTCCCTCATTTATTCCATTTCCTGATCTCTCTTCATTATAAAAAGTGGTGAATATGAATAGATAGTTTACTAAATACTGATACTATAACATCAGCAATTTCAGGCTCTTCTAGTGTCTACATCCAATGCGTGATTTTTTTGATGTGTTTTATATTGTTTTTATCCAAACATTTTAAAAGCCAGACACGCACAGACATTTTTTCCAATTAATTCTGCATTTTAGAGATGATGCTGTGATGACAAATCTTCTGCTGTCCTTGAGTTTGTACTGTATGAGTCAGGTGTCGCTACTGTAGTCTGTCAATGCTCATGGTAATATTCTTTAGCAATCAATCATTTGAATGAATGTTGGTGTGTGTAGGAAAGAAAGATATGCATATGGAGGCAAATAATACTGCATGTATAAATATATAGATTTTTCATCAAATATGCACAGCCTTGGTGGATATAAAAAACAGTTCACACCATGAATCAAACTCACTCCAAATAAATGTAACAGTATTGTATGTAATATATTGACAAGTTTCAGGTCAAAAGTTTGGAATCAGTTCATTTAAAAATATATATAAAATTAAATAAGTTTATTCTGCTCACCAAAGCTTTATTTATTGATCAAAGATAAAGTAAATACTGTATATTAAATATAATTGCAATTTATATATATTATTTTTTATTTTTATTTTTTATTCCTGTGATTCATACCTGGAGTTTTAGCATTATTTTTCCAGTCTTCAGTGTCAAATGGTCCTTTAGAAATATATTGTAACATACTGTTTTGCTGTTCATAAATATTATTATTGGTACTTAATCGTTAATAAGAATTCTTATAATTATTATTATTATTATTAAGGTTGAAAGTAATTTTTTTTCCTGCATCTTATTATTTAAAAAACGGATACATTCTACTATTTAAGATGTTTGTTTAATTAAAAAGAAAAAAGTTAAAAGAAAAGTTACAAGTAACAACTTTTTTTTTTACATAATAAATGTGTTTACTTCTGCTCATGAACAATTTAATGTGTCCTTGAGGAATAAAAATAAATACATTTTTAATAGTTCTTTTGAATAGTACTGTATTACAAAAATGTGAAGCAGCTCAAAGGTTTTCAACACTGGTAGTAAAAATAGATGTTTCTTGTTTTTGTGCAGCAGATCATTATGTTATAATAATTTTCAATTCTGAAGGATCATCACATGACACTGAAAACTGTAGTCATACTGCTGAAAATCCAGATTATAATTTACAGAAATAAATAAATGTTAAACTACATTTGATTAGAACACAGTTATTTTCATTTGTAATATCATTTAGCTGTTTTTCAGCTCACACTGTGTTTAAAAAAAAATTAATTCAGGCTTTATGAACAGAATAAAAAAATCATAGTGAGCATTTTGTAGACCTCAAAATATTAGTTGCGTCCTAAATGACACACTATGCACTTAAACACTATACACTTATGCACTCAACCATGTAGTGTAGATTTTAGTGTCATCCCAAATGGAACACTAGCCTTTTTTTACTAAACAGAAATTCAAACCGTTTCACAGGCGACATTTAACGGTTGCCAAATCAATAGAATAAACCACCAAACTACCAGATCATGAGTACCCTATCATGAGTACACTCACATTCACCATCGGGAGGCGGCATAACCACTTAAACACTGAAAACATTTTTTTATTGGATTTACTACGGGGTTTTTTTAAGGTAACTGGTTGCAAACTATTTATATGGGCTGAATTTAAACAAACAAATTAAGTTAACAAATTAACATTACTCAATTTACTTTGTTTAAATTCAGCCCATATAAATTGTTTGCAACCTGTTACCTAAAAACATCTAGTAAAGCCAATGAATCGTTTTTTTTTTTCAGTGTATGAAAGAATTTTGCTTTCACAATTCAAAATAAATAAAAGAATCCAACCTCAGCACCCGATAGCTCCTCCCCTTTCGCTACATGAGCTAAACTTCGACAGTTAAGTGCATTAACCGTTCAACATCACATACTTGAATAACAGTTTAATAAGTGCATCATTTAAAGTCCTTTTATAATTTTCACTATTTATAGAATAGTGCATACAAATGCGATTTGGGATGCACCTATATCGTCACGTCATGCAACATTTTTGCTTTCTGGTTGTCATAGAAATTTCACTCCGTCTGATTTTAATACACAAACGGGTCCTTTGTGAAGAGTCTTCTTGTGTTAGTCTGCTGCTCCTGTTAACAATTTCAGCTTTCCTCTCTCTATCACCCCTGCTATTCATCCATCTTTTGACTGTTGTTTTTATCATCTCTCCTTTCATCTGTATGTACAGCTTGACAGGCAGAAGGTGGGTTTGCGAGAGCTAAATGCTTCAGTTTGATGTATGACAGTCTTAATGAAGTAGTCTGATTATCAGATGCTTTGAGAAGAGAAATCAAATCTTTAGGAGGCCAGTTTCTCATTCCACGTATTACCCTGTAGAATTATTTATCTAGATTTATACGATTTTAGAGTTCATCTGTGGATATTTGTATTATCAGCTCTTTAAAGTTTTTCTTTGTCTTTTCAGTTTTAATTATCTTTTTTGTTTGTTTCTTCTTTGATTCTACAGTCCATTGCTAAGAAAGAAAAGGTGCGTGTGCTTAAAGTATTTTGGGTAGTACCTTACTTGTGTAGGTATACTGTATATACAATGCAGCTTAATGTCTATGGTGCTCACAGCCCAGGGGATGAGCACCAGTACTCTGTAGTGACAGCAATAATCAATCAAAAGCAACTAGATGCAGTGCAGCTCAAGGCATAGAATTGATGGCAAGTTTTGGTTTAAGATTACTTTTTTAGGGTCAGTTATTTATTTATTTATTTTTTTTATATTTTTTTGGGGGGGGGGGGGTAAGGACAAAGGATACAGTAGATACATTAATAATGTTACAAGGGAAATGTCTTTAAACATTAAATTCTATTTATTTATTTTATTATTATTTTTTTTACATTTATTTCTTTATTTTTTACTTTGTAAGTTTTCCAAACATGTAAAAATCAATTACTGTTTTCAACATTGATTAAATGTTTTTTGCTCTGAAAGATCATGTAACCCTGCAGATTCAACTTTGCCTTCACACATTATTAGCCCTTTTGTTTACATATTTATTAATGTAAATTAATTTTACAGTATTTTCTTTTTTGTTTATCATCTGGAAAACATCAGGGTTTTTTCTTGTTTTCTTGGCTGGGAAAATATATATTTTTTAAAAAGTGCTTTTTTAATTGGCTGACTTGCCTAATTAAACTAACTTGCCTAATTAACCTAGTTAAACCTTTAAATTGCACTAAGCTGAATACTAGTATTTGGCTAAATAACTAGTAAAATATTACCCACTGCCTTTATGGCGAGGTAAATTAATAAGATATAGATAAATTAAATAAAGATAAATCTAATAACAAAAAAAATTAGTTATTAGAAATTTGTTATTTAAACTATTATAAAATATGATGTATAAATATATATATATAAAAATACTATATATATATTAAAGCTATTGGTTTATATATATAAATTGAAATATTAAAAAAAAGAATGAAAATTTTACAGGAGAGCTAATGATTTTGTCTTCAACTGTATGTTAAAATAGAACATATGTTTAGTAATTGAAAAAGCATATTTTAATAACAGAAAAAAACATTTCATAATATTGCTCTTATGTATTTTGATCAAATAAATACATAAATTTAGCCTTATGAAAATGTAACCCCATTATTTTGTACCTTTTTTTTCCATTTTAAACTATTTCGTAAAAATTATCTGCGTAGTTTGTCTCGTGTAGGAAATTAGCTTTATGATATTACATTTTTGCAATACCAAATAAAAATGTATTTCTATTAAAACATTTTTTTTGACATGTTACCTACATACTATATTAAATATAATGCAATTTAGCAGAAAAAATGCAGCTTCAATTTAGCTGCTTTAAAGGAGGCATCTTTCCTCTGCCTTGTGGGCTTTTTATTTCTGCAACAACCATGTCAGGAGATGTATCCCAAGGCCATATTCTAGGATGACAAAGATTTATTTGTCTCAGTATGTAAAGGAATTCATCATAGTCACACACAAAAAATGACCGCCAGTTGACCTGAAATATTTTTGATATGTGCTGAAGAACATCTTAGTGATAGTGATAGTCAAATAGGAAAGATAGGTCAGATCGTGGAGGTGCAACTTTAAGTGGAAATAACGGTAACGTTTTAGTTAAGTAACAATAGTTACTTAATAGTAACAATAGTTAAGTAACAATTCACACCATTTACTACTGGCTTATTACCTGCCTATTTTTAAGATGTTTATTAGTACTACTTAAAAAGTATGATCTTATTTTACATTTGTAATCCTACCGAAAACTCAACTACTACCTTAATAACTATTAATTAGCAGCTAATTAGTAGTTTATTGAGCTAAATGTCTTAGTTAATGGTTTGTTAATATCATGAATTCTAGATTAAAATAAAGTGTGAAATAACCTTTGTGGTATTACATATGGTTGTTAAAGCAATGCTGTGATGGGGTTAAAACTCACACTCCAAGGAAAGGAGGCAGGAAATTGCAAATATTTTGGTGGCTTCAATTCACTCTCATGGCTCTTGGCCTCGTCCATCTCACTACAATGCTATGTCAAATGGACACTATAATTAAAAATTATTAGAATCATAAATATGTTCAAAATCTGACCCTGAGGAGAAAACTCTGTGAAGTTGACTTCAGGGATTGAGGTCAATTGTTGGTCAATTCATGAGTGAAAATTCGAGTGCAATAAATCTGGGTATTGTCCTGGTCCTCCTGGAATATGGCCCTGGGAAACATAACGCTGTTTAAGAAAAAGCTACACACTGTAACAATTAGGGTGAAACATTTTCAAACAAGTAACAAGCCAGAAATGTATTAACCATTGCAACAAAATATCCAATTATATACCAAACAGCCAGGCAGTGTGCAGTATGTCCTCATTATTGTTTATTGTTCCCATGTTGTGTGTTGTATGTGGGTTTTTATGTTTCTGTGTCTCATCATCAATGTTTGTTTCCATGTTTTGGGCACCAGGGTGAAAAGAAGGACAAAGAGAAGGAGGTTTGTGCACACACACACGCTCACGCACACACGCACACGCACACGCACACACACACACACACACACACACACACACACACACACACACACACACACACACACACACACACACACACACACACACACACACACACACACACACACACAGACACACACACACACACACACACACACAGACACACACAGTGGGTTAGTCTTGTCTGATAGTCTCTGGATCAACAGGACTCTGTGTGATATTGAATGTAATTTTTTTCTCTGTCTCAAGGATGAGAACACGACCACAGAGGTGGGTGATGGAGCCAAGGTAATAAGCTGATGCACACTTGTGTGTGTATGTGTATGTGTGTGGTACATGAACAAGGTCTCATTAGTGTGAGGAGCAAGTGTGTGTGTGTGTGAAATGTGATGGGAAGGAGAGATGTGTATTGTGTGGCTGTGATCGTGTCCCCAAGGCTCCAGTATCTCATTGTCAGATTCTTGTTCTTGGTGGAATAGGATTCTTATGCCCTGATGTGACACAAAAACAATTACCCATAATTCAACGCTTAAATAATGATGCGCCACAGGCAAATGATATTATTTAGCCGTTGTCAGAGAATAAATGATCATTGTTTTGGTAAACACAGTAACAGATCTTTATAAAATAAAAAAAATTCTAGAGCAGAAGAATGCTCAATCCATGGGTAATCCATGTATTTTTTTTTTTTTTTTTAAGTTTAGGGTACTTTGTGTTGCCAGAATTTTGACTGAAGTCTTGATGTCTTCTCTGTTCATTTTGGGCTGAAACTAGTGATGGGAATTTTGGATCTTTTACTGACTTGGCTCTCTATTTTTATTTTTTCCTATTTGAACATAGATTATTAAAACCATGCATTTTCAGACATCCACATATACAATCTTTGATCATTTCCTGAATTATGAATTTACAGAAAAGCATCTAAAGATAAATTATGCAAAGCAGAAATTATTTGTTCATCTCCTCTTCTGTGTCTTTTGGTATTTCATTCATTTGTCATGTGACAGATGCATAAAATAGGCTCATTATAAAAATACACATTTTGTTAAACACGCACAAATACTGAGAGAATCATAAAAAATATAATAAAAATAACAAAAACATAATTCAAAACAACATGCGTCTCATTTAGCCAGGAAGTCAGCATACTTTTTGAAAGTGAAAGTAAACATTTTATGCTTCAAAGATCCCTTAACTTGATCACTAGTGGTTGTAAATTCATTGTAATTGTTTTATGTAATATTATAATATGCATTCACAAACCAGTGCTGTGTAAACACTAAACTAGTTGTACATCTCTTAAGAAATTACACAAGATGCACACAGTTCATTTTACAATGTGTGTTATTGCTAACTCTCCAAGATGGTAATATAAGCTGTATTTATTGTCTGGAAGTTTTAGATGGACTATTTTTTTTTAGTCAGCTGTAAATACAGTCGTCAATCACAAACACTGCCTGTGTGTGAATGTAGCCGTAGACAGCAAATAGATTAAACCTCATAACTGTCAGATATACCCAGATGCTGTTGGACTAAAAATAGAGTTTGACTTTCAATGTTTGTTCCATTTTATTTACTTGATTTATTTTTTTACTCTTCAGCCCAAAGATGAGGGAAAAGAGGTGTGTGATATTTCTACTGCAGTTTAAACTTGAACATTCTTGAATTGACTTTGATTCTGACATTCAGAAGTGTCTGTGTTTATGAGGATTTGCTCTGCTGTGTCAATTTTCTGTTTTCATTTGTTTTCCTGTTTTTCCCCCACTCTGTTCCTTTAAAGAAAGAGGCAACAGTTGACACAAAAAAGGTGCGATAATCACTTTGTGTGTGTGCGTAAGTGAGAATGTGTTATATCTCTTCCCCTCTCCTCAGACTTTCATTTTCACAGTGTTAGCATACAGTACTGCAAATATGAAGATGTTTAGACACACTGCAGGATTGTGTATGATCCGCCTTTGATCATTGGACCCATTTCATTGATCCCAATGTAATCCCTCAACTTTTTTTTTAATTAAGGGTGTGTGTCCGCTTAATTTTTCAATAGGAGGTGCACATTTCTTTTTATTGGCAGCAGCATGGCAAGGCATCTTTTTCACAAGAAGTTTCTGAGCACTTAGCATTTTTGAAATGTGCTGAATGTTGGAGAAGTGCTCACAGCTAAGACATTTTTTGAGGAGCGCTGGGGTTTTCAGCTGTGCGTAAACACTTCGGTGGACATGTGGCCTAAGGTCACAGAAGTTCATTCATTTATTTATTTTATTTTCGGCTTAGTCCCTTTATTAATCTGGGGTTGCCACAGCGGAATGAACCGCCAACTTATCCAGCATATGTTTTACGCAGCGGATGCCCTTCCAGCTGCAACCCATCACTGGGAAACATCCATACACACTCATTCACACACATACACTACGGACAATTTAGATTATTTTTGTTTTTTAATAGTTTTATGTACAACTAAAAAGTGCATGAATAAATGCATATGTGCATTATGTAAATTGCTAACTTTATTTAAATTCTCTGTAAAAAATAGTAAAATAATTGTTTTTTAATTGTATAGACATTTAAAAATACAAATAAATAAATAACTACTAAGTAAGATGTAATAGGGAAAAAGAATCTCAGTGATACTAAAATTACACTGTTTAAAGCACAAGCAAAACGTGGTCAATACCTATTTTTACCGCTGTATATACTGTACCAATTGTTTTCGATATTTTAGCTTACACAATGACTAATGCATTGTAGTTTAAATGTCAAAATATTTAACGAATTCCAGGCCATGTTCTTGTAAAAAACTTCATTATCATTTTGCATATTTGAAAACCTAGCTTTCATTCTTTTAATAACCATTAACAAGAAGACAACAACAAAAAAAAGAATGTTCAAATCTCATTTGTGCTTCTCTGATTGCCAGAACCAAATCTATGCGCTGTACTGTGAGTTGTGTGGGATATATTTTAATTGTTCTTCCTCTGCAGCCCTAAACTGAATAAATAAATGTTGTTGTTTTTTTTTTCATTATGGGAATGAATCCGTCACTCCTGCAGTTGTCTTCTTGGTATTCTGTACTCCTCCTTTAATTAAGCTATTGTTGGATTTGTCAGATATATGGCTGCATTTTTCTCACCGTTGAAAAATAGCTTTAATAGAGAAAGTTTCCAATTGGTTTCACCTCCCTGATGCTGATTTGCTTGTAGAACCATGACAAACAGACATGGTGATTTTTTTCACTACATCCTCTCCTCCTCTCTCTTCCTGGTTTAAGCTCCATATTTTCTATTAAACTAACATGTGTGTGTGTGTGTGTGTGTGTGTGTGTGTGTGTGTGTGTGTGTGTGTGTGTGTGTGTGTGTGTGTGTGTGTGTGTGTGTGTGTGTGTGTGTGTGTGTGTGTGTGTGTGTGTGTGTGTGTGTGTGTGTGTGTGTGTGTGTGTGTTTCTCTCAATAGCTCGACACAGAGGCTGCTGATATCCTCAATGACCTGCAGGGAAAGCTTAATTCTGTTCTGGATAGTCTGAGTGGCATGTTTGTCAAGAGGTAAACATTTTTTTTTCCCCATTGCAATGTCATTTTTACAGTTTCTGAGCTGTTTCAGTCATGCTTTGTCATAGTGGCTCTTTCACAAGATTTGTTTAGTTTAGTTTTTTTGTTTGTTTGTTTTTTCTGAAGCATTTTGAGTGAGATATTAGATGTTGAATATAATACATTTTAGGTTTATCAGAAATTCTTTATCAGGTAAGGCTGCAAAAATGTATTTAAATTCTATGATCCTCTCATATCAATTATTGTCTGATAAGTTGTTCTAACACAAAATCTACCGTTTTGAAACCTCTGGAATTATTATATAAACAAGCACTTAGAATTTTACATAAAACACTGTTTAGTTTTCATCATTGTACTATTACTGCTTAATTGGGAAAACATCTCTAAGTTTAAAAATGGTTGTGTAGCTTACAAGATTATGCATGGTTTAGCCCCTCCCCCTCTATCTGACTTTTTAAAATTTAAATGTGTAGAAAACGGAGTTACTAGGAGTGCAGCTAGAGCTGATTGCATTATTCCACTTGGAAAAACTTTTGGTCAAGCTTGTTTTTCCTTTAAAGCATCACATCAGTGGAATTTGATACCTGATACCTTTGATAATCTGTTAGAGAATGTGTATCTTTTAAGTCATTTAAGTAAGATTTTAAGAAATGGCTTCTTAATAATCAACATTGTGAAGATTAGGCCTTTGATATTGTTGTTGTGGTGGTTGTTTTTTTATTGTTGTTGTTCATTTGAGTATTGTCTTTAGTTTGAATTTGTATTTTTATTGGTATGGCTTTAAACATCTGGCAAAGGGACCACCAATGAAAACTAATTTGGGTTCATTTATGTTCTTGAAGAACGTTGATTAATGTACACTGTCCCTTGTGAAATAAATTATTAAACAAACAAATAAACTAACACTGAAAAAAATGGTTCATTGGATTTACAAAAATTTTCAAGGTAAGTTGTTGCAATGTTGCAAATTTAGATGAGCTAAATTTAAAAAACAACAAATTAAGTTTAACATTACTAAATTAAATGTTTAAAATTTAGCCCCTATAAGTTGTTTGCAACCACTTACATAAAAAATTTAGTAAATCCAATGGATCATTTGTTTCAGTGTAGTTATTTACATATTTGTAAATGTTTATGTTGTTATTTTACTTTGAATTTATTATTATTTTTATTTTTATTTGAATCATTTTAAAGAACTTATAACAGAGCCTTCAGGATTACACGATTCTGTGGTCACAAAATCAAAAAATATTTTCAAAATTGCCGCAGATTTCCCACATATTTTGGTTAGCCAGGACAGTGTTCAAACAAATGCCCGCCATGCCTCATTGTGCCACCTGCATAGCTTTACATTAAAAAATAAATAAATCATGTATAGAATGTGCTCGTTTTGTGTGCGTTGCCCCGATCATGATCTGCATCATTTGACAATATCACAACATACATTCAGCCAAATCCTGTTTGAGCTAGGGTACATGCATTGTATCTGTCGCCAAACATCTAAATTGCAATTGTCGTCATTAACGGTAGTCTCTCCCTTTCTCTTTCTCACTCTCTCGCCCTTCTTTTTAATGTATATTTAAAGGCTAGGGTTAGTGTGGGGGTTCGTTTTGATTTGTTTTTAATATGAAGTATAGTGTCTACATGGGACAGTGTTTGTTGTGTTAATTATTGTTGAATAAAATGTATTTCTAAAAATCAAAATCTCTCTCTTTCTCGCTGATGTGTGTCATCAATGACACAAACGACTTAGCATTTATCTTCAAACATTTGGTTTAATTTTAAATTTGGACTGGAACGAAGAAATGTGCATTCTGATTATTTATTATTTTAGGCTACTTGATAGATCAGGCTTTTATATTTAGAGTGTTTCATGTATCAAATATGATATAGTAGACTTTATAGCATTAAGATGTAAGCGTTTCTCTCAGTGTTTCCTTTATATAAATTAGAGATATCAATGGTTCTTCAGGTCAAAAATGTAAGAATTCAGATATGGATATATTTTCAAAGAAAAGAAGAAAAGAAATCCTGCAGATTTTAAGAAAACTTGTTACAAAACCAGACATTTTAATCGATAAAATCAGATTTTGTCGTCGAAATCCTGGAGGAGCTGTTAAAAGCAATGTACAATAATTGAAGTTTTATTCCATGTTGTGTGTTGAATCGTCAAACTGTTGTGTTGAACCACTGCTTTCTTTTTGTTATAGTTTCCTGGTCCGTATAAACGTGTGTCTGCGTCAGATGGCAGAGATCCTGTACCAGATTAAAGGGCCTCTGAATCAGAATACTCGTAACACAGCAGAAGCCGATGCCGACAGCGCACTGCGGCCTCTGATGGAGTTCCTCGACACAAAGTCAGTTCATGCCACATTTACTGCACTCCACATTCACATAATTTGTCTCAAACTGAGGGTCATCCTGCATGTGTGTCTGTTTCTGATTCTTGACATTCTGAACAAGAGCAGAGAAAAGTGAAATAATAAGCTTCCGTCTGTATTTTGTATCTCATAAATTCCCCAGGGAAATTTCCCAGACTGACGAGTGTAATGTTTGCCCTTTGTGTTGCAGCCTCAGCATCTTTGCAGACATATGTGACAAGACTGTGTTGAAGCGGGTGCTGAAGGACCTCTGGAGGAATGTCCTGATCTGTATGGAGAAAACCATTGTGTTGCCTCAGAGCAGCGACAGTATAGTGAGTTATTTCTTAGGACACAGCTAAACCGATTATTAAGCCTAATATATGTTTTACTCAAACATATAAATATAAATGATATATCCAGAGAAATTGAGAATTTCCAAATGCATTGTAATAACAAAATTTCTTTTTTTTATTTAACATTTGCAAAAAAGAGCTTTCTAAGCTGCATCTTATATTGTTTTGTTGAGTTGCCGAAAAAAATTGCATTGTATTTTCTTAATTTTTTTTGTTTGTTTGTTTATTTTGGCATTTAAAACAGAACTATTTTTGCTATTGAAAATATTGAATTAATTACAATTTTATGATTATATTGCAACATTCTGATTTCAGTGAATTGCTGAGAAATCCAAAGTGTTTTATTTTTTGTTTCACATTTATTTTTATTTTTATTTTATTTTATTTTATTTAAATAAATTTGGGCGACGCGGTGGCGCAGTGGGTAGCACGTTCGCCTCACAGCAAGAAGGTCGCTGGTTCGAGCCTCGGCTGGGTCAGTTGGCATTTCTGTGTGGAGTTTGCATGTTCTCCCCGTGTTCGCGTGGGTTTCCTCCGGGTGCTCCGGTTTCCCCCACAAGTCCAAAGACATGCGGTATAGGTGAATTGGGTAAGCTAAAATTGTCCGTAGTGTATGTGTGTGAATGAGTCTGTATGAATGTTTCCCAGTGATGGGTTGCAGCTGGAAGGGCATCCGCTGCGTAAAACATATGCTGGATAAGTTGGCGGTTCATCCCGCTGTGGCGACCCCAGATTATTAAAGGGACTAAGCCGAAAAGAAAATGAATGAATGAATGAATAAATAAATTTGTAGAAAAGAGTCTCGTTTGTCAGACAGCAATTTATGCAATATTTATTTATTCAAATTTATTTATTTATTTGAGATTTTACATTATTTGGCAAAAAAATTGTGAAAACAGATCTTGTGAAAACTTTGTCAAGTTTTTATTATTATTTTTTTATTTTTTTTATGAAAAATCAGAAGTGTATAGCAGATGAATATTTTGCCTAGAGTTATGCTTGCTTTTCTTGTTCAGGAGTGAACAGCATCCCTAAATTTTAACATCATAATATTTTCGTTCAATACTGGCATGGAGAGGTTTTAGATATTCTTTTTTTTTGTGACTTTTGTATAGGGAGCTCAACTGCTTACTGCTGCTAAGGAGCTGTCTAAACTAAAGGTATTAACCATAAATACATGACTAAAACATGTGATCTATAACCTGTTGAGGTGGGTGTGGCTAATGCTTGTCTCTCATTACAGGGAGGGGCGGAGCCAAAGAGCCTGTCGCCAAGGCAGTGTGTGATCATGGAGGTGGCGCTGGACTCAGTTAAGGTGTGTGTTTGTGTGCGTATATGTCTGTGTTACAACACACTTAGGCAGTGATGTTAAATTAGTTTGGGGGAAGACTTTATTGAACCTTTGTTTACTCATTATTAACCATACTAACTGTATCTTAATTCACAAGAAAACTAGATGCTAGGTTATTATAAAAGTGTGTGCATCTTTTCAGATTTTTCTTTTAAATAATGATGTTCAGGCAATATTGTTATTTGTGTGGTACTTTAACAGGTTTAGGCCTTTCATACATATACATGAATAAATATTGCACTAAATAAATGAATAAATACTGCACTAAATGCAGTAATGGCCAGCAGGTAGTGGAACATCACAGTCTTAATGAGTCATTGACTCATTCATTCAAATGTTTCATTCAAAGCTAATTCATTTAGAAACTAAGCACATAGCAGACTGTGTGAATGGGTTGCTGAATCTTTGACTAAAATGATTAATGGATTCATTTACTTATGAACGCTGTGGTGTTGTTCTGAGATGTGTATTATTCTGCTCCTTCCTTGTTTGCCACTAGATCATGCTCATGTGATACTATAGTAGTTATTTCACATACGTAAATAAAAGAAAACTCATAAATGCAAAATTGCCTTATATATATCATGAATTATAGGGTCATTCTAACTTCATTCTAACCAACTCTATCATGCAGTGAAGGTCTGTGGGTCTTCCTCGACATTTTAATATTTACTTTACACTGTTTAATATTTTAGAAGACATTATTATAGATATTATGTCACACACTCTGAGCTTTTTCTATCCTAAGATATACATTGTATTTAAAAAAAAAAAAAAATACTGTAGCAAAAACTTATTTATTAAAACCTTGTTTAAAACTTATTTTAAACTTTGTTTAATTTTAAAATTAACCTTTAGTTTATTATTATTTTATATTATTTTTTAATCATCCCTCAGGCCAGATTAAATGTACTTGTGATACATATGTTTGACACCTGTGTGTTGAAGTGTTGACTGTCTGTCTCAAAAACAGAATCATCAACATTCTTCACAGCGAGTGTTTGGGTTCTTGGGACTGGTGTGTCATGAAAGTGTGTGTGTGGGTAGGAGAGGGAATATGAGAAACAGTCTGAGAAAGCTGCTCACCGCAGGCATGACATTTCACATGTAATAGCTTGGTCAGACAAAATAAGTTGCTGTCTGTGAGCTGTAGTGCATTTTGCAGAAGGAAATTCATTCTAATTTACTCTCTCTCTCTCTCTCTCTCTCTGAAATGTATTGCTGTGTTTTTGCGTTATCGGGTGTTTTTTGTTCCAGTTGTTACTTTTTTGTTGTTT
This sequence comes from Danio jaintianensis, assembly GCA_903798115.1. Taxonomy (NCBI): domain Eukaryota; kingdom Metazoa; phylum Chordata; class Actinopteri; order Cypriniformes; family Danionidae; genus Danio; species Danio jaintianensis. The sequence continues at coordinate 16,890,712 of CAIGQV010016645.1, read as the reverse complement.
ATTTTTATTTAAAGTTGTTTTTTTAAATTTAAAGTCCACATGAAATCAAAATGTACAATGTTTATTTTCTTAGTGCACATTGTTAGCCTTAAGGTGAATAATTAATCTGTGAAAGTAATCTCTCTGGAATGGCAGTCCTTCTCTGATGATAAAAAATTTGCTTAGCCACGCCCCTTCAACCGTTAGTTTGCTGCAAGTAAAAGATGAAAGGAATGCAAAGATAAAACCCAGCCCTACTCAATATTCTGTTTCAGTTTGTATGTCATCATACAGAAATAAAAGTATGCAGCTACTTTTGGTTCAGGCAGGCTTTAAAGCTATTTTTCTTATCTGCTATGCTTTCAGAGAGTTATCTATGAATATACTGTGTGTATATATATATATATATATATATACATATAATTATTATTATTATTGGTATTGTTATTATTATTATTATATGTATATATGTATTTCAATATTTAAGTTTATTTGATTTTATTTGATTTATTATTTTGTTGCAGTTTTATTATTTAATATTTCTTGTTTTCTGTTTTTTATTCTTGTGTTTATTACAGTTTTTAGTTTTATTTTATTTTCTGAATTGTGCTTGCTAATTTACTCTCTCATTCAAACTTGCTGCCATGTAGATGTTCTTTCATGCTGGTGGGAACGGTTTAAAGAAAATGTATCTGGAGAAGAGCCCCGAGCTGTCGTCACTGCGCTACGCTCTCTCTCTCTATACACAGACCACAGATGCTCTTATCAAGACGTTTGTGACAACACAACATGCTCAGGGTGAGATTCAAACGCAACCACACATGTTCAGGACATGACTTTTATCAGCTTCTGCACACGGCCATGCAGTCTGCATAAATTATTTGTCATTTTCAGGACTTTATATATTTATAAAATGATTTTATTTTCCTTCAGTTCAAAACGGTATGGGCATCAGGATCACCCCCAAGGAGAGCGTTCGACCTGACAGAGGTGAGCCACATTTGAATCTACAGGAAATAAATGAAAGCTGCAAATTCATAAATTTTTTTATTTTTGGGATGCCTGAAAACTCTTTCTGTCACACATGTATTTAAATTTAAGTTCAGTATGTTTTCAGGAGGGGTTTCATGAGTATATTTTCTTACTATGTTCACAATGGCAGCATTTATTCTGTCAAAATACAGTAAAACATCAACATTTTATAATATTATTACAATTTAGAAAAGACTGTAGTATAATTTATTCTTTATATTGCAAAGCTGAATTGTCAGCATCATTACTATAGTCTTCACTGTAACAAAATCATTCTAATATGCTGATTTAAGTTCTTAGGAAAGATTTCTTATTATTATTACTATTATGTTGCCCAATAGTTTGGTAAAATTTGACAAATAAAAACAGATAAAAATACAATCTCCATATGAAATGTACAGTATTAGTGAAGTGAATGGGGTTTGATTGACAGGCTCTGGAGTTGAGCGGCCGATAGGAGAGGGAGTGATTCAACTGGATTTGTCGCCCCCAGCTGGAAACACAGAGCAGAAACTCAGCGTCAGAGGTCAGTTTGCAGCAGAAAAAAAGGGTCCCACTTTATATTGTGTTCTTAGCTATTATGTACTTGCATCAAAATATAAAAACAATATACTTACTGTGTAAGAACATTTCTGGTGTTCTTGAGGTGAAATACTGGTAGGGTTAGGGTCAAGTTTGGTGGTATGATTAGGTTTAATGGTGGGTTAAGGTGTAAGAGATGGATCAACAGTGATATTATAAATGTAATTACAGAAATTAATTACAGATGTATTTAATGAAGCATAAGTACAATGCAAAAACAATGTATTTACACAATAAGTACATTGTAATGAATTATTAATTTCAGTGCAAGTACATATTAGTTAAGGCCACCTAATATAAAGTGGGACCAAAAAAGAATTTTTGCTTAATGATGAAAACACTACTACAAAATGTGTTGTCTCCTTCTCTTTCAGTGATTGCAGTAAATGACATGAAATGGCAGACCTCAGGGATGTTTCGTCCATTTGTGGAGGTTAACCTGGCCGGCCCAATGCTCGCAGAGAAGAAACGGAAATTCACAACTAAATCAAAAAACAATAGCTGGAGCGCAAAGTACAATGAGGCTTTTCAATTGTGAGTAAAACACAACTTTAGTCCGTAAATGTTTGTCTATTTAAAGGGATAGTTCACCCAAAATAAGGTAAAGGGACTAAAGGGACTAAGCCGAAAAGAAAATGAATGAATGAATGAATGAATGAATGAATGGATATCAGAGGCCCACACTTTTTTTGAACAGCGGCACTAATAGTATTTGATTGTTGTGCAGTTGTGTACAAAGACAACTGGTCAAGGTTAGAACTAATATTTCTAAAGTTCAGTTAAATTTTAAATTTCAATTTTTGTGAATCTGTTTTATATTTATTGCTGGCCAATATTCATTATATATGGAAGACCACAATCGGGACATTTGTTAAAATGTCTTTTTTTGTTGTCTAAAAAAGAAAGAAGAGCATAAGGCATTAAAAGAACACCAGAGTGAGTTAAAAATTGATTAAATTGGATTTTTGGGTTTACTATCCTTTTAAATGTGCCTGCATTTTCCTGTACTTACTAGATGTTAAACATTTATTTTAAAATATATATTTTTTTAAAAGAAAACGTTCAGTATATATGATCTACTCACATGTCTATTTCCCCTCTTTGTCTCAGTGTGTTGGGTAAAGGCGTGAGTCTGGACTGCTATGAGATTCAAATAACTGTGAAGGATTACTGTTTCGGCCGCGCGGACCGGGTTGTCGGGATCGCTGTCCTGCAGTTGCGTGACGTAGCAGACCGGAAAAGCTGCGTGTGCTGGTGTCCACTGGGCCCACGCATCAACATAGATGAAACCGGGACCACCGCGCTACGAATCCTCTCTCAACGCTCAGCAGATGAGGTTGCCAAAGAGTTTGTCAAACTAAAATCTGAGACCAGACCTGTTGAAGAGGGCAGGTGAAGGCCCAAAGACCTCTTTTATTGATCAATATGATGAAGGTGGACTCAGAGAACAGAAGAGACGTTGATAATGCTAGACAAAAGGAAGAGACTTCTTGACTGTATCTGACAAGCAAACATGCGTTCATGAACTGAACACACAAGGACCCACACTGTTGCTGAAAGCGTGTTTGTTTATTCAAAGCCTTAAGAGTCACGTAACTGCTTGACTCTTCATGATGGACAACTGCTCATTGAGATGAGTATTTGCGCTAAGAGCAGCGTTCCCACGGTCATGGAAAAATCTGGAAATATCAGGGTATTTCAATCAAGCCATGGAAATGTCATGGAAATTAATAAAACCTCTAGAGGTGAATGATAAATTGTTAAAAGATTGCAGTCTCAATTCCAACACTGATGCAGTCTGGGTGTTGACAACTCTGTTAAACGTTTAGTTGGCAAGCTATCTAATCGATTACATTTTACAAAAATGATCTAATTCAGGCCCATTCACACCAAGAATAATAACTATAATGGGAACAACAAAGAAAAAGATATGGTTCTAAACCACGGTTATGATAATTAAATCACCAGAATTGGTTTTCAGCTATTGAAAAATAATAGCATTGACAGCCAATCAGAATCCATCATGATTTAAAGGGCACTAGCATTTAACGTGAAACAGAAGACAAAAGCGCAGTGTGCTTATGATGAACAGAACAATGTTGTGCTGTTATGTAGATGCTAATACAGTTTTTCAAGCTTTGTTTGTTGTTTTTAGCATTTTTTTTTGCCTTTATTGTGATAGGACAGTATAGCGACAAGAACTAAAGTTTGATAAAGGTCCATTAGTCGGGACTTGAATTCGGAATCGAACGCACAAAGGCAGTCAATGAAGACAATACAGTTGTTGTAATTATCTGTATAGTTATCATTATTGGTGTGAACAACAATGGAACTGGAAAAGTCAAAAGAATTACAAAAAAAATTGTTTGGGGGTTTTGCTAAAAAGCTCTAATTTAAAAAAAATAATTTACAATTAGAAAAAATGTTAGCAGACTTTTATGGATCAATACAAATATTAACATCTTACTCAAAGGCATACCTAGTAAATCTAAAAAATAAATGATGTTCTCTAAATTTGTTTCCTTAGATATCAGTAAAAAAGTTGTGGGAACCCTGTGAGCACAAAAAGCACAGCGCTACATTGATTTTTTTTGTGATTACTCCAAGCACATTGAGATGAAAGATATCAGCGACGTTACAAATATGTGTATGTGCAACAAGATCAGATTTTAGAAGATGTGAGAGTTTTGCCAAACCACTTTGTGGCCTTCTGAGTGGGAGGAGTCTTCTAGCAGGGGGAGTGGTCTAACAGGATACGTACAATGGATGTCTGTCCTTTTATTGACAGGCACACATATGCACATTTACATGGACATTTTTTTTCTTCATTGTGGTTTTCACTGATGTATGACGTCTGTAATACCAAAACACATTCATTATCTTTGTCTAACCTAAAATATATTTTTGGTTCATTTCTGGTTCAAAGATCATGCTTACTTCCCTAGTTTGTTCACAGATGTCTCAAAATGGATAAACGCGCAAGTAAAAACGTACAGATATTGACCAACCGGTAGTGCCAGACAGATGATGAAAAGGGATGCACTGTATGAAACTTTGTTTTTAACTTGTGCCAAGTAGTTCGTATGCTCTCTTTTTTTGAGGTGTGATGGAGTTCTGTTTATTGTTTGTAATAATAATATGTAAATATGCACAACCAAACACTTCTGTAAAGTAGACGTGCATGTATTTATTGTAAGTTCCAGCATTTGGTCATATGTTTATTTGTTTTGCCAATATGTGGAAAGCTATTTATGTATTTTGAACCATGGAGATCAATCGATATTCTGAATTTGTTTATAAATTATTTATGAATTAATCAGTCTGTGTGATTCTGTAGGAATGAATGCTGGATCTGTTTGATCTGAAAACATCATTGTGGTGCTAATAAGCTAATAAGTGTGACTTTCAGTGTGATTCTGGCTCTTCCTCTTTAGTCATTTCCTCTCTTCTGTTGTCTTTATTAATAATTAACTGCAAGAGCGCGTCAGTTATAGTGTTTCTTCTCTCTCTCTTTTTTTTTTTTAGAAGTTGCTCTAGAGGAATCTGATCCAGGTTTGGCAGGTCCAGTCTTGCCCAGGTTGTTGTTCAGAATCACCCGGCCATTTCATTCGCTTGACCCCTGCTTTTAATGAGGTGACCTGTGTTAAAAAATCAATGCAGTGGAGCCAAGACTGGTTTCTTTGTAATGCAGGCCGCATATTTGTATTTACTGGTGGTGCATTTTGATTTGGAATGCATTAATTAGGTGTAGAATTAGATTTGTGGTGTATATCTCTTGCTGCTTTTTTGGTTGTGCAACATTCACATCCTCTCACTTCCATATTTTGGGGCAGTTTAGGGTCATCTACACTCAAAAATACACTCAAAAAATATTTTTGCTGCTTGCTTAAACTACTTATTTATAATGAGCTGAATCAATACAATTATTGAGATTGTTTTGGTATAACGTAATTGTTTTATGTTCAATCAACTTAAATTTGTAAAAACAATTAAGTTAACTTAATCGATTTGTGTTGGGACAACATGAAGGAATTGTGTGAAACCCAGAATTTTTTACAGTGTATGATTTTTTACTGCTTGTACAAACTACCAATTTAAAATGAGCTGAATCAACACAATTCTTGAGGTTTTTTTTGGGGGGGGGGGGCTTAATTGTTTTATGGTCGATCGACATAAATTTGTAAAAACAATCAAATTAACTTAATCTATTTGTGTTGGGACAACATGGAAGGAATTGTGTGGAACCCTGCATTTTTTACAGTGTGTCCATTTTTTAAGTTGCAAACTTCCAGATTTAAGTTGAAGATTTGTTGTTCTCTTTGGTTTTCCAGCAGATGAAGGATTTTAAATGTCAAGTTGAATCAACATGGACAAATTTGGAAAGTCTTATAAATGTTTACTGTAAATACGCTGGGAACTGGATGCAAGACAAAGTGTTTAATGACAGTAAGTACTCTGCATTCTAATACACTCATGATTAACATGACTGACCGGTTTTCTTTTCTTGAATTTTTATTTTGTAATAGGTTCATAATAAGGTTATCTGTAATCATTTCCTCTGTAATCATTTCATGTTCCATGCGTTTTTGTAACCCGAAAAAGTGCTGTATCAGGACTATTATAATGATTATTCACTAACAAGATAAATGTGCCTTTAAATATGTGCCTAAATGATTAAATATAGTTTGAGGACAAAATTATTAACAGAAGTGAACTAAAACTTTGAATGGTTCAATTATATAAACAGTCAAACCCAAAATTATTTATACCCCTGGGATATACTGACTTAAAGTTTTTGTTCAAATGAAATAAAAGCTAATAAATACCACCCCCCCCGCCCCACCCCCCAACAGGATGCTGGTTGAACAAATGTAACTTTAAGTCAGAATATGCCAGGGTTATGCTTGACTGTATATATATATATATATATATTTATTATTATAATTATTTACATATAAAATCAACTGAAGGTCTTGTTTATATACTTTGTATATTGTGTGTGTGTTATTCTGTGTGTGGCCTTGCAGCCGTTGTGAACATGCTCAGTACTGCTGCTCTTTGTCAGCCATTAGAGGGAGGAATGGGGAGAAAAAAAATGGGTTGCTTCCTTTTTTGGTGTGCAGGAAATCAATACTTTTCTAGTAAGTAAGAGAGAGAGAGAGAGAGAGACCAAGATCTGTGTAGAGATATCAACATAAGTTTAACAGTGACTTCATTACATAGGAAATCGGGGAGGTAAATTTTTTTTTACCTCAGATAAACTCAGAGGAATGGAGAACGAAAAAGTAACACAGAAAAGAGCATTGCAAGTTGCCGCCCCTCTTCCTTGTTTATCTTGCATGTGAGTGGTGGAGTCTTTGTGTGTGCGTGCGTGTGTGAACGAGTCTAGGGTAAATGTCTGCTCTCCCTGTTTCCCATCAGCCCAAAGTGAGAGCAGATGGAAGACTGAGAAGCGAGAGAAAGGAGGAGGAGAAGAAGAAAATAAGAGAGCAAGACAAAGAGGAGGAGACTTTGTTACTGACTTTGGTCACTCGAGAACCTCAGTAGACCTACCATACACACAAACACTGCGGTGACTCCACAGGACACTTACGGTAAGAATCCTGAGGGAAAACTTTAGGGGTACATTGAGAGGTCAGGAGATCATCGGCAGACGCTGCTGGAAGACTGATAAAGAGGGCGTGAGAGCGAAAGAGTTTTGTCTGTTGTTTTTCTGCGTCTCTCAGCAGTTTTTTAAACAGGGCTGGAAAGAGTGAGAGCTTCACAGCTGGAGGGTGAGGTTTGGTAATGGTTGCCGTCTGTAAAACTACACTAGGTGTCAAAAAAGAAGTTGAGGTGTATGGGATTTGCACTGTGATGGGTTGTACAACTTTTCTACTCTACCAGTGGTTAAAGAAACATACAGCAGCACACTGAGTTTGGAGTTACTTGAACACCAGGTGACAAATGTTTTGTAACACTACTCTTTATTTTGTTGCTCTTCTCATAATTGATATATTCATATTGATAATTTGATCACCTTCTATTTATGTGTTGACAAAAGTGGCAGTAAGTTTTATAACAGAAGTGTAAATCTTTGAAATTGACTCTGAAATCCACTGAAGGCTTGTAATTGTTGTAGTAATTATGATTTGTAGTGTAGTAGTATACCTGAAACAAGGTAAACAAATTGTGTGTCAACTTTTTTGACCAAAAAATAACGGCTATTGCGAATGAAGGATGCTAACATACATTTGTCCATGATTTAAAGAAGACAGCCATTAAAATGTCTTTCAGTGATAACAGTTTTTATACCAAAAAATCATGTCAGGCGTATTTACAAGATCTGATTATTAAGTCAATTTAAGGAACACAGTGCAGCCCCAAAATGCTAATTAATTGCCATTTTAGGTCTTGATCAGTTATGACAAAAACTCCTAGATTAGTTTTGAATAACAAAACTATCCTGAATTGGGTCAAATTGTCGATAATGAAATCCAGCTAACTGAGAAATTCATTTACAAGGAACAAACCACAAGTGTGTAAAGATTAGGAGTGTCTATGCATTGCACCATTAACTCATACTTAGTGTGAAAGCACATTAACTCTACAAGTACATTTGAACTGATTCTGCAAATTCAATTCAATTCAATTCAATTCATCTGTATTTCTATAGCACTTTAACAGTGTAGATTGTGTCAAAGCAGCTTAACATAGAAGTTCTATTAATCCTAGCCTTCAACATGCAGTCTGCTAATGCTCTAATGAGAATTAGCAGAATGGGTTACGCTTAAATTGAAGGGGGTGTTCATAAGACTGTTATGAAACCTTCAACATAAATATGAATGAGATTTTATGCATCTCATTCTCTGTTATGTAATTTCAATGCAAAAATTACATTGTATAGGACGTCTTTGGTATGAGAGCCTAACATAAACAAATACACCATAACCTGTTAAGTGTCTTTGTCATGACAGCTTAACATTAGCATTAGAGATAACAAAAGTGCATATTATTATATAACATATTGGATATTATTATCATAACTTGTCATATCCAATATAGTCACGAGGCCGATATAATTTTGTCAGGATTTTTCTAACAATAAAAAACAGTCATTAATATTTTTCTTGACCTAAACTACAGCCGTACACATTGAATTTGTCATTTAATTATCTTAAATGTTATTCAATATTAATGACGCTGTTATAAAATTCTATAATGTATGAGTACTGACCGTTTTAATAAGAAATTTTAACGACAAATTAATTTTGTTTCACTGAAAAACGTCAGAAACATTCATGACACAATTATAATGGGATTTCGACAATCATGTTTATGACAGATTTATGACATGTTTTGCTGTCTTGGTAATGTCAAGTTGTCATGACAAAGACACTGATGGGTTTTGTTGTCTTGATAATGTTAAGTTGTTATAGAGGCAAACAGGTTGTGATGTGTTTGTTTATGTCAATTTGTCAAAACAAAGACATCTCAAACAATGTAGTATTTGCATCTAAAATGTCATAACTGAGCGAATGACACTTAATAAGAGTTGTCATAAGCATGCATAAAATCTCAATCACATTAATGACGTGTCAGGTCATGATTATAAAGGTGTCATGACAGTCTTATTACACCCCTTCAAGTAAAGTGTTACCACAAAATGTATAGAGTGCACCATCAAAAAACTGTGTGTAAACAAGTGTGTAGAATCATATTTTCTCATGTCGAGTATTAGAACATATTTTCATCTTTTCAGTTGTAGTTCAGTCTGAAATATGCGTCTCCTTAGGTTCAGAAGTTTGTGATGGTCTTTATTGTGTCTATCTGTGACTGCAGCTTGACCCTGAGCTACTCTAAATGCAGCAGGTTAATAATGCAGTGACGACACACAGCAGCCTCTGTCTGATCAGATATGATTCTCTCTCTGACAGCCTGTCATTGTTAATGGGTAAATAATTAAACGCTCATTAGAAACGACATGCCTTTATCTGGTAAAATGAGAAGCCTCTCCTTCTTTTGCTATACCTGAGCGCCGTTGTAAGGATCGACTCAATTATTCATCTGCTCTTGTCTTATAGATTTTCCATTTAGTTGTGATTTACCGCTTTAATGCCTTTACAGTACTAGACGTTAGTGGAATTTGATTCAATGAAAATTGTTGAAATGGAATTTGAATTTCCAAGTTAAATTGCATTTTTTATTTGCTTTTGAGTTGTTAGCTGAGTTGCTTGTTTAGCTGTTCTGTGTTTTACTCCCATTTGGGGATTTCAGTAATAGATCAACCGGATGTGACCTGGGTTCCTTAAATTCTATTGCGCTATGATGACAGTGAAACCTTACACTTGGTTAGATGACTATCAGACATTACTATCAGTTTTTGTTGTGGTTGAAAACTTGCACAGCTTTAGAGATTTTTGTTTAGCGATCATCATTCTCCTATCATACTGAATTGACAAGTAACAAAATAACAATATGCTTGAGGATCTGAAAATGTGTTAATTGCTGAATGCGAAAAAGTAATAATCATTTTAAATCTTTTAAAAGGAGTCAATTTTAATTAATGATTCAATGAGTCATTAAGATCTAACTTGGATATCTCAAACTGTGCAGCTTGTTAGGAATTGGTGTGTTGTGGGTTTTCTTAGTCATCTTATACTTTTACACCTATTTTGTCCAGTGGATGATAAAACATATAGCGGTTGGAAAAAATCCCCTTAGACATGGTTTGAAAGAGAGGACTGAGCAGTATAGAGTGAGATGAAAATCAAAGAAACCTTCTAAACTCAGAACATCTTAGCAACCATCCTGAATATATATATATATATATATATATATATATATATATATATATACACGTTAAATATTTATTGTATTCATTTGAAATAAATGTAATAAAATATTTAATGATACTAATATATTTATAAATATCTTGTTACATATTTTTAGTTTTTTCAATTTTTATTAATTTTATATTTTTATTTATACTCTTTTTTTTTTTTTTTTTTGATAATGTAATTAAATTCCATAAAATGAAAGCATAATATTTCTTCATATTTATATCATTATTAGTTATTTTACCTTTTTTTTTAATTGACATTTTAGCAGCCACATATGTCAATGTCAGTTTTATTTATATAGCACTATTAAACACAACCAAAGGTTGACCAATGTGCTGCACAATACAAATCACAAAGAGAAAGATATAAAATTATAGCTAAAACAAACAAATTTCACTGATAAAACAGCAAATCAAAAAGGCTTTCAACCTAGATTTAAAAAAAACAGAGATGCTATAGATCTAATACAGAGAGGCATATGTAACTTCTCATTTGTTCATTTTGAATGAAAATTGGAAAGCTGAATTAATCTGTCTGATTTTTATTTTAAAATGTTTTACTTTGTTTAACTTTTTTTATTTTGATGACATTGTAGCAATTAATGCCAAGCAACAACTTGGTAAACTTGACAACAACGATAGCCCTAATCTTCAACCCTGAGGCCTGAGCATTGCTCTTAAGCTTTCGGCTGCCCACCGTAGGGTATTTCCCATGATGCTTTTCTCGGACTCAGCATGTTCCTGCACACCCCTAAAGAGAGCCTGAGGAAATGATGAAATCCCACTGCAACAGTGGCACACTTCACATTGTGCAGCATTTAGTTCACTACACAGACTTTAGCAGAGGGTCAGATAATACTGTTGGCCTTTAATCTATAACTAGAGGTTCCTTTACTGTCCCGGTGCATTAGTGCTGGATGAGTGCTTGTGTTTATTGAGGTTTCCTGCTTGGAAAGCATCAGTTAAAAACGACATTCCTTCACTTTAATATGTAAACTACTGGGAAATACGTCTCTGTGGACCTGATGCACAGTTATAGAGAAGTTTCAGGCCTCCAGATGAGCTCTGCATGGTTTACATGTCTGAGGGACACTTCGGTAAACACTGATTAAATTTAAAGCTTAACCAAAAGAAAACTAATGTTCCAGAGCTGTTTTTATCTTGCTCTTGACATAATGTTTGCCTAACTGAAAGGTAAAACTGTTTTCAAAGAATCATCGTCTGATAAGCCCAAATATTTGTGTTCAGGTCACATTTTATTTAGATTTGAACTTTTAGCAGGCATAACCGCAGCATGGTTGGGAAGTTACTAATGCTACTAAATTGCAGAAATTAGATAAAACCGGTACTCTGACAGTAGTTCAGCTGTTTTCAAGCTCTTCATAAGATGTTCTTTACTCTTTCCTGTGTGTAGAATTACAATTAATTGATTCAGTCTGGTGATTCTGTTCGTTTGGATGGTTCATTTGATAGTTTTATGTAATATGTTTGTATTTGTATAATTACCTAATAATCAGTGTTGGGTGTAATTATTTACAAAGTAACATTCATTCATTCATTCATTCATTTTCCTTCGGCTTAGTCCCTTATTTAGCAGGGGTCGCCACAGCAGAATAAACCGCCAACTATTCCAGCATATATTTTAGGCAGCGGATGCCCTTCCAGCCACAACCCAGTACTGGGAAACACCCATACACTCTCACATTCACACACGCACTCATACACTATGGCCAATTTAGTCTATTCAATTCACCTATAGCGCATGTCTTTGGACTGTGGGGGAAACCGGAGCACCCGGAGGAAACCCACGCCAACACGGGGAGAACATGCAAACTCCACACAGAAATGCCAACTGGCCCAGGTGGGACTTGAACCAGCGACCTTCTTGCTGGGAGGCAACAGTGCTAACCACTGAGCCACCGTGCCCCCCTACAAAGTAACAAATTGCTGTAATTAAATTACTTTTCCACAGAAAAAGTATAGTAAGGAATTACTTTTACATTTTTCGGTAATCTATTTACAGTTACACTACAAAAAATGCTTTTCTTATGTTTTTTTCTATTTTTTGTCTTGTTTCTAGTCCAAATATCTTAAATTAGAAGCATGTTCTAGAAAAGCAAAAATTACTGTTTTGTTTTAAGAAATAATATCCCAAAATTAAGTGAGTTATTCTTTAAAACATAATCTACCAGTGGGGTAAGCAAAATAACCTTGTTTTTCCTTTTGACATACATTTCTTTCGCTTGCTTACTTAATTTTGGTGTATTACTACTTAAAACAAGACAATATGTTTTGCTTTATTGCTTTGTTTTGCTTCTTGGTTTAAGAATTTTTAGATATTTGAACTAGAAGCAAGACAAAAAAGTAAGAAAAGCATTTTTTTGCAGTGTACTAATAATGCACTTGCTTTAAATACTGTAAATAAATTGAACAGTTCTGTCAATTCAGAGAAGCAGAGTAATTGTATTTTTTTGTTATTTAAAATATATTTTGCAGAATAATTCCATTTTTCAAGTACAGGTTACATTTATCAAGTGGATGAATTGAAATGATGAACTGACAATATATATTGTGTATCTGAATATTTAATTAGTAATTAGAAAAAATATTTAAAATGATATTTTAACTGTGTAATGAGTAAATAATCACTTTTTTGAAGTAACTTACCTAACACTGCTTCTAATAATAATAATAATAATTATAATAGATTTGTCTGTTCAAGTTGATGCTGTCAATCAAATATATTTATTCATTTATTAAAAGCAGTTGTAATTACATTCTGGCCTGATAGCTTTATATTATAGCATAGTATGACATTATGTATGTATCTTTCTTTTATAATGCCCAAAAAATCAGAACACACACAGTGACGTCACAAGCCACAACTGGTAGTCTGTCTATCTGAAGAGATCCGTAAGAATCTCTACATTTAAGTAAGAAATGTGTTCTTATTAAACTTCTAATATCATTCATTCAAGAGCAGTAAGTGGTGTCTATTTATCTTTGTAATTTGTTTAATATTAACAGCAAAAACAGCAGTAGTTACTGTTTAGTACAATGGTAAATCTTAGTGTAACTACCATTTTTAAAGGAGTGTGAACTATTGTTAAACCACATTATACATACCTTGTAACTTGACAAACACAATTTTAAAATGACAGTTCACCCAAAAATTTAAATTTACTTAAACTCAAGTGATTCTAAACGTTTTTGAGTTTCTTTCATCTGTTGAACACAAAATAAGATATTTTGAAGAATGTTGAAAAAAAATCTCTTTAAGTCTGTCTCCCCCAGTTCTGATATGCCGTCGGCTTCAGACTCAGGAATGACTATTTTTCGGAGGAATCTTGCTGCAAGTCTCTGCATGTTTCGCTCCATCCTGTGGTTCATGTGTGTGTGTATAAAGTATAATAAATACAGGAATGCAGATTACTGTTCAGTGATTCATTTAATATTGCATATGGATTCTTTTATGTAGGTTCACACATTCACAGTTTTTGTTGTGCAACAGTATTTTGTTTTGCGAGTCTTTAAGCTTTCACACAGTATCTGCAGACTGCATTGTACAAGCATTGACTTGTTTGGCACTTCCTTCTATTGTATGATCTGTCAACGATTAATCAAAATGTTGCAAATCACAATGTTGTCCCCCTTTCCTTCACAATTCACCAGAGTTTGAGTTGTTTAATTCAAATCCTGTATACAGTATCGTAAGTATTAATATATTAATACATTTTTAATACATGAATCAACTGGATGGATATGATAAATTAAGTTTATATACGTAGAGAGAGAGGGAGAGAGAGAGAGAGAGAAAGAGAGAGTGTGTGTGTGTTTTCTTTTATCATCAGTAGGATCTAAGGAAACTACTTGCAAACCACTTTACATTTAAATGTAGTCATTTAGCATATGGTTTATTTAAAGTGACTTAAAATGAGGAAGTGGTTTAAGTATCTATATATTAACATAACACCCTTTTGATTTTTTCGCCTTATTTCTGCCATGACATCTCTCTGAGAGATTTATTATAGTGATGAATATGTATATGACAATGTTAATGTGTGTAATCTTGGTGTTATAGATCTGCTTCGCTGCTGCTTTGATTATTGGTGCAGAACAAGTACAGAGACTTGTTACTGCCAGTATATTCACAGACATGTTGTCTGAGAACGTTACACACAATTCTGTATATAAACAAACATTTGCATTAGCAGCCATGCATATATCCACACTAACTGACTGAGACATGAAAAATTAAATAAACGCAGTCCAAAACAGGAGATCTATAACCATGACAATTTTTTTTTTTTTCATGGGATTCATTGGAGCGTATGTTTTACTATCTATGTGTGCCTGGGCTACCTTGCTGACCAGCTTAACACTAATGTACTACACTATGTGTGTTTTGGCTACCTTGCTGACCAGCGTAACACTAATGTACTACACTATGTGTGCCTGGGCTACCTTGCTGACCAGCTTAACACTAATGTACTACACTATGTGTGTCTTGGCTACCTTGCTGACCAGCGTAACACTAATGTACTACACTGTGTGCCTGGGCTACCTTGCTGACCTGCTTAACACTAATGGACTACACTATGTGTGCCTGGGCTACCTTGCTGACCAGCTTAACACTAATGCACTACACCATGTGTGCCTGGGCTACCTTGCTGACCAGCTTAAAACAAATGTACTACACTTTGTGTGCCTGGGCTACCTTGCTGACCAGCTTAAGACAAATGTACTAC
>CAIGQV010016645.1:16852364-16862443 GCA_903798115.1 Danio jaintianensis | reverse complement strand
TACACTGTAAAAAGCAATTAGTTACTTTAAAATAGTGAGTAAACCTGTTATCATAAAAGCAACAAGTTGAATTTACTTTAAAAAGTGAATAAATCCATTGTAATCCTTGGAACAGTTAAGATGACTTAACTTATTTTTTATAATTATGCACATAATTCATTTACTTAATCATTTTAACGGGTTTACTCATTTTTTTTAAAGTAAAGTCAACTAATCACTTTAAAAGCAATGGGTTTACTTACTCTTTTAAGTAAAGCAAACTAATCACTTTTTACAGTGTAGGTAGCACATTTTGATTACAAAATATGCTACTTATCAGATTGTGCTACCAGCGTTCAATCAGATGTGGAATTGCGTGATTATGTCAAGTAGGATAAAATATCAGGACATCGGCTCACACTGTGCAATTTGTAATAATCTTATACAATTGTAGCTTGTCAGACTGCACAAACGTGATTTCCATGTCATGCTGTAAGATCTCAGTTGTCGGGGTGTCAGACTGAACGACAATCAAGAAGCGCCAAACACGGACACACAAGAAAAACAATCCGGAGTTTGACGTCATCCATCCCGACACATTATAACCTGCGTTCTGAAATAATACCTCACAGCAAACATATACAATCTGTAGCGTTAATTCTGCTCACTAAATGCCTTAATAATAAAACCAGAAAAAAGGCTGTTTTGACATTTCCTCATGGTGGTTTGAAGTTGTTGTGCTGATTGAATCGTCGGATTTGTGACGGTCATCATAGCTGAAGTCACACTGTAGGAAAGTGTCTGAAATCGCGCAGAACACTGGCAGAACTTCATTGGAGGGAAGATTTGATCGCAACAGCCAAGCGACTGTCAGTGAACATGTTAAACCAACAAACAAAAACCACAGATTTTGAAGTGAAGTGAAGTGTAGTGTGGCCAAGTATGGTGTCCCATACTTGGAATTTGTGCTCTGCATTTAACCCATCCAAGTGCACACACACAGTTAGTGAACACACACATACCGTGAACACACACCCGGAGCAGTGGGCAGCCATGCTGCGGCGCCCGGGGAGCAGTTGGGGGGAACGGTGCCTTGCTCAAGGGACTCACCTCAGTCGTGGTATTGAGGGTGGTGGAGAGTGCTGGTCATTCACTCCCCCCACCCCCAATTCCCGCTGGTACCGAGTATCGAACCAGCAACCTTCGGATCACGAGTCCAACACTCTAACCACCAGGCCACGACTGCCCCCTAGCTCTTAATCCTTAGAAGCTCTTAATCCTGTTGGTTTGATATAGTTAAAAACAGCTAAGACTGCAAGATAAAGTTCAAATAAAAGCTATGTGTTTCAAGCAGATCACATTTTATACTGCATAGTGTTGGATGAACTACATGTATCCCTACTTACTTATACCCTTTTTCTACTTCAAATTCTTATTCATGCAAAACCCTGTTCCTCATAACTATCATGTTGCATCTGATGAGAAGTATAAATCACTATATTGGTGTCACTGTCACTATTACAGTGTGGGACCTCTAGTCCTTTTCCTTATCTTCTGTCATCTGACCTTTACTTTTTGTCAAATTGAGCTGACTCTGGTTTTCCTGTGGTCTGGTGTTTTGAAACCTTGTTTTACATTTCCGTGACCAAGAAGGGCTGTTCAGAAAAACAAGTGTTGGAGAGGTCCCAGGTTTAAATTTATATATTGCTTGTCTGGTGATTTGAAGTGCTTCCTTTATCCGCATTTATAAATCGCTTTAAATAACAGTGTCTGGTGAATGAATAAATGTAAATGTAAATCCCGGACGAGCCCCCAATTTTTCATATTATGACCCAAAATTGAGAAAAGTAAAGAATATATATAAATGGAGATAAAAATGTATGGACTAAATTGACTAAACTGCATCTTCATTAGAGTTAAAATCCTTTGCAATGCATTAATGTGAGTGACTGATCAGCAAATTCATGCAAGTATGAAAGTGGCACTGACTGCAATAATGCAGTTTCAGTTGCCTACCCACTCGTTTTATTTTTTACCTTACTTAAATATAGATCTTGTCATTTTTCTTTCATTTGGCTTTAGCCAATGCACAATTTAGGACAGTAAATTAAGATAAAGTTTGATAGAACACAAAAAACACAACACATCATTAAGTCCCATTTTCTCTGCAGTTCCACTTCTTTTTTAGTAATGTTGATTGCTGTGAATTTTATCAGAACATTAATTCAGAACAAGACAACATGCATGCCTAACATTTTTTTCGGCATCTAGACTGGTTTTAAAAATCTGTTTTTGCTGCTCCACCAGCTCTCGGCTCATAATTTAAAGCTTAAAACTTAATGGTTGGCCCATTTCTTTACAAGAACTACATGGGAAATAAAAAGATTGGTTGAAAACAAAAAACACTCACTTTTATTTAAAAAAGGGCATTGTGCTGTAAATTCCTGTTTAACTTTTATATGTAAAAGGGCTTTAACTCCTAAAAAGACAACAAACATGAAAAATGTCAAGTCAATTACATGTGCTAATTATTTGACCAATCAAACAACATAATCAAAAGAAAAAGAAAATGTACACCAAAACTGCTAACAACTTGTTTCCTATAACATGCCAAAGTAAAGTGCCAACAGCAGCTCTTATGAATGCAAAACCCCTCAGGTGATATGAATAATCAGTTTTTTCTCCATCCTATTGCGAGCTGTGCTTAAAAAAGAGAGAGAGAAACTGAAAACTTGAAAAAAAGAGCACAGGCACGTAACTTCTGATCTGTGAGCCTTTTGGAAATAAATGACATTTAGTTAATGAGAATGACAGCTTTTACTGCAATATGTAGGACACGTCTAATTTAAATGCCCTTTACTTTGGCACACAGGCATCATTTAATACGTTGAGTGATTTTTTTTTCTTCCCCGTCTCCAAACAGCAGAATCTTATAAAGTGAAAGGTTAAGGTTCTGAAACATGTCAGCGGTGGACTGGAAAATCTGATCCAGGGAACAGGAGCCTCCTCACCCTCAGCAGGAATACAATAGTCCTTATGTTTCTGCTGAGGGGAGTGGAGGGGAATTAGGGAATCACACTCCTCTTTCTCTCTCCTTAAAACTGGGATGAGTCACTTTCTGGACTCAGTAGATCTTGACATTTGAAAAGAGAGGATTCTCTTTTGTCTTCAAAGTAATTGATCATATCAGGGTTTCAAGTTGCTTGCTTTTGTTTGGCTTTTTCCTGTTATTCTTCATTGTTGTTAATTTTCTCTTTTTATTTATTTGCAGAATCGCCACAGAAGTGACAGGCAGGTGAATAACCGGAAGGTCAATGTGCTCATCAGTGGAAAGTGAGCGGCATTCGTTGTTTTGTTTGTTACACAGACTATATGACTATATGTAGCACTTTGGTTTTTAGCGCAGTCACATACGAGGTTTTGTTGATTCATAAAACAATGGGTGATGGATACAAGAATCTATCTACAGTATTTATTGCATTTTATTTAAATTCTAATTTAAATTTTATTTGTCACATACACAGTCATGCACAGTACGGTATGCAGTGAAATGCTTATACAACAGTCTGTGACCTTAAAAAACAAACACAAAATGTATATATATTATCATTAAGAATCTAAATTATGGACTATATATAATAAGAATTAAAAACACAGACAATTTTAGATTATAGAAATATAAGTTATAGCTATAGTAAATAAGAACAAATATAAAATATTTAGAGAGATATGAAGAACTGTAGAAGAATTTAGCTATAGAATTTCTAACAAAATATAAAATATAAAAAAAATAAAGTGCATAGAGAAGAAAAAGTGTTTCCTACAGGTGGTTTGTCAAGCCCACTGACCTGTATGGAGCACAATATATGACCGCACAATATACCGCACAATATATGACCAGGGTGTGTGCAAATGTGCATATAGTGTGTCATAGTGGACAAAAACCAGTGTTTCTGGGATGCTTCACTATGTCCCGACAAAAAGACTAGCATGTTTATTTTATTTAGTCCTCCTCAGTGTGTTCTGTCTCATCTCTGACTTTCACCAATAATTAATTTTCCAGCTGGGTTCATAGCGGTAACATTACATACACTGTTAACGATTTTTGTAAATGACACAGTATTTACTGTAATATGAACTGTATTTTACTGTAGGACAGTTATACAGTATGTTACTGTTTTTTTAAAGTCACATTTTTTTAATTACTGTATATTTTACAGTAAAGACATGCATACAAGTCTGTAAATACATATACAGCTAAATAAATGGTGCTGTAAATACAGTATTTTCGCTGTAACTGATTTACAGTAAGTTACTGGCGAACTGCTGCTAGTAAGTTACTGTAGATTGTACGAAAATTGTTAACAGTATAACATGTTGCGATATAACAACTCTGAAAACTGGACTGACGCAGTTTCAGTTTACTAGAACTTCTATGTTAAGCTGCTTTGACACAATCTACATTGTAAAAGCTCTATAGAAATGAAGACTAATTGAATTGAATTGACTGACCAATCAGTATTCCAGACAGCTGAGTAGTAATGTTACTTATTATACAGCTGGAATACTTGATTCTGATTGGTCAATCACAACATTCCAAGAATGTTATTCCCAGATTACAACTGCTGAAAGTAATAACAAGTAATCTATGTATTTTAAGTCATTTTGATCGTTAGTGTATACATTCACATCCACATTTATATGCTTATCTTTTACGCCGCTGTTCTTGGCTGTTTTGTGGCTTAGTGTATGCTGCATTCAGCCATTCACACAACCTGTCAGGCTTTACTTAGCAAGAACAAGCACATTGATGTACATTGTCTCTTACTTGTACACCTTTCCCATACAAATAAAAGCAATCAGGGTTGTTATTGGTTAAATAGTTTAACAACAAGATGTTTGTCATTTCTATGTTCTTTACACAACTTGACTTCATCTTTAGTTTTGGTGTATCATAATAAAACATTTCAGTAGCATTCATCATATCAGCAGTGTTAACAACAGTATTTTCATTATTTTTGTAATCAGGTGCATAAAAGCTTTTATCTAGCTTTGTTTAACTACCTAATTTGCTATAGTAAAAAGATGGAGCATTCACCAAGTCAGTTACCAGTTACTGGGACTGGAAAGCTGAACTACTGATCTTAAATAGCAAATTTGTTTTCTATTAATAGTTCTCCTACTTTCTGTAGTTTAATGTGTAATGTTTTGCATTCTAAAATAACTACAAAACAAACACATGAATCACAACAGGATGCAGCTGTAGACACAGTACGTTTCTTTCTGTTGTTCTGCCCTGTGATCATGTTTTTTTGATGGTGGCTACTAAAACGAAGCCCCAGATAAAAACATTTTTTTTTATAGTTTTCTGGTTGTGCCAGTATCGAACTCAGCAAGAATGTGCATTCATAATTTACGTTGAGTTAAATAGAAACTGATGGACACACCCTGTGTGTTGCAATTAGTTGTAATCAGAATGTTTTATATGCATGTTTTTCCCCTGTTTGTCTTTCGTAATAGACTGATAAGTGAGAAGTGGATGAATGTGCAAGTGGGAGACATTATCAAGTTGGAGAACAACCAGTTTGTCACAGTAATACATTTAGAGATTTACTTTTATATGTATATAAATCGATATTATTACTTAATATTATTTCATATTATATTTGTTGCATTTACACTAAATAACTTTATATCCTCCACATAGGCAGATTTGCTCCTGTTGTCCAGCAGTGAACCTCTCAACTTGGTTTACATTGAAACGGCAGAGCTCGATGGGTAAGTACAAGAAACAGAAACAGTTGTTTTTGTTTTTTAATATCTGAAGCTATATGTATTTTGTGTTTTTGATGAAGCCAAGATTTACTTTTTTAAAGAATCCCTAATTTCAGATTTCTTTGTCCTTTTTCCAATACAGGGAAAGTAACCTGAAGGTTAAACAATCTCTGACTGTAACAGGAGACATGGGGCACACTTTGGAGGCTTTGGCTGCATTCAATGGTAAGGCTAAAAGGCTAAATATTATTGTTTTTTAACTTAGTTCACCCAAAATTAAAAATTCTGTTATTAATTACTTTCCTTTTGTTGTTCCAATCCTCTAAGACCTTTGTTCATTTTCAGAACACAAATTAAGATATTTTAGATGAAATCTGAGAGCTCTCTCATCCTACAGATAACCCTAACCCTAACCCTACAGAAATGGTCCCGAAATGTTCAAAGTCCAGAAAAGGAACCAAAACATTGTCAAAATATTTCATGTGACTTTAGTGGTTCAATTGTAATCATAAAAAGATCCAAAAAGATATGACATTGCCAAAAATATCTTTAAGATTAAACAGAATTTATTACACAATCTTTTAGGCTACCAACAACCATGCTCTTCTTTTTCATTCATTCATTCATTTATTCATTAATTAATTAATTCATTCATTGTAGTTTTAGAGGTTGTATATTAGTTGTTTTGTAAATATATTTACAGAGCATGTATTAAAACTCCAAAACAGCATTAAGTGTTCTGTTTTTATTTCCGCCAAGTCGTCTTAACAATAATCTTTTCCTCTGTTCTTTTTGTTTTCTTTAGGGGAGGTGCGCTGTGAGCCTCCTAACAACCGCCTGGATCGCTTTACGGGCACACTGATGTTCGACATGCAGAAATACTCTCTGGACAATGAGCGGGTCCTGCTGAGGGGCTGCACTCTCAGAAACACAGACTGGTGTTTTGGTCTGGTGCTGTTTGCAGGTAATAAACACAGACAGATGTGTGGTGTGTGTGTGTTCTGGACCTGTCTGTAATTTCAGTTTATCTGCATCACTACAAGTCTTTGTGTGGGTCTGTGTGTGATGTAAAATAGTTTGCTCGTCCACAGACTAAATAGACTGGACAAAAATGACCCTTAAATAAATACTACACTGGATTTATGTTTGAATTGATTGTGATGGTTTGTTTTCTTGGTGGTAAAATTATTCACTGCTAATAAATGTTTTTCTTTCAGGCCCAGAAACCAAGCTGATGCAAAACTGTGGAAAAAGCACCTTTAAGAGGACGAGTATTGATCGACTCATGAATGTGTTGGTGCTTTTTGTAAGTTGAATGTAAAGCTGTGCTTTAAGGTTTTCTGTGCCATTACATGTTGTTTTGTATGTGCCGTGGAGATGAAAATTAGCATTTAACCACAAGACCAAAAAATTCACTTATTTCATTGGAAAGGATTTTTACTTTAAGCTAAAAAATGCCTTTGAGAAAACGATGCTGCCTCAATTCTGAGATTTTCTAAATGCATCGCTATAGAGAAGGGGAACGTGTCGTTACAGCATAATGCATTCTGGGTATTTAGGACACGGGAACCTGATTCCCATTGATCTCTATAGATTTATTGTATCATATATAAACTCTATCATATATAAGAAAATCATAAATAGAAATGTTTTTTGCGGCAGCTTGTTGATACCTTGTCACTTACGGAGAAGCTCATTCATTTATTTGATACGCTCCTCTGCATCTGTGCTCGGTTTCTCTAGCTCCACTTTACAGTTGGAGACAGAATATTATGGAATGCATATTTTCAACTTCTCAGACACACAAAGAGTGTTTGTAAACATATCTACATGTTTGTCCATTTTAATCTGAGCGTTTGTAAGATTTTTTTCAAAAGGTATTACTATAAAGCGGTTAGGTTTTCTGTGGTGATTTGCATTGGTTTACGTTGTGCATTCCTGCACGTGTCCACTAACATTGTAGAACTCAACTCGCTGTGATGTAGATTCCCATTCTTTATTCTCTCTTGAATGGATTCTGAGCTTAGTTTTTAACAGCAGATGGTGCTCTAGGCTAGCTTTTCACCGTACACTCAAATGCTCGTGAGGAAGCGCTCTTGTGCATTCGACTGAGTCATGTAAGCTGTTTTTTTTATCATGAGATTATTGTAAAAACAGCTCACTATGAACACTCTTTCAACTCTTTTAATCATTAATAAAACTTTCATAATTTATTAATGATTATTTTATGTTCAAGTGGCATTTGAATGGAATTGGATGCAAGCAGATAGCATACAGTGTCATCTGTTGTTAAAAGCTAATCTTAAAATCCGTTCAAGAGAGAATAGCGTTGCATTTTAAAATCTCAGAATAGATTTCTCAAATGATTTTTCACCACAGCTCTTTTTGTTGCTATACCATGCTAGTAAAGCAGTGTTGTACAAAATAACTAAAACAAAAGCCTTGATTTTGGTGGAAAAATAATCAAAATTAGAGAACAGCCATGATTGTAGCACTAAAACTAAATTATTTGATGGTTACAGCCATTAAAATAAGTATGAAGTGTACAGGTCCTTGCTTTTTGAATGACTTCAGCACATCTGTGACCACTAGATTAGTCACTAGTATCTGTCAAAGTAACCAGAAATATATTGAGCAGCACTGTTTTCAACATTGATCCGAAATGTATCTTGCACACACAAAAATGGACAAATTTCTGAAAGATCACATGACACTGAATACTGGAGTAATGGCTTCTGAAAGTTCAGCTTTCCATCACAGGAATAAACAGCATTTGTGAGTCAGTTCTTTACAATTGTGGTAATATCTCACATTGTTACTCTTTTTATGGTATATTTGATAAATGAGTAAATGCAGCAACTCTAGAAGCTGGATTTTAAATAATTATTGTTATGGACTTTAAATAATAATAATGAAGCAAAAATAAAATAAAGATATATTTATATTTCCATAAGCATAAGTAAGTATGAATAAATAAGCATATATTTGTTCAAACAATATTGCCTATTTGGTTAGTGTGGTGAATGATGGTTATTCAAGGTTAACAGGTTTGATCTATTGTGATTATCTGCAGATTTTTGCACTTCTGGCACTGATGTGTATCATTCTGGCTGTGGGGCATGGGATTTGGGAAAACTACACGGGGTCCAAGTTCAATGTCTTTCTTCCACATGAAGAGAACGCAGCCTTTTCAGCATTTCTCACTTTCTGGTCCTACATTATAATCCTCAACACTGTGGTGCCCATCTCACTTTATGTCAGGTAGTGTATATTGTACACTACGCAATAGAGTATGTTTCAATAATGCAAAATGTCAATTTCACTCTCTGTGTTCTCATTGCAGTATGGAAGTGATTCGGTTAGGCAACAGTTACTACATCAACTGGGACAGAAACATGTATCACACCCGAACTGACACTCCAGCTGAGGCTCGAACCACAACACTAAACGAAGAGCTCGGTCAGATCAAATATATCTTCTCAGACAAAACCGGCACACTCACCCAGAACATCATGACCTTCAACAAATGCTCCATCAACGGGAAATCTTACGGTCTGGACCAATCTCACTTTTTGTTTTTCATATTTATAGGCCTATGTTATTTCAAACGAGACATAAAACTGCCCTGCTTTGATCAAACATCCAGAGACTATTTGAAGTTAAAAGTGTGTCTTCTCTGCCGTACAGGAGATGTTTTTCAGCACTACAGTGGACAGAGGCTGGAGATCACAGAGGTGAGAAGCAAAGTCTCAAACAAACACAAGGCTTATAAAGGAGTCTGCTGGGTTAATGAGTTTGACTTTTTTGGTAATAGGAAATGACACCAGTGGATTTTTCCTTCAACGGACTTGCGGACCCAAAGTTTCTCTTTTATGATCACAGCCTGGTAGAGGCGGTGAAGCTGGAGCTTCCAGACGTTCATGCTTTCTTCAGATTACTCGCTCTCTGTCACACTTGCATGGCAGAAGAGAAGAAGGAGGGTGAGCGACTGCATTTAACATTTAAAAGTCTCTCAAAGATTTTTGCAATCATACAATTTAAAGCAAAATCAAGCAACTGCAGCAGAATTCAGAGGAGCTTGCAATATTTTCTCATTTTCAGGAGGTTTTGGGCAGCATTAGATGAATCGGTAGCACTTTACTTGAAGGGGGTGTTCGTAAGATTGTCATGAAAGCTTTATAACTAGTATGATTGTCATGATTTTTTATAACAGCATCAGCATTTATTTATTTATTTATTTACTGACCTCAACCCTTAACTACAGTGGTACAAATTGCATTTATATATTTCTTGACCTCAACCCTTAACTACAGTGGTACAAATTG
>CAIGQV010016645.1:16808499-16852354 GCA_903798115.1 Danio jaintianensis | reverse complement strand
TTTATATATTTCTTGACCTCAACCCTTAACTACAGTGGTACAAATTGAATTTGTCATTAAAATGTGATGAAATGTCATTAAATATTAATGACACTTTTATAAAATGATTATTTGACAGAGTATTGACACATTTACTGAAAATTTTTAATGGCAAATTCAGTTTGTTCCACTGAAATTTTGTTTGTTTGTTTGTTTGTTTGTTTAAACTGTATTGTCCATTCCGCTTCTCACAGAAAAGAAATTTGTCTTTAACACTGGTGACAGATTTGTGCAGTTTTGCCCCATGAGAGGCTTGCAGCTGTGCTTAATGGTACCATACAGAGTTTTCAAAATATATGGTCTCCTTTTATAGATCACCTGCCTTCACATGTGAGAGAAATGGTTTTGTGTGTCAATTAAGTTTTTTTGGAGGAGGTTCCGAAAAGGTTGTTGGAAGCTCACAGGGAATGGTCTTTTGTTGTTTGTTTGTTGTTATTGTTTCTTTTTTTCTTTTTGTTTTGTTCTACGGGTTTTTTTTTAACTCTTAGCACCATACATATTTATTGTATTTATCTGAAAAATATTCATGACACAATTATAATGGCCTAATGTCAATTATGTTCATGACAGATTTATGACGAGTTTTCATGACAAAGACAAAAACGGGTTGGGATGTATTTGTTTGTCATAACCAAACAATGTCATATTTGCATTTAAAATTACATAACTGGGCGAATGACACTTAATGACAGTTGTCATAAGCATGCAGAAAAAAACCTCCTTATATTCTCCTTTATAGTCTTGGCATTATGTCATGATTATAAAGATTTCACGACAGTATTCTGAATGCTCCCTTCAAGTAAATCGAACCATGTGATGTTATGGAATCACAAATTGCATTCAGCCAAAACCCACTAGCAGACTGCTTACAAAAAGTTATTAAAAAAAGACTAAAATAATAGTGACTAATATAATATAAGACTAATATAAAATGTGTAGTCTTACGATGAAAGCTCTGTCATTTTAATTGTGGGCAAAACACAATTCAGGGCAGTAGGTCTACAATGCTGATTGATTGAACAAACAAATACACAAGTTTTAATGCTAATGATTTTGTTTATTTTGATCATTTAGAGGTTTTTTGTATCAAATATGAGGCTTTGTAGGGTTAAGAGATTTCCTTTGTATAAATTACAGAGCCTAATGGTTTTAAAGGAAAAATAAATAAATAAATAAATAAATAAACATATTTCACGGCAATACAACACAAGAAATGCTTCAAAACTTGCAAATTGACTTGCAAAATCAATTGCAAAAGGGACTGATTTATTTACATTGTGGAATGCTTTCGCACTGCACTCATGGCACACATTTATATCAAGTTTATGCATTCATTAAGATTCATCTCGTATGTCTACATCATAACATATGTCTACAATAAATCATGCATTTTCCCCCTCTGTTTTGTCTGTGTAGGTCATCTAGTGTACCAGGCCCAATCTCCTGATGAGGGTGCCTTGGTCACGGCGGCACGTAATTTCGGTTTCGTGTTCCGCTCTCGCAGTCCTGAGACTATTACAATAGAAGAGATGGGCATTCAAAGGAGTTATGAGCTGCTAGCCATCCTGGACTTTAACAATGTGCGGAAACGGATGTCTGTGATTGGTACGCCCACTGGTTTTCAATGGTACCAATTGACTGATAAAAAAGGCTTCTTTCTTATATGCTTTGTGCTTTTCTAATAGTCCGTAATCCGGAGGGCAAACTCTCCCTGTACTGTAAAGGAGCAGACACCATCATCTACGAGAGACTACATCCTTCCTGTAGCAAACTGATGGAGGTCACCACTGAGCACCTTAATGTAAGTCAACGCTAGAGGGCACTATAGAGACTACAACTGCAATCAATTTTTGTTCATCTTTTACATGCTTTCTTTACAAACGGGTTTCTAAGGTCCTTTTTAGACATGCTTGTACTGTTTGGATTTTAAGTTAAAGCTATATTTCTGTAATTTAAGCTTCTCATAATCTTGTAATCAAGTGAACATAATAGAAAGCAAATTTCACTGTTGGAATTTGAATTACAGTAGGAATGCACATCATTCATAATTAAATTCACATATACTGTACATATTGACCATGCTTTCTCAGAAACCTAGAGCAACAGTACTTGTCAGTAAATTTTAAACTGCTTTGGAGACATTATAATTGTTTTAGAAAAAATTATGATAATAATAATCATAATCATCATTATCATATTATTGTTGTTGTTATATTTATGATCATTGTACAAATAAAATTATAATTTCTTCTTCTTCTTCTTCTTCTTCTTCTTCTTCTTCTTATTATTATTATTATTATTATTATTATTATTATTGCTACTACTATTACTATAAATATGTATATAAATATTATTATTAACTCTCAATTCAATATTATTAATAACTTTCAATTAAATATAAAATTTCAATTAAATATTAACTTTCAATTAAAAAAATTCTTACTTAACAGTTACATTACAATACTATTATTATTGCCTTTGCTTTCAAATGAAACTCTCAAATGAAATTTCTCTACTATTCTATTTTGGCTGAATGCTGGAAACTTCCATCCAATTATGTGAATAAGTAAATATAGTCAACCTAACACACACTGCATTCCCAAATGCACATTAGATGCAAATTATACAGTTATTTAATCACAGCCTTTGATTTCATTACAGCACTAAACTATATTTTGGCGCAGCCCATTTATTGTTACTTTAAATATAATTAATTCATATATTTTCTTCACTTAGGAACCCCCAATATAGTTTAAGATTTATTCCAGATTTCTGAGCTGTCTATATGAACTCATTTTCTCAAATAGAACCTCAAAAGCAAGAAAACTCCACCGAAACCTCTGCAGATTTCCTCAAGATGAATATGCCTGACTGTCATTCATACAGTATACTATACATCTTACCAATTAACTTTTATATTTGACAGTGCGTGACTCTTTTTCTGTCTCTGTAGGAGTTTGCTGGAGAAGGTTTGAGGACTCTTGTTCTAGCATATAAGGATTTGGATGAGGACTATTTTGCAGAATGGAAACAGCGCCATCATGAGTCTAGTGTGGCACTGGAGGACAGAGAGGAGAAACTGGACAAACTGTACGAGGAGATAGAGAAAGACATGATGGTATACATGCATTATGAAAAGTATCCAGCACCATCCTTTATTAATAAATCAATAAATAACAAAAGTGACCAGCTTATATTATGAAATATTGAAAGACATTACTGAAATATGCAATATTAAAAAAATATGTATGATCTGATTTCAATGTTGTTTTTGTCTAAGAGTAACTATCTGCACAAAATGTTTCTTTTCTAATTTCATATTATGTCAGTGATTTCCATGCATGTGTGTTTTGATTCATAGCCATTTCAATCACTGTACATATTAGCTGTCTGTTAGAACATGAGGCTGAGGGGCTTGTCATTTTTGTGTACAGTTAATTGGGGCCACGGCCATTGAGGATAAACTTCAGGATGGCGTCGCTCTTACCATTGAGCTGCTGGCGAAAGCAGAAATCAAAATCTGGGTGCTCACTGGGGACAAGCAAGGTGCTCCACTATAAGATTCTATTTTCTCATCTTTATCTTTATATCGAATGATATATTGTTATGAATATTTTTTTGTTAGCAAATGTTATTTGGTTTAATCATAAAAGTCACAGCCATATCAGCCCAAGACCAGTTACTCACTGAAGTTAAGCAGGGCTGAGCCTGGTCAGTACCTGGATGGGAGATCACATGGGAAAACTAGGTTGCTGTTGGAAGTGGTGTTAGTGAGGCCAGTAGGGGGCGCTTAACCTGCGGTCTGTGTGAGTCCTAATGCCCCAGTAAAGTGAAGGGGACACCATTGTCAGTGGGCGCCGTCTTTCAGATGAGACGTTAAACCGAGGTCCTGACTCTCTGTGGTGATTAAAAATCCCATGGCACTTCTCGTAAAGAGTAAGGGTGTAGCCCCAGTGTCCTGGCCAAATTCCCTCTATATCATCATGGCCTCCCAATCATCCCCATCCACTGAATTGGCTCCATCACTTTTTCTCCACTCCCCCAATAGCTAGTGAGTCCTGGCGCCGTTGTCCTGTGGCTGCCGTTGCATCATGGATGCTGCACACTGGTGGTGGTGTGGAGAGACCCCCCTCATGATTGTGAAGCGCTTTGGGTGTATGGCCATACGCAATAAACGCACTATATAAATACACATTACATTACATTATATTACATAAACTTCACTGTA
The DNA here is from genome assembly GCA_903798115.1 of Danio jaintianensis. Classification (NCBI taxonomy): domain Eukaryota; kingdom Metazoa; phylum Chordata; class Actinopteri; order Cypriniformes; family Danionidae; genus Danio; species Danio jaintianensis. The sequence goes on along the minus strand of CAIGQV010016645.1, from coordinate 16,848,087 downwards.
AAAAATGCTGGGTTCCACACAATCAATTTGTGTTGGGTCAACATAAAGGAATTAGGCTAACTTATTAGTTTTTACGAACTTGTGGATTGAAGTGGATTGAACATAAAACAATTGTCCCCCCAAAAAACTCATGAATTGTGTTTCAGCTAATTTTTAATAAGTATTTTGAACAAACCACAAACGTAATTTCAACGTAAATTCAAGTTTTCTCATGTCATTTTCCTTTTCAAGTAAATGTATCTTAATTTAAGAATCTTTAGCTGTTTCTAATGAAAAACAAGACAAAATACCACATGTTACAGTGCTATCGTAAGGCACACTAAAAGTTATTTCCACACTCTAGCATTTGAGAGCAGAGGTATTCAAACCTTAACCTTCTGGGGTCTAAGGGGATTTTTTTTGGGGGCCCTTGTGGCATTTAGATATGCTCTGACATTAGTGCTTTTTTTCTATTGTAACATACCCTTGGCTATCATGTAATTTTATTTAATTCAGCACAAACTGTGCTACAATGGTATACAACAAAGATGGGTGTATATGCTTGCATTAAAAAAATAACATATTAAATATTTCTGAATAAGACCCTATTGGTTATATTAATTAATTAATTAATTAATTAATTAATTCATTCATTCATTAATTTATCAGGGGTTGCCACAGCGGAATGAACTATTCCGGCTTTTTTTTTACGCAGCGGATGCCCTTCCAGTACTGGGAAACACCCATACACTCTCACATTCACACACATACTCATTCACTATGGCCAATTTAGTTCATCCAATTCACCTGTCCTGCATGTCTTTGGACTGTGGGGGAAACCGGAACATGGGGAGAACATACAAACTCCACACAGAAATGCCAACTGGTCCAGCCAGGACTCGAACCAGCGACCTTCTTGCTGTGGTGACAGTGCTAACCACTGAGCCACCTTGCCGCCCGTCGGTTAGAATATTTACTACAAAATCATGTGAAAATCTTTATTTAAAATGTAAAAAATTTTGTAACAAATATAAGTATTTTTCTAAACTTTGAAGTGCCGCTCATAAATTATTGTATTTTTAAAAACGATTATCTCTGCCCAAAGAGTATTTTAGACTAAACGTTTAAGTTTTACATTATGAAAAGTGCAATGATTCAGTTATGCAATGTAATGAGGTCAGTGCATGTGTCATTAATAATCGTTATGTAATGTAACGATTGCCCACCATTAGTGTGTCTGCGTGAGTTCTCATGAGTGTGCTCATGGTTGGCAGGATTGCTAATTAGGTTCCTTTAATGATAAATGACCAAATGTCCCCCTGAAAACTTTGCTGAAACAGTCTTTCTCCAACAGAGACTGCTGAGAACATTGGCTACTCCTGTAACCTGCTGAGGGAGGAGATGAATGACGTGTTTATTGTTGCAGCTCATTCACCTGAGGAGGTCAGACAGGAGCTGAGGTAATATAATGCCTGTCATGCACTTAGTAATAAAACACATGCCTGAAAATTTTGGTGGGATTAAAAAAAAATGGGTGTATCCTGGGCCTAAAAATAACAGTGCAAACAAAATCAGCATAGGCATGTGCAATGTATGAAACACTTTCAGTGTTATTGATCAATTCTAATGTTTGTTTTAACATTGAAATTGTTATTGCGTAAATACCTGTATGTAATCTGATGCATAACACTGGGATCTTTTCTAATGAGGAGCTCATGATAAGTGTTTTCAGTGTCTCAGAGCTGCTTTGTTGACAGAAAATGATCCTCATTAACTCTGTGCAAGGGATTTTGAAACATGCATTTGATACTACAATACTAGTGCCTGATAATAATGTTAAATATTTTAATTATTATAATTAACATATAATTAAACAGCATATAATTGTATTAGTACATTATACAAATTAGTAGTGATACTTCATTTCATTTGTATAATTTGATTAGACAATAGTAATAATAAATACAAAGTATTAATATTACTGCTTCTAATACTACTGTTAATAATAATAATAATAATAATAAATATTGCAATCAGATGTATTTCCTGATGTTGTTTTGTTTTGTTAATTAATTAAAGCCCATACAGCTTTATGGTTGGAAAATAGTTGAGCATGTGTTGTTGAATGGTTAGTTGTTGGCTCCAGGTTAAATCTTTGGGCAGTTTTGAACTTTGTATCTAAAATGTAGTTTGCAAAATCTTTTTTTTTTTTGCAAAGGGATGCCCGTCTGAAGATGCAGCCTTCTACTGAACAAGATAAATTTCTTATTCCTGAGGTTATCCTGGGAAATACCCCTAAAGTGGTTCAGGATGAAAATGTGAACGGAGAATATGGACTGGTGATAAACGGACACAGTCTGGTAAGAAACACATGCCTTTCTCCCTGTCAGTCCAAATCAAACTTTTGTGCATGTTCAATTGGGAATCAATCATATTTAGTAGGTGCGAGTGGCAAAAAAATCAGATTCTCTCTATGTGGATCTGAACAACTGCAATAAACAGTCAATCGGGAGATCAGATTCAAATCACAAAAGCAAATAATCAGACAGTTTGATATCGATGCAGTTTTTTCTTTCCTCAGTTCCCAGGTTTCAGGTTGAAAAAAACAAACAAATCCAACCAATCCAAGTTAAGGAAACCCTTCCCCTCTTTTTGAAAATTGGCTTATTTTACAACACCCCTGTAGTTAAACAGTACAGTTTTACCATTTATTAATGCATTCAGTCAAACTGCGTGTCTGATGGGAGCACTTTTAGCTTAGCTTATCATAGATCATTGAATTGGATTAGTCTATTAACATAACACTTAAAAATGACTAAATTCTTTTAATAATTTTCCTATTTAAAGCTCGACTCTTCTGTATTTACATTGTGTACTAAGACAGACAGAAAATGATAAGTTGCTATTTTCTAGGTCGATATGTTTAGGAACTATACTCTTATTCTGGTGTAATAATCAAGGAACTTTGCTGCCATACCATGACTGCAGCAGATGCACTGATATTACGCAGCACCTGAAATTAACTAACGTCCTTATATTCTGGTTCAAATAGATATGGTTCAGGATCTGCACCAAAGTAAATATGTTCTGAATTGTCTATCACAAAAGTCTTCATGGCATTGGTTATATTGACGGAAGTTGATGCTGCGTATTATCATTGTGGCTGCTGCAGCCATGGTATGGCAGAAAAGTTCCTTGATTATTACGCCAGAATGAGAGTATAGTTTCTAATCATATCAGACTAGAGTGTTGCTGACCAGTTGTCATTCATGCTGTAATGGTCTGGTATCTGTGTACTGTATATCTAATATCCTCAGGCGTTCGCTCTGGAGAGCAGCATGGAGCTGGAGTTTCTGCGGACGGCCTGTATGTGTAAGACGGTGATCTGCTGTCGGGTCACTCCTCTACAGAAAGCTCAGGTCGTGGAGCTCGTCAAGAGATATAAGAAAGCTGTCACTCTGGCCATAGGAGATGGAGCTAATGATGTCAGCATGATTAAAGGTGAATGCAGCATTACGCCAATACACATCTATAGACCATTTCAATGTGGCGATGTCACTGGCCCTTAAACATTTCCTGCTTGTTACCAAACTATTTCATAACATTAACAAAAGGCAATTTAATAATATCATAATATTAAAACGGCTGCCATAACATTATTTATCAATATGTGGACCTTTTTGGATTCTTGGAAGCTATAGAAATTCAAAATGTAATACAGGAAATACATTGGGACCATTGTTATTGTTTACATCCCTCAAAATGGTCTATAGTAAAAGAAGGAACTTTCTGGTGTTTTTATGATATAGTGATATTTCTGTTAGAATGAGGAAAAAAGTTTAAATAATTTGCTGGTATTAAATCAAAATTTGGGCAACACAGTGGCTCAGTGGTTAGCACTGTCGCCTCACAGCAAGAAGGTTGCTGGTTCGAGTCCCAGCTGGGTCAGTTGGCATTTCTGTGTGGAGTTTGCATGTTCTCCCCGTGTTGGCGTGGGTTTCCTCCGGGTGCTCTGTTTTCTCCCACAGTCCAAAGACATGCGCTATAGGTGAATTGAATTAACTAAATTGTCCATAGTGTATGTGTGTGAATGAGTGTGTATGGATGTTTCCCAGTACTGGGTTGCAGCTGGAAGGGCATCTGCTGTGTAAAACATATGCTGGATAAGTTGGCGGTTCATTCTGCTGTGGTGACCCCTGATTAATAAAGGGACTAAGCTGAAGGAAAATGAATGAATGAATAAATCAAAATTTGAGTTAGCACTACTTTGGCTTAGTCCCTGATTTATTAGGGGTTGCCACAGTGGAACGAACCGCCATTGGAGTTTTATTGCTGTGTTAACTTTTTTGTAAAGTTTATTTTATATACTATTATAGTATTGTTATTTGAATTAGCCTAGAACAGGCATGGGCAAACTTGATCCTGGAGAGCCGGTGTCGTGCATAGTTTTGCTCCAATCCTAATCAAACACACCTGCCTATTGACCTTATTCTTCAATGCGGAAGTGCGCTCGTTTTTGCGATTGTTTTAGAACCTCCAATTCAGTTGCCTATGGGAGAAATGACTAAAAATAATAAACCGCAGAAAACGGTCAAACTACTCACTCTACAAACAAGTGTTTGCATGACTATACAGACAAAGCAGAATAATATAATAAGAAAATATTAGTTTGCAACATCAAGCAGCAGAACGAGCTGTTTTTAACATCTAAAAATGAATGGAAGTGAATGAGACTGGAAGTCTCGAGCCAAAAAGATTCAAATGGCTGCGCCCGCTCGTACGCAAAGAATAAGGTGAAATAGCTTTCTAGTAATATTGATTAATTTGTTCAGCTGTGTTTGATTAGTGTTGGAGCAAAACTCTCCAGGGACACCAGCGCTCAAGGATCAAGTTTGCCCATCCCTGGCCTAGAATGATGTCAGTCCTGTTTTAATATTTGTTTACATATTTCTTTTGTATTTTCCGGAAAATCACAGTCGGGTTCATACTCAGAATAGCACATTAATTGTGATTGGAAATCAGGGTTACTCCAACAAAAAAACATTGGTATTGTTCATTCATTCATTCATTTTCTTTTCGGCTTAGTCCCTTTATTAATCTGGGGTGGCCACAGCGGAATGAACCACCAACTTATCCAGCATATGTTCTACGCAGCGGATGCCCTTCCAGCTGCAACCCATCACTGGGAAACATCCATACACACTCATACACTACGGACAATTTAGCTTACCCAATTAACCTATACTGCATGTCTTTGGACTTGTGGGGGAAACCGGAGCACCCGGAGAAAAACCCACACGAACATGGGGAGAACATGCAAACTCCACACAGAAATGCCAACTGACCCAGCCGAGGCTCGAACCAGCGACCTTCTTGCTGTGAGGTGATCGTGCTACCCACTGCACCACCGTGACGCCCTCATTGGTATTGTATTGTCTAAAAAGAATATAAGCATGGCTTCTTTTTATTTTATGCATAAAAAACAAACAAACAAATGGTTTAAATAGCATAGCATAGCATAGCATAGCATAGCATAGTATAGTATAGTATAGTATAGAGACCCCTGATAAATCAGGCCGAAAGATAGTGAGTATAGTATAATATTTTTTTATTTGGAAGAACTAAATTTATTTGGAAGAACAATTACTCAAACAAATAACTACAGAAATAAAATCAAATAAATTATAAATCCAAAGAAATGAATTATCAAGTGGTCTCTTAATTGTCAACTAAAAAAAATAGTAAATCTTGGTTTATGGTTCTTTTGCTACAGTACTAGCAAAAGGTATTTTTGTACATGGCACATTATGTATTTTTATTTGTTATTAAGAGTAATCCTCTTTATTCTCTCTCTGCAGCGGCTCATATTGGTGTGGGTATCAGCGGTCAGGAGGGGATGCAGGCTGTGCTGTCCAGCGACTTCTCCTTCGCTCAGTTCCGCTTCCTGCAGCGCCTCCTGCTGGTTCATGGACGCTGGTCATACCTGCGCATGTGCAAGTTTCTGCGCTACTTCTTCTATAAGAACTTCACCTTTACCTTTGTACACTTCTGGTATGCATTTTTTTGCGGCTTTTCTGCTCAGGTGAGCCTAATACCGTTAGTTTTTTTTACCTATTACAATTACCCTTGCTAAAACTTTGCACTTAAAGCAAATATATTTATATTTTTCTTCTTCTTTTAGACGGTATATGATGAAGGTTTCATCACTTTGTATAATTTGGTATACACTGCCCTTCCTGTTCTGGGAATGAGTCTGTTTGACCAGGTACAATAATATTCTTTTCAAATAATCTGAATTTGTTTATATTAGTCATTTTAATGCATATTTAGTCATAAACAACATGATTTCCATAAGTATTTTTATTTAATTTGGTGTATGCCTTTATTAATCTAATTTGGAGTTACAAAATAGGTTAAAAAGTAGGCTTGTGTGTGTCCAGATGAATTACATTCTGCTTGATGTTGGATTTAGACAGTTATCGAAAAAACATGTTTTTGGAGAATGCAAGCAGTGGACTTTTTTATTAACTTCAGTAAACATTAAAACATTTCTATTAACCACCCTCTTGAGTGTTATTAAGGCAGCGAATTGGACCTTGTAGGATTTCAGTTGTATATTATTTGTCAGAAAGGACGAGGTTGATTGAAATGAAATATGACTTGCTATTGATTAGTATGTTTGTTCAGGATGTGAATGATAGCTGGAGTCTGGAGTTCCCTCAGCTGTACGTGCCGGGTCAGTTGAGTCAGTACTTCAGTAAGCGTGCCTTCATGATGTGTGCGCTTCACAGCTGCTACAGTTCTCTAGTGCTGTTTTTCGTGCCTTACGCTGCTATATACGACACTGCCAGAGCCGACGGCAGAGATGGAGCAGACTATCAGTCATTTGCACTCATTACTCAAACTTGCCTCACCGTCACTGTTTGTGTGCAGGTCAGTTTCATGTTGCATTGTGGTTGTGACTGATGAATTTTATTGAATGGCAATTTTTTTTTAATTCATAATTTCATAATTTTGGTTCTATCTTTGCTATAGTTGGGGCTGAACCTCTCGTACTGGACTGTGGTCAACCATCTGTTCGTTTGGGGAAGTTTGGGAATGTTCTTCATTTTGACCTTCACCATGTATACTGATGGACTTTTCAAGTTACGTCCAGCTTCTTTTGCTTTCATTGGTAAGGAGGGAACACACACACACACACACACACACACATACTGTATATACAATGGTGTGAAAAAGTTTTCCCCCCCCCCCCCTACTGATTTCTTATTTTTTCTATGTTTGTCATACTTTAATGTTTCAGATCATCAAACAAATTTAAATATTATTCAAAGATAACACAAGTTAACACATCATGCAGTTTTTAAATAAGGTTTTAATTCTTAAGGGAACACAAAATACAAAACTACATAGCCCTGTGTGAAAAATTGTTTGCCCCTAAACCTAATAATTGGTTGGGCCACCTTTAGCAGCAACAACTGCAATCAAGCATTTTTGATGTTTTGCAATGAGTCTGTTACAGCGATGTGAGGAATTTTGGCCCACTCATCTTTGCAAAATTGTTGTAATTCAGCCACATTGAAGGGTTTTTGAGCATCAATCGCTTTTCTAAGGTCATTCCACAGCATCTCAATTGGATTGAGGTCAGGACTTTGACTAAGCCATTCCAAAGTCTTCATTTTTCTTTTCTTCACCCAGTCAGAAGTGGACTTACTGGTGTGCTTTGGATCAATATCCTGCTGCAGAACCCAAGTTCACTTGTTTGGTTTAGGGGCAAACACTTTTTCACACACAAAGACACACGAAGCAATATATTATTAGGGTTGGTCTTGTAAATTATGGTACAAAGAATGTATTCTTTCTGTTATGGTACAGATTTATTTCTATATAAATGGATTATTTTATACAATATATTGTTTCAAACAAATAAAATTGTTAATAAAAATCATTTTATACTGCAGAGTTAATTCATCATCATCAAAAGTCATTGGAGCAGAAATTAAGGTCCCATAATGTAATTTAAAAGCATAAATAAACTGGAAAAATACATATATATAGTAGAAATATGCAGAATAATTAAATAATCTAAATCTGATCTCACCATTATCCAGTTTGTTTGGAAAGACATTTCTTGAAATGTCTGAGTCTGCGGTTCTTTAATCCTGTATATACTGTATGTTTGTGGTATTTTTACAGGAACTGCCCGAAATTGTCTTAACCAGCCCAATGTGTGGCTGACTGTTGCATTGACGGCTTTACTATGCGTCTTGCCTGTGTTTGCGTACCGGTTCATCTACTGCCAAATCTACCCTACCATCAATGACAAGGTAGAGTTACTGGACATCCTATTATCTAAACAAACTGTTACACACACACACTTCAGTTTACTTACAAAACATAAAATTCTGCATTCAACATGAACTATTTGTATGCTGTATGTCAATTAATGCACAACTCATTTTTCATTCAGTTTACACATCGGCGTATTCTAAATGTTCAGTATTTGTTTACATGCACTTACACTACAAGGGTGTTGAAAGCTTGATTCTGACTGGCAATCAAAAGTTCCAAGGTGTGCAGTTATTTTCAGGGAAACACAGAGGTAAATTTGTTCCAGACTGATTTTGGCTGCATAACAGTTCCATAATAATTTTGTTTTTTGTCTTTTTTTACATACAGTACAGAGACACACTCGTACAAAAAACAAGTTATCAGCACTGCTGGGTGACATTTATTAATAAAACAGTGCTGCAGCTGAAAAGCTACATGACATTTCTCTGTAGCAACAATGCTGATCTTAATACAGTTGAACTTACCAAGTTTATTCTAGTAAAAACATTTTCATTAACTAAATTAAATGAAATATTCACAATTAAAAAAAAAACTGAATGAAACTAACAACAGTTTCTGAAACTGAAAAAGAAATAATTAGCAAAAACAATAATCATTTTCAGAATTAATAATAAAATTAATTGTTTAGAAAAATACCTGTAGATGGAGCTTTTACAGACAAACACATCAGTCAAGTGCATGATTTTATATATATATCTTTATCATATATTATTTTTAGTTTCATAATTTCTTAATAATACTTCATAATTTTGAATTTTTACTTCAAAGTTTTATTTGTTAAGTTGCACTTTTATGTTTATCAAACAATTATTTTATTTTTATTACTATAAGGTTTGCACAAGAGTTAATGAATACTGTACAAACTGTAGAGTATACTGTAGAGTATGCAGTTCAGGCTGCAACTTTAAATTAGCAAAAGCTACTACGAGTCTGCATTATTTTCCAATAATTCAACATCATCACTTTTTTCAGGACGAGAAGACATATAGACATTTTCAGTAAACAATGGTAGCAATAGTATAAAGATGTCATAAAATGAATAACAGAGAGAGAATGAGTCTCAGTGCTTGCTAAAATGGATGGAGGCTGAAAAGATGAGTGGATTGACAAACAATAAACAAATGATAATTTCCTTATTGCTTGTTACCTCCAGGTGAGGTATAAGATGCGTCAGATGAAGGAGCCGGCTCCTCGGCCGCGTCCTCGGCTGACCCGCAGGAGCACACGCCGCTCTGGTTACGCCTTCTCTCATGCCCAAGGCTACGGTGACCTTGTGACCTCTCGCAGATTCCTCCGGCGACCCGCACCCGCTCGCTCCGCAGGCTTCACTCCAGCCGGACGCTCTCCTGGGTTCAAGCCCACAGGTCGATCAGCGGGGTACAGCCCGGTCGGGAGAGAACAGAACCCTAAACAGAAAGTTGAACCCACGTCACTGCAGATGTTTCGCGCTGTTAAAGACTCTTCTTTCTGAGGGTTCAGCCGGAACTAGAACATGCTGTTTACAGGGTTTGAACACTTGGAGATCAGTTCACAGCTGCTGTGTGATGTTGATATGAATATAGAAGTTTATACACCCACTAAGAACCATTGACTTGACAAACTGAACTACCCTAAAGCACAGCGAGCACTCGTCTTCTCCACTGTCATCATTACTACAGGAGCGACGGACATGCTGGAGTGTCCACCAAAGCTTTTTTCATGAGGGTAGCATATATTTTTAATATTTTTTGTATAATTAAAAATGGCAGTGGGTGTCTTTTTTTAATGTTCATTCATCGACATCACATTTTACAAAGCCATCTGAAAAGTTTATGTGGGAGTGGGTCAAAATATCCAATCATCACATTCTAATGTATGTCGACTGAACACCAGTGAAGAACAAGTTAATATTGCTGTTCTTTGTATCAGATTCTTACAACATTAAAGTGCCCATACTATGCTTTATTTCAGACATGAAGAGTTCGGATGCAAAATCCTCTAAATGCAGTATGAAATGTTCTTCTAAAAATGAGCATTTTTCTCAATTTTCTGTGTGTAGATTCAGTCATTTCATTTTTTTTATGGTGATGATGAATAAATATTTTCAATGCCTTCAAAGTGAAATAACTGAACATAAACATTGGAGGCTGAGAAAAATGCTCATTTTAGAAGAATGATATTTTAAACAAAGCTTTTGCATCTGAACTCGTCATATTACCCTTCATGTTATATGACTGTTCCGTTCAAAGAATAATTGAGGTCATCAGCAATTTCAGCCTTACTTCCTGCCTGGAAACACTGTCAAACACTGTAATGTTTCTGAGGCCTGGAAGACATTTGTCAGCATGTCGAATGTAGGTTCTGTGCTGCGAAAGCAAAATCTGCTTTGAATGCACTTCCAACGGTTTAGACTCAAATTGATGATCAACACCATTATTACTGTTCATAACACTGTCCCGAGGAAGCCTCTGGAACTGAAATTCAGATATGTAACTGGTCTGTGGCCTACAATGCATGTCAAAAACCAAATGACAATCACAACAGTCTGCACCATCTGACCAATCAGAGCAGATCAGGCTGTGAAAAAGGAGGGGTTTGGAGAAACCATGCTGTGAGAAAAGAGGGGATTTAGATTTATGTAAATGTATTGTCGAAGACCTCTAAAACAAAATTAAAGGGATAATTCCCCAAACAATGAAAATTCTATCATTTACCTACATTTTACTTGTTTCAACCTTTATGGGTTTCTTTATTCTATTAAACACAAAGGAAACTATTTTAATGAAAGCTGCAACCTGTAACTATTGACTTCAGTAGTATTTGTTTTTCATATGGAAGTCTATTGTTGCAGGTTTTCAGCAGAATAAAGAAACATAAAGGTTTGGAACTGCCTTAAGGGTGAGTAAATGTATTTAAAAAAAAATTTGGGGGGGGGGGTGGACTGTCCCTTTTAACAACATCTAAAATAGCATAATAGTGTCATTTATTTCATATTTTAAATATAAATAATTATTATTGGAGGAACTTCATTGACTATAGCTCTAGCTAATTGTCCATGTATGGGCATTTAGAAGAACATCTGGCAATTTCAGTTAGCTAAAATCACTGTTATATACCTCTATGATGTCTATGAAGGGGAGGTCAAAAATTCAAAGCACTGTTTCCGGCTGTCATTCTTTTCCAGGCACTTTGACCACTAACCCCTTGACATGAGTCCAGAATTCAACTTGCTTAATTTATAGTCAACACAACCAACCATTTTTTTGCCATCATATTTTATATTTACATTTACCATTTTTCTATCCCTCTCAGGCCTTTGGAATGAAACTGTACTTTTAAGAAATGTATAATAGAGCCTTCTAATCATGTGAAATGAGAAACAGTGCTGAAGCATGGTCCTCATATACTGTAGTTCAAGTAGGACTGACGTGATCAAGGACCTTGATATAAATAAATGCCAGCCGCTCATTACTTATTTTAAGATCTGCTCAGTAAGTCATATATGCTACAGTAATCGAGCATAAGAAAAGACACAATAACCCATACCATACACTAAACTTTACAGATTTGTTACAAGCTAATTATCGTATTTATCGTATTTAAGTGGGTGTAGGTGTGTATTTAATGCATTTTGACGACAATCGCAGCTTGCTATTCATACTTTTTTCTGAAAACTTCACAAAAATTATACAGTATGCCAAAGATTTCCATTTGAAAATATCAAGGAAATAAAAATGTTCATGTTATGAGTTTTTAAAGCATGAGTTCAAAACGAAATGAAGACAGCAATTTGAACATATTATCCATAGTATTCAATGAACCAGTTTGAACCTCCTTTAGTACAGTAAAACCCTTTTGAATTATCGGCTTTATTTGTGTACACACTGGCTGTACTATGCATTTTTTGTAAAAGCAAAATATTTTGTACAAATAAAATACTTTTACACTTTTTCAAAATTTTGAGTCAGCATTTTTAGACTTCTTGAGTCTGTTCAGTTATGCACAGCTTTTACAAGTTCTGTATATTCCCCCCATGGCATTGTAAACCCTTATCAACACAATTGGCATTTATTTTAAAGAAATATAATTATTAAGTAATCAATTATTATTAAGTAATAATTACTACTTTATACTTTGAGGCTGTATAGTATGATGATCCTTAAATAGTCTTTTAATATCATCAAATGATTCCTGTTTTATATATGTCTGACAATATTTTTGTATATATATATATATATATTTTTTTTTTTTCTTATTCTTTTTCCCCGAAGCAAACCTTTTAATTTTGTTAAAAAACAATTACATTTAAAGATCAATTTCAATTAAATTAAAAGATTTGTTTTTGTTTTAATTATTATTTATTTTATTTTTAATTCTACGGAATGATATTCATACTTGTCTGATGTGCCCTAAATATCCAAACACTTTTTGGAGCAACTGCAGTCCCTGTTTTTCCTGACTAAAATTAGGTGGACCCTCCAGACAGACGGGCCCTCAGTCCATTCATGAGACATGCCAGCTATTTAACTCTCAGTGCTTGAGAGTGAAGGCAGGCTTTCTTCCACCGAACAATGAGAAACGCAGTGACCGGAGAGTAGCCTAAACAAAGAGCTGCCTGCAGGGCACCAACAGTCCAACACCCCAACCCGCCCTCACGCTATCAAGCTACAGTTTCCAACCCCTCTCACCTGGACCCAAACAGATGTGGTTTGTGACCCCGCATCGCCGTAAAGATGCCCAAAAGTCAGCATTGTACGGACGCGAAGTTTGTGTGAACGCGAGGGCGGGTGCGCGCATCATCTGACGTAGCGCCGTTCACGTTTCTCAGCGCTGCGCCGCTGTTGCGCTCAGTATCTTCACCACAAAATCAACCCAAACGTCAAGATTGTTCACCGTGATTTGACATCCTGATATCTGGAAGCCGTAGACATGACCTTTATCGTCAATGTGAGTATAAACGTGCCTCTGTTTTCATAATTTGAAAGGAATGTGGTAAACACGGTGCGGTGGAAGCTAACGGGACTGCCCGCTGGCAAATCTTACATCACTGCTGCTGATTCATATTTAACGGGGATTGTGTTTTTTTTTTTTTTTTTTAGATATTAACGCGACATTACTGAGGGTTGGGTTGTTTTGAAATGGTAAGATACATGCGTTTTTGACGTGTGCGCGTGCACCGTTATGTCCGCTCACATACGCCCGTTTTTATGCGTTCATCGTCGTTAACATTAAAGGTCGGCATGATGGGCTTTTACTGTACTACGGATGATTTTCTAGGCTCTTAGAATAACAATTTATCAGAATCATTACACAAAAGAAGCACCTTGGGATAGAGAAACAAGACAGGCTGTTGGTTGTTTTGATGCTGATTTGACATCATTTATTTATTTATATTTCAATTAGGCCTTCATTGTGATGGTGCATTACGTGTAAGGGAAGAAAATAAGAATATGGAGGTGTTAAAATCAGTAAATAGGATGACAGATACAGGGCGTGCTGCTGTTATGCCAAATGTGCCATCGTGATTCGCTGTGGGCGCGCGTGTGAGGCCTGTGTTTGCGCATATCGATCACAGCACCAGCGGTTTCACAATAAACACAGGCACATCATCACCTCAAATCTCTGGCCTTCACAAATTTTATTACAAGCGATACGAATTATCGACTTCAGCTAGTAAACACAGCATTGAACAGCATATAAAAACCTTTTGATGTACACGCACTGTATTTGATTGTTGTGGGCTGCTGTGTCATTGGAGATTGTTCAGTGTTGATACTTTTTTCTGTACCCCATTACGATTGTAAAGAAATATGCCGTAAAATTTGCATTGAAAAATTATATAAAATAAGTAGGGTTTTTTTTGTGGTTTTATAAAGTGTCGTTATGATGATGGTTATTATTGTAAAAAAACAAAAAGAAGCAAAGTTTCTTTTTATTTTATGTGTTGACTTGTAGATTACATGCTGTGTAAGCAGGGGCAAGGTTTATCTTTCTCCAGAAAAAAATCACATTAGGTTACACATATCCACCTGCATTTATTGATCATGTTGTAAATAAATGCAGGCCAAATATGTACAAACATTTCTCTTTTTTTTTTTTTCACCCAATAGTTGGATTTGTCTCAGCCTTTTTAGAGTGCGACATCATAGAACATTCATTTGCTTATCAGAAGTGATCTAAAGAAGACTTAAAGTTGTCATGAAATCAAAATTGACATTATTTACTTTAACTCGCATTGCTATTCTCAAGGTGAAATTTAAATCTGTTGAGGTTAATCCATAGAAAACATAAATAAATCTGCAAGTTATTCCACTGAAAATATTGTCTTTGTTATCTTTAATCAAAATTTGTGGCAAAAACTACATTAACCATAATTCTGCACTAGTCATGGGACTATAACCGGTTTCAAGGTTTACCACGGTTTGGAAAAGTCAAGGTTTTAAAACCGCCAAAGTTTTCTGTTCTACCGTTCCTAAGGTAAATGTACATTTTGTTTATTTGTTTGTTTGTTTGTTTTTTACATTTTTTCCACAACTATTTTATTTAGTTTTTTAGGGTAACAGTATAGCAGAAAAGGAACCTCTTCAAGCTACTGGTACAAAATATTTTAAATGTTTATTAAAATAAAATATATTGTGTTCAATGGGGGGAAAGGTTTATTTTTTTTACCCAGACATTTAAAAATAACTTATTTTGATAATCACAGTAATAATCACAATACAGTGATATGGTGAAATCGTGATATTTTTATTCAAGGTTATCATACCGTCGGAATCTTATACCGGCCCATGCCTATTTTGCACAGAAAATTCCACCAATTGGAGAGTTGCAGTGAGCAAAGAGCATCTTTAGCTCCACTTACTCCATGAAGCATGGAGAGTGACATAATCAAGTCTCTCGATGTTTTCTAAACTTATATATAGAATAGTTTTTCATTAATTCATTTCATTTTTTTATTTGATTGTGTCATTCATGAGATTGTAGTTCTTTGCTTCATTAAAGCCAGTATTTTTTTCTTTTTGTCTGATTTTAACTTACCACTTTGCTTTAAATCAAAGTTTGTAATGGGATTCATCACCTAGCTCGTTTGTTCAGTTAATGTCTTATAATGCTTTAACAAAAGACATTGTAAAATTTCCTGTGCAAAAAAGAATAAAATGAAGAAGTATTGATCACAGGCCTACTTAAAGGGATAGTTCAACCAAAAATAAACATTTCCTTACACTAAAGCCATTTCAGGTTTCTGAACTTTTATTCAACATTCTTTTGGTATTTCGTCTTTTGTGTTCAGAAGAAAGAAACCCAACATGTTTCGAACGAGTAAATGACGACAGAATTTTCAGCTTTCGTGAACTATTCCTTTAATATCTTACAACGAACTGTGAGCAATGTAGAATATTATTTGCTGTTCGATAACAGTGTAATTATCACAATAGCACAGTTTTACTCTCTGGACTGGTGTTATAAAAGCTCTCAGTAATGCTATGTAGAGAAACTATACTGAATATAGCATTTATTTTCTGTTACACAGCTGACACAGACTGAAATCTGTCTCTTCCTGCCTCTGATAGAACTTTCTAGTCAGATTGCATTTAACAAAAGCAGCTTGTGTTCAAGAGATGTGAAAAACGTTCTGTACAGGACACCGTATTATGATTTTCATAACAAATAACATTGTTTAATCCATAGAAACCATAATTGCACCTGATTTAATGGGTGTCTGTTGTTTTTATTTAGATTTGCATGGGATATCATAGATTTGGTTAGATTTTGTGGGTTTACTTGTTTAAAGTACCCAAAAGAAATCATACAAAGGGTATTTGGAGACAGTTTACTCATCGTTTTATGACTGTAATACCTTTATAAGGACTTCCAGGGTAATGTCATAGTTTCCTAAATGCCTGTTTGAAAGTAGCATCTCTTCTTTTAAACTCTTGAAATTACTGTATTTATTGATTGATTGATTGAATGATTGATTGCAACACAACCTGTACTTCAAATCATTCTCTACAGCTGCACATAATGTTCAGTTAATCAGTCTATATTTTAGTATCAAATTGCCTATTAATCCTCCATAGCATGTGAACTACTAGTAATCAATCTGCACATGTATTCCTAAATCATTACTGAGTTGCTTAAATAGCACAAACACTGTTTTTCACTTGAATGTTTCTGCATTTGTGTGTGTGAAGCATGCCGTCTTGTTAGCGGGTGTCTGCAGCTGTCTGTCTGATCTTGTAGCTAAACGCCCAGACTGTGGAATGTAGTTGCTGTCATGGCCTGTAGTTACGTAACCGTGAGACATGAAAGAGAGAAAGATTTTCTGCCCCCTTAGCCATAGCGCTGTCACTTTTTCCTTTTATTTACTACCACAATAGATTAGGATGTTGATGTACAGTAACTCAGCTGGTGCTGATAATTTCAAGTATCAGCCAAATAATTATCTAACAGTTTACTCCCTACAGTTTGTCTCAGTAGCGTATGACTGATTAGATGAAGTCAGGCTAAACTGAGTCATGAATTGCTGGAAATAGTTGCCTCAGTCTGTATAAAATAACTTAAGGTCTAAGATACATTTCAGTGTTTCTTCTGCAATGTCAATTTAAAGTACAGATGAAATTAAAACTAACCATATTGATTTTGTTAGCTCACATTGCTAGCTTTGGGGTGAACAATTCATCTGTACACGTCATTAAGAAAACAAAAAATAGTTTGCCTTTGTGATTTTGAATTAAACCCTGAAAATGCACTTTCTGTTTGTTTTCAGTTAAGTTCTCAGATTACGTCTGTCTGAGGTATTGGGCGTGGCTAACATACTTAACCACGCCCCTTCAACTGTCAGTTTTGACAGCATTATGACAACAAACATAAATGGTGAGGAGGAGGTGTCTGTTAAGTAATAACTTTCCCGAAACCCATTTCCCGAACTTTCTGAATGAAATGCCTACTTTACTAAATCCAATCAGCTTGCAGTAGAAAAAAAACAAGCCACGTTCACTGAAAAAAAAGAAAAGAAAAGAAAAGAAATTAAAAAAAGTTTGCAGCTTCTGGTTCATGCGGACTTTAAAAGTGGGACTCATCTGCAATGGACAAATTTGTGGCTGACTTAATTTTTTAAGTTGAATCAAATGAACCATTTAAATAATTTTACCTAAAGGTGCTATACGTGATTATCTTAAGAAAAAAATTTGTTATGCTAGTTGGAAGTCCTGATAGTAATCATTAAATTAAGAGGTCCAAGTAAGGGATAATCAACGACTTGCCGTGCGTTCAAAGAATTTTAAATGCTCGACGTGGAAGCAAATAACCGGCCGACGTGCAGTGGAGAGTGGTTAACCTCGCAAAGGGCATTTAAAATCCTTTAACGCACGACAAGTCGTTGATTATCCCACTTATTCCATGGTCATTTGCAAAGTAATAGACAAGTTAAAATTTCTTTTGCTCTTTGCAGCACATTATTTGACTGAATTTCACAGAATTTTCATTAGTTATGACATCTAGTTATGAGATCTAGTCCACATTGAATCAGCAGTGACAGACAGACAGACAGAGAGGGAGTTCGGGCACAAGAGAAATCCTGTGTGTGCATGTCACGGGCATAGGCTAACAGCTGGTGGCTTTTTCGAAAAATAAAATAATAATTTGAAAGTACACTACCGGTCAAAAGTTTGGGGTCAGTGTTTTAAAAGTTTTTTTAAATTAATTTTATTTAATAATTTAAATACAATTATTCTGTTCATCAAGGCAGCATTTATTAAATGTAAAAAAAAATGTTAAATTGGCGACGCGGTGGCGCAGTGGGTAGCACGTTCGCCTCACAGCAAGAAGGTCGCTGGTTCGAGCCTCGGCTGGGTCAGTTGGCATTTCTGTGTGGAGTTTGCATGTTCTCCCCGTGTTCACGTGGGTTTCCTCCGGGTGCTCCGGTTTCCCCCACAAGTCCAAAGACATGCGGTATAGGTGAATTGGGTAAGCTAAAAATTGTCCGTAGTGTATGTGTGTGAATGAGTGTGTATGAATGTTTCCCAGTGATGGGTTGTAGCTGGAAGGGCATCCGCTGCGTAAAACATATGCTGAATAAGTTGGCGGTTCATCCCGCTGTGGCGACCCCGGATTAATAAAGGGACTAAGCCGAAAAGAAAATGAATGAATGGATGAATGAAAAATGTTAAATTGTTAAATACTTGTTTATTAAATATTTATTTATTACTTATTGTATGCAGTTTCAAATGAAATTATTTCTCCATTATTGCTTTTATTACTATAACCATAAAAAAAAAAATAATAATAATAATAATAATAATAACAATAATAATTAATATTAGAGTGATTTCTGAAGGATCATGTGACTGAAGACTGGAGTAATGAAGCTGAAAATTCATCTTTAAATCACTGGAATAAATTATTAAATTAAATGGTAAACTACTTTTGAACAGTTATTTTATTGTGCAATAACATTTCACAATGTTTACTGTATTTTTGATTAAATAAATGCAGCCTTTGTGAGCAGGATAAGCTTATTTTAAAACATTTAAAAATCCTACTGACCCCAAACTTTTAACCTGTAGTGTAACTGAATTAGATGTCTTAATAATAATAAAACAATAATATAATTATTATGCAAAGGAATGTTGCTTTGAACATTAAGAAATAGAATAAAATGATTAAAAACACATTAAAGAGTATACACATGAAATGTGTATTACACATGAAACATTTATAGAGCTGTTGGCTATGAAAACCTAAGATTCATACCTGTAAACATTGGGGTAAATAACACCCCGTTTCTGTTTTTAAGACACTTCTAAATTCCAAAGTGTCCACTTTTGCTCTTTTTCAAATCGTGTGTAGAGAAGCTATTTGGGGAAAAGTGTCTTTATCATTATGGAGCTCGTCTGACAGTCCCGCAGCATTACATGAATTGGCTGATTCAGAGGCTGGAAGGGAATGTGTCTGTTTTTATATTAATTTTAAGGTGCTTACAAGCCAAAAAAAAATGAACGAGAAACTTAATTGTCTTGAAGAGTTCTTGCAATTATCACATTATCACAATCAAAATCAAGAATTTCAACAGACCGTGAATATATGTATTTATATGTATTTTAATATTCTGTGGAAGGTGTAGGACTATGAAAAGTTCATCCAAACAAAACGTTTGGTCCGAACATTATGATGCATCAAAATATGCTTACCCCTCTGCGCACCCTGTTTGCACACAAAGGATTATGTCATTGGCACGTTCACGGATGCAGTTCAGACAGAGAATGGCAGGTTAACATCAAGAAGCTACAAGTTTGGTATTGTAATTAATTACTAACTGCTCAATAAAGTTTTCTGTCTGGTGAAAGTTACGTGATGTATTGTAGTGATGTTGTCTAGTGCGCACTTATGCGTTCAGGAGGGGTGGCTTTGGATGGCGACTTGCAGGGTTTTACGTAGGCTTTCAGTGATATCAGGATAACCTTAGCATTTTAGCCAAGATAGCCTTTTTTAGCCAAGATAGCCATTTTAGCCTTAGCATTTTAGCCAACACAGGAAGGAAGACCTGAGTGTTATGTAATAAAGTTTAATCGGGCCAAACTGCAGGAGGATTCAGACAGTTAAATGAGGGTTCTGACGGAGAGATGGTGTTAACAGAGGTTCTCTTGCTGTATGACACATCCATCTAATGGATTCCTCTCTGTTAGAGTAAAATGCACATAATTAACATGTTTAATATTAACATGTTAATGTTCTGTGTTGCTTATATAATCAGTTATTGTCAATATATTAAGAAACAACCTCAGGTAAAACTGTTTCGTAATACTTACAGTAATTTACAAGAAGGATATTGAGGCTGGAAGATAATAAAGTAGAACATACATTGAATGCTTTAAAGCAGGATATCATTTTACTTGTTTTTACTTGTGTTACTTGTTTTTACTTGTAAATATAGGGACAACACTGGCTCAAAGTCTTTCATCTGCCTTTCCAAAACACTCGCATATTAGTCCTGCATGGGCCATCCTTATTGATGAGCTATCCGCTACAAAAATGAATGATAATAATCTGTTATTATAATTCTTACATGTCAAAGTTAAGGCCATTAGAAAAACAATAGTCTTTTCTTTTGTTATTTAATGGCACCACTCTGGATTATACCATTGATTTTGTCTTGTTACTATACAATGGGACAACTGTCACCAATGCACATAGAGGCACACTCACACATAGAGGCTTTCAACTGATGTAATGTGCTCTACTACTCCAGAGAGAGAGTTTTAGGTCATTGTCAAGCTTTGCACGTCCTATTACTTTTTGTTGTACTGTATGTGTCTGCCCACTCTGGGCCCCAACAACAGGTCAATGATCCACAGTCATTTCCTCCTTCAAACTTTCCGTCTTTATAAAATAAGGTCAATGTCAACATTCATTCCGCCTCTCCGCTCTCTAGTGAAGTTTGCACCATTTCTACACCAGTATATAAATATCCATGCATGGTCAAAGCTATCACCTAGTGGTTAGCACGTATGTGCCAAAGTTCTTCTGCAGGTCTCATGGCCTTGAGTTCAGTGCGCATACAGTACAACAGTTGAAGCCCTTTTTCTGTTCCTTTACATAAAAGTTAATGTTTAGAAATTAAAGTGAGATACTTTAGTTTGATGTAGGCTAAATGTAATAATTACATCAAATATCAATAAATATGTAAAAATGGTCCACATTCTGAATCCATTATTATCTACTGACTGTGAGCAAAAATGACACTGAAGTATTAGTTTTTTATATATCTCGGTTTTTCCTTTCTATTTTGGTTTAGCACTTACTATCTACTGATTTTATGATTACACAATGAGACACCTAACTAAAATATCCTTTCCTATAAGCATAAAATCATGTAATCCAATATGCTAAGGACAGTTTATAACTGAATCTTGTCTTGCTTCTTTTTTCCCCAGATGTTTTCCTTCTGCCAAGAGAACCTTTTCTTTAATGTTCATCACTCTCCGAAACCACGGATTGGCATTGGACGTGTCAACTAAAATCCTCTGAAAACCACGTTCTGCAAATATCCAAATATACTTTGTCCTCGCCCACACTAGAAGACGATGGACAGTCCACCTAAGCTTGCAGGGGAGACTCTTATAGTCCACCACATTCCGCTGGTTCACTGCCAGGTTTCTAGCTCACGGAAGTGCTGTGGTAGTTTGTTGAAAAGGAACAGCAATCCTTTTAGCTGCCCGGAGAACCTGGGATTGAGTCGGACGACCTCCCTACCTGAGAGAGACATTCTTCAGCGGGAGGCGCTGGTGTACAGCAGTCTCATACAGACATCAAGCAGCAGCCTCAACTCTAGTGACACCTTTGGGGACGGAGGAATGAGAGGAGGAGAGAAACGAGGAAGAGGAGGGAGGGAAGGGAGTATGGCAAGTGACACTTCATCTTTCACCTCAAGCAATTCTGAAGATCATGCTCAAGGCCTAACAATGAAGACACATGAACGGCCGAGGCGCAACCCTTTTCTTCTCAACACTGAAGATGAAGATGATGAGGATGAAGACAATCTAAATGGATATTTGGAAGACTCCTCTTTTCACTTGCATGGAAATTTGCATGAAATCTCGAATGCAATGCTTTCAAATGAAGACCTGCCACCTTTCCACCTACATGACCTTGGGTTCACTGCTGAACCTTTTCTCTTGCATGAGTCCACAGAAAAACAGTGGTGTTCTACAAATGGACCAAGTAGGGAAGCAGAGAGTAGAGACCATACAATAGGTGGGACTTTTGATTTGTCTACTCACATGGAGGGCCTGAACCTGCTGAGATTAGATAGCCAGAGACGCCACGGAAGCAGTGGATCAACCCTTTCTATGGACTGTGGTGAGCAAGAATGGGGTGAGGATGATGATTATGAAGACCATTCCATGCAGGGGGGTAGAGGAAGCTCAGAGTCTTCCAGTCTGGCAGCACCACACTGCTCATGTTGTGGTCTTTCCCAACCATACTCTGAACCTTTTCAGGAATTTTCAGAGTGTCACCAGGGCTATGACAGTGATTCCTCCTGCAATAGCTCAGATGGAGTGCTGGTTAACTTCAGCACGATTTACAACAAGATGAACAATGTTATCCCAGCTAAGCAGTCCCTCAATATCAACAGTTCCACTGAGCAATCCTGTGCCTCATCTGTGTCTGAGCTTGTTGGGATGTGCGGGACAGAATGTAACAGTGGACGTGGGGCTTTCTACTTAGACTTACACACTTCCCCAGTCGAACCCCCTCAGCATCCTTTAGCCACTCAAGAACATGCAAACTCTTCCTCTATATCTCAGCAACAAGGTGCCACTATGGAAGTAGATGCCAACTGCAACTCATACCACAACATCCTTGGAAGTGAGGGACTGTCCTCTGCTGAAACCTCTGCCAATGACCTCACTTCGTGTCTTCAAAGCCAAGCTCGCTTGGTTGTAGCAACACAGAATTACTACAAGCTCGTGACATGTGACCTTTCTTCCCAGTCCTCTCCCAGTCCTGTGGGATCATCGGTCACAAGCTGTTCAGATGAGCACAGCAAAGGGAGTCCTACTCAACCAACAGAGTACTACTTATTTCAACAAATGAAAGAGGATGAAGCAGAGGAAGACACAGAATTAGTATGTTGATCCGTGTTCTATTTATCATTAGCATTTTGTGCTACCTTGCATGCTCTATTTTTTTTTTATATGTCTCCTTCTAGAGCATGGCCGATAAATCAATGTTTTATGATTCATGGATCAATTCTGAGATTTTTGGAGTGCATCGCGATTCTCTCTGGAATCAATTCTAATCTTAGTATTTAACAGCAGATGGCACTCTAGTATTTAATTGTACACTCTTAGTGACCATGAAGAAGAGCACTTGTGTACTGTAAGTACTTTAAGTGGTCAAATGTACTTGCACCATGACTTTTATTCCATGTGATGTAATGTAAATACAGCTCACTGTGAACACTCTTGTAATTGTAATTTTACTTGATTAATGATTGTTTATGTTTAAGTGGTATGTGTAAGGATTGGCAGAGTGTGGCTGTTTGTAAAGTGTACAGCGCCATCTAGTGGTAAAAACTAAGCTCAGAATCAAGTCAAGAGATCGCTATGAATTCTGAAATAACTTGCAATGCATCGATTTTTTTGTCCCAGGCCTATCTCCTTCCTTACATGCTTTATCTATTCTTTTTTTCAGAATGAAGAAAATGACCCAACTGACATTGACTCTATTCATGAGAATGTAATTGAAGGGCAGGTTTATATCAACATCTCCCCACCTACAACAGCCTGTAATTCAGTCGCTGTGTCCGGGAGCAGTCGACCTCGCTCTCGAAGCTATGATCGGAACTTGGAGAAGTCTCCATCTCCTCGTCTTGGATCCTTGGAGCGCATGCTCAGCTGCCCTGTTCGGCTCAGTGAGAGCGCAGACCCAAGCCCGCCACCTCCACCACGTGTTACTTCTTTTGCTGAAATTGCAAGGAATAAGAGAAGAACCGGAGGATCACCATCTCAGAGAAGTGGGATTGAGGCCACGTCCACACATTCTCACTCCTCTGGAGAGTTCTCGCCCATCTTGGAAGGCCTTTCTGAGGGTCAGAGCCACAGTTTGCCACCTCTGACTCGATGTCATAGTCAGGGGAGCTGTGATTTGTCCTCCTCATATAGACCATGGAGTACGCCACTGCGAGAATCTCCAGGGGGAATGGGAAGACAGACTCGCTCCAAAGCAGAAGGTAAGGGGAAGTATCTTCTTTTAGACAAATGTTAAATTGTGATATATGTAATAGCTGGCTCATTAATTAATTAATTTTTTGTAGTTCCACTTACATTGTATTATCACTTTTTAAAATTTTTTCTAATGAAATGTGTTAGTTTCTATGTTTATGTGGGTATAGCATAAGAAGGAGGTGTGAAGGTAGCTGTTTTAGCTCCTGATATTCTGCTATGTTTACTTTTTATTGCTTGAATAATGCTATTGTTCAGCCTGGCTGAATTTTGGGACTCTTCTTGACTGCTGGATGTATTGGTTGGGTAGCACCATACTTTTATTTTCATAATTTTATTTACAGGTAACAATTTTCTAGCATTTCAGCATTTTCTAGCATTTCAGACCTAGCTAATTAGCATTATGTATGCTGAGTGATTGCATACATTGATTCGTTTGTTTTATTGTCCAAGCTAATATGGTTAGCTACCTTTTCTTTAGTTAACTGTTGTTAAGAAGTGTTGCTAAATTGTACTGGGTGGTTGCTAGAGGATTGATATGAAGTCAAAATAATTCACCCCAAATTTCTGATAGATATTGCATGACTGTGAACTCACAAATGTAAATTCAGTCATCCTTTTCTTATCATGCCAATTAAAATCCATAAAGCTTTCTTCTCCAGTACTACTTTTTTCCTGTTCTGCGTAGGAATTAATTGTCATATCAGTGTAAGGGTGAATGAAATATGAATGAGGTATTTTTCCATGTTAAATATTTTTTATGCATGTCTGATAGCTAAGAAAAGTACATCAATGTTCTTTAAGCTGCATGATTTGATGTGTTATTCACATCTGGGATACAAGGTGGGCAGTAGTAACATACAAAAGTTTAATACTTTAATACAAGAGGCTAACAGAGAGGTTAGTTTGTGTTACTGCAGTGTATGTTTATTTTCTTGGTGCTATGCTGCCCCTGTTGGCTCTGGTTGAGCACTGCAGTGTAATACGAGCTCTGACATTTGAGTACCCAGGCTTGTGTAGCAAGCAGTTTGCGCAATATCCGAGTGACGTTTTACACACATTGTGTGCCGGTCAGAACAGGCAAAACACACACAGCCAGAGGTGTACACAGAGGAGCTCCATAAACAGACTGTTCTGGTCTAAATATTCTGATTGTTTTTGCATCTCTATTGGTCATTATTTTTTTGTAGCAGTGTTTTAAGGTATGTGTTTGACAGAGTTTTGTTTTTTGTTAAATGCATGGTTTGTTACAGTTTCATAAGACTCATGTCTCCTTTGCTATTGCTAACTGACATGGCTTTGGGTTTTTCCAGCTGTTTTAAAATGCTGTGTCATTGTCTAGACTTTCTGGTCTAAGTGCACACCAGATAATATGCTTCATATAATAATTACATATATTTATTTTATAATAATCATTTATGAAGCTTTAGATATCGTTCATGTCTTCCTTACTGTCTTCAATGGTACTCTGCCACAGATGCCACAGACATTTGATGATTCTAATGTTGTTCTCTCAGTATTGAGCTCTCTTTTTTTTTTTCACACAGCTCCTTGCCTCTTTGCTTGACAATTTCTGTTGTCTTTCTCCCACTAGGTGGCCTGTCTAGCTCAACGGACTCCTCTCCAATTGTAATTCGCTATAGCAAAGATCAACGCCCGACCTCTTTACCTATTCAGCCTTTCACTTTTCAGCACCAGTTTGGAAAACCCCAGGCAAAGCCTATCCTTCCTCTTCTGGACGGATACATAAGCCAAATGCAGAGTCGAGGGGTTGCAGCACCAGAGGGTGATGAAGATGACTCTGAAGAACACCACAGGCCAGCTCACGTCACCTCCAACACACCTACAACAGTGCGGCCATCTCCGTTGGGAAGCTATTCCCCAATTCGACTCCAAGGCGCACCCACCTCTTCTGGAAACTGCTCAACATGCTCTCCAACTCCGAGTGGTCCGCGGCCACCACGTTCCCTCTCTTGCCCCATCTCTGCAGGTCTTCTGCCTCAGCACACCCCACCTGGAGTGGCCATACGTACAGAGACTCCTAAACTTGCTCCATTACCTTCCACACCACCTCCAGCTCCTCTGATGAAGCAAAGTCCATTGATGCCTGCGTTGCCCACTAGAAATCACTGCTTCCACCGGGGAAATTTGCCGGTGCTTCCCAGCTCTGGTCTTAGTCCTCTTGGACAGTTGGAGCCTGCACCGCAGGAAGAACCAGTAAAAGTTTTACCGGTGTGCGTGACACAGCGACAGCCTAATGGTAGGTTTGGAGCAAAAATCTGTGAATTTAGTTCTAGACAATAATGTGTTGTAAATTACTTGATATCATATGTTTTCCTATTTAAAAACAAGTTTTGGAAAATATAATGTTTTATATAATATATATTTATTAAAAATGTATTGATCCTTTGCCTTCTGATTGAGTAGCAGTATATAATGCTATGACAAGTCTAAGTTAGTTTATTTAGTTTTATTTTATTTTATTTCGCAATTTGAGTCGCATAGGCCTAAAGATGTAAATGTATAGAACTGTATTTGCTGCCTAACTGAACAAAGCTTTAGCTTCCATTCTAAGACCTTGGCTTTGCTTTCCTTCAACTACTGATGACAACTTATCTTTTCTATTCCTCCTGTTTCCCCATCTGCTCATTTTTTATCACTTTGGCATTTTTTTCACAATTTCATCTTACCCTACTGACTGTTTCCTTTTTCCATGGATGTACTTACGACCATTTATCTCACTATACTTTTACCAAAACTTCTTTTTTTTACTCTTCATATTCCACCCATCCTTTTCCATTATCCCTTCCATTTCACCCCCCAGTGCACCACCTCTCCCCACAGGCACTCAAATGGAGAGAGTACAGGCGCAAGAACCCTCTGGGTGTGGAGCGTTGTAAAGATGGCCCTCATTCTTTCTCTTGTTCTTTGGAAACCAAGAGACCTGGAACACGTGTCATGCGACGCAATGTGTTTGATTTCCCTCCAACCAATCAAGCACTCAGCTTCGGCAGACTGAATGGTGCTGAACCAAATTCTGTCACCCAGTGGGGATTGAGGAGTGGGAAAGAGGGTTGGGGTGGGATCATGTTGTTTATACTTAGTAAATTTAGGTACTTAGAGTGTACTCATATTAGGCTATCTAAACCATGCTCAGGTACGTTTGACCCGCATTTCCCGGTATGTTTGACAAGTGTGAGTGCTCCGAATTGGGCCCAGGCGTGGTTCAGTTGGCCGGGCCTGGCCTGGTTGGAAGAGGTGTGCCAGAGTGCGGTTCGGTTGGGATTTGGTGCGGAACGCTTGTAGTGTGAGTGCAAAACGCGCCTGAGTGCGAAACTGAAGACCCAACGTCACTTTTAAGGGACTGTTTCACATGGATTTATTAATCATTCTTACTTTTCAATAAACGCAAACTGTCATAGTTTATTAAAGATGCAAACCCTTCGCTGCACGTCAGCTGCACCTTCAGCAAATCTCGTAATACGTGCAGCACAATGACTTTCATGAACAAGTGGTGGATCTGTTCAGCAGAAGATTTGACTGTGTGTCACTGCATATCAAACGACTTAAAATAATACAAAACAATTTAATTAAAGTAATATCCACTGTACGGAGCGAGAGTGCTTCTTTTCTGTTAAACTGAACAGTTGCATCATCGATGATGTAAGCGTGCTCAGGCTCGGAAGGCAAAAAATGCAATGTGAGTGCAGGCCGAGGGAGAGAGGGGAGGGGGACAATCACACCTGGGCACGGTTCAAGACAACCGTGCCTAGTGTGAGTACACCCTTAGTATGACATACTGTAGAGTTACATTGTAACTTATCTTTTGTCTGTCAACACCAGTTCGTATTGTCTAGTAGTTTTTGTATTTGGTGTATGTTTGCTTGTAACTTACCGATGTTGTTTTTGTTTATAGGTCAGTCATTGAGGCAGCTGCCACAGTGCTACAGCGACTTCCTTCCTGATTATTTCTCTCAGACAGAGCGCCCTCCTGAGGAGTTCTGCTTGTCTCCTGATGCTCATACTGATGAATCCATCTCTATAGACCTGTTGCAGAAAAGAGGTGGGTGACTTAGTTAACACGAGTTGTAGAACATCATGTTCCTCACTTCTAATAAAAAAAGGTATTCAATTTTTTTCAAAATGGAGGTTTAGCTGAGCTGTTACGTTTGCAGAAAATGGTGTCACTTTATTTTGATGGTCCCTCAGACACATTTTGGTCATTTTAAGTTACATTGCAACAACATGCCAACTGATTCGCATTAGAGTATTAGTAGACTGTAAGGTTATGCTTAGGGCTGGTGTAAGTTGAAATGTACTTGGAAAGCTTCTTATAGTCAGGAAAATGTCTGTTTGTGGAGCAGTGTCAGCAGATTTTAAGCAGGCAGTCTTCTAATACATTAATGAGAATTAGTTGGCATGTTGTTGCAATGTAACTTATGGTCAACAAAATGTGCGAAAAAGGGCCATTAAAATAAAGTGATAGCAAAAATAATAAATAACATGCATTTTGTGTAAAAGTGAAACTTCAGCTCTTCTTCTCTGTGTGGATGAATAATGTTCGTGCACCGGTGTCATACATGTACATATACAGATACAGGACATTTTATCAGAGCTAATGAACCAATCATTTTTAAATGGTCCTCAGTTTTTACAGTTAGTGATTTATTGGAGGCTTGCTGTTTTGAATGATTCTTTGTCAGTATAATTTTTTTTGCTTTGACTTACACAGTGGAACTTTAAAATGCATTTTATTTTATCAGTGCTTACACGCAAGACACCACATATGGTGTTCTTCACACCACGTATTTCTGAATGAGTCTTGCACTGAAAGTTGACAACATTGGAACATATTTAATGAAATACAAGTAGGAGAAGATGAATTGCAACCAAAATGAATGGGAAAAGAAAGTATATTGATCTTAAATGTACCTCTGACTTGCTTTTCATTTTAAACAATGCCTAGATTGACCTATGTTTCCATATAATCATACATATGTAAACATTATAACCTCAGCAAGCTCATCTTTAAAGCTTGATGTGGTTAATATGACCTTTAAAGTTGCGGTGAGCCCTGCAACTCTTAAATGAATAATAGGAATATTGCAATGCTGTACACATCTCCCTCTCTCTCATATGAATCTGTAGTGAATGTTAAGTGTGCCCTTTGAGGAGAATGTGAAAGAGATGTAGGTATCTTGATGTTGTTCCCAAAGGGTACTCCTGTCAATTGGACATTTGTTTCCTCTCATCTCACAGATTGACTGGTCAAATCTCCAAGACCCTTTTAGCTGCTAGACTTTTTGTGTATTTAATTTGATTAGATAAATTAAATAATAGAATATTTTCCATCTGCTCTATGTGTCCTTTTCTCTTAGGTTTGGTGAAAGCCATCAACACTGCAGTTGATCTGATAGTTGCTCATTTTGGCACCAGTCGGGATGCGGGTGTTAAGGTAAAACATAAAATAGCAAATAATCACGTTGAAATGAAATGTACTTGGGTTTTAGTGCCCCACAAAAAAAACGTTGGTCTACTTTGCCTCTCTTACAGGCCAAATTGGGTAATAGCTCAGTTAGTCCGAATGTGGGTCACCTTATTCTTAAGTATTTGTGTCCTGCCATTCGTGAGATACTGAATGATGGACTGAAAGCATATGTACTAGACCTGATCATTGGACAACGCAAAAACCAGCCCTGGAGTGTGGTTGAAGCCTCCACACAGCTTGGTATGAAAGGTTTGATGATTATCAAGATGATATGTTATCCAGATGAGGATGTTAATAAAAAAATGTATCCTTTCTGTCATAGGACCTTCTACACGAGTTTTGCACAGCCTGTTTTCTAAAGTGAACCAGTATTCTGAGCTGACCAATCACAGTATGAGACTCAATGCCTTCATCTTTGGCCTGCTAAAGTAAGCTTCTTTCATTTCCCCCTGTCTTTTCATCTAGCTGCTTTCCCTTTCAGTCGTTCTAATGACATTAACCTTCACACTGCCTATGAAAGCACATTCTTGTACCTTTCATCATTTTTGTGTATTAAAGCATCAACATAAGTTCAAAATTAATTTCTAATTTTCTTCAATACACATTCTTTATTGTGCGATTTGTCAGATTACTTTCATGGCTTTGTCATTAAATATAACTTTTCAATTGGAAATGCTTCACATTATTGAAGCAAAATGTGACTTTATTTGAGCTGTTTGATCATTTTTAAAGTTATGCTTTTTAAAATTCTTAGAGAGCCCAAGTTTCATATAGCAGTCCTCTTAGAAACCAGCATTACATTTTGTTAGAGGAATGGCTTGAATGGTCTTAATCTGGTATTTTATCCAGTGGTCTTAGTCATATCTTTTAGGAGTTTCTGAGGTGCTAAATCTGTTCATCATGGCTGTATATTATTTTGATAAAAGGGTTAATGCGAAAAAGCATCAGTATTACAGTCGTGGCCAAAAGTTTTGAGAATGACACAAATATTAGTTTTCACAAAGTTTGCTGCTAAACTGCTTTTAGATCTTTGTTTCAGTTGTTTCTGTGATGTACTGAAATATAATTACAAGCACTTCATACGTTTCAAAGGCTTTTATCGACAATTACATGACATTTTTGCAGTCAGTATTTGCAGTGTTGGCCCTTCTTTTTCAGGACCTCTGCAATTTGACTGGGCATGCTCTCAATCAACTTCTGGGGCAAATCCTGACTGATAGCAACCCATTCTTTCATAATCAATTCTTGGAGTTTGTCAGAATTAGTGGGTTTTTGTTTGTCCACCCGCCTCTTGAGGATTGACCACAAGTTCTCAATGGGATTAAGTTCTGGGGACTTTCCAGGCCATGGACCCAAAATTTCAACGTTTTGGTCCCCGAGCCACTTAGATATCACTTTTGCCTTATGGTGCTGGAAAATGCATTGTTCTTCACCAAACTTCTTGTTGTTGGATTGTTGGAAGAAGTTGCTGTTGGAGGGTGTTTTGGTACCATTCTTTATTCATGGCTGTGTTTTTGGACAAAATTGTGAGTTAGCCCACTTTCTTGGATGAGAAGCAACCCCACACATGAATGGTCTCAGGATGCTTTACTGTTGGCATGACACAGGACTGATGGTAGCGCTCACCTTTTCTTCTCCGGACAAGCCTTTTTCCAGATGCCCCAAACAATCGGAAAGGGGCTTCATCGGAGAATATGACTTTGCCCCAGTCCTCAGCAGTCCGTTCGCCATACTTTTTGCAGAAGATCAATCTGTCCCTAATGTTTTTTTTTGGAGAGAAGTGGCTTCTTTGCTGCCCTTCTTGACACCAGGCCATCTTCCAAAAGTCTTCTCCTCACTGTGCGTGCAGATGCGCTCACACCTGCCTGCTGCCATTCCTGAGCAAGCTCTGCACTGGTGGCACTCCGATCCCGCAGCTGAATCCTCTTTAGGAGACGATCCTGGCGCTTGCTGGACTTTCTTGGACGCCCTGAAACCTTCTTAACAAGAAGTGAACCTCTTTCCTTGAAGTTCTTGATGATCCTATAAATTGTTGATTTAGGTGCAATCTTAGTAGCCACTATATCCTTGCCTGTGAAGCCATTTTTATGCAACGCAGTGACTTATAATGACAGCAATGAAATGCAGTGGAAAGTTTTTTTCAGAATTAAGTTAATTTTCATGGCAAAGAACATTCTGGAGTATATGCAAATTGCTATTATAAAAACTTAAGCAGCAACTTTTCCATTTTCCCATATTTATGTAATTCTCAAAACTTTTGGCCACGACTGTAGATTATGAATTTACAATTCAACACAATACACTAGTTAATTAGTTCAAATATTTGTTGTCATTAATGAGTGTTAGAACTTTTTAAATCAATGTTGATAATAAACCCATTTCAGGCAGTGCATTTTGTAAATCCTTTACCTGAAGGACACATTTGATATTGCTTTAAATTTTGGCAAAATACTTTTAATACATTTGTTACTTACCTTTTAAAACAGCCTTTGTGTTAAATTGTTTGTATGTCTACAATGTCTTAAAATAGTGTCTTGGTAGCTCACTAGGTTTTGAAACAGATTGACTGTAGTTTTATCAGAACTCTAACAAGGCAGGCCTGGAAAAACTCTGAAAAAATCTTGCTGTCTAAAGCTCTGCAGTGTGTATTGAGAAGCTGTTAGAAGTCTTCAAAGGCTCCTGTTTTGCTTTGATGGGCCTTGACATGGTTATCTAAGATCCTGTGCAAACTTACTCTTTTTCCACCCCCATTAAAATTACATTCAGACACACATAGCTTTGATCATTAGTTTGAATTATGCATTCTGCAGCATGCTGAACACTCTCTCACTCTGTCTATCAGACTGTGCTGTGGTCACTCTGCTTCTTGAGATCAATACGGTGTACAGTAACCATATTCCAGGCTCTTTGTTGTTGCATTGGCAGTATTTCACTTTTTAAAACTAATTTCTTTAGTAAAGCGTCTTCAACACACCCACTATGAGGTCTGAACTTTAACTATAGTTAAATCATTTTGTGTGCATTTGCCCATTCAAGAGCAGGAAGATGTAAAAGAGATTCTGGGGTTTCTGCATGTATGAGATGTAGCTCTATTTATTGTGCTGTGTACACAGAAAACAGCATGCATACGTTTCTTTGCACCATCTTGGACTTGTTTTAATACTCAAACTGGCCCCAGGCCATCAGACATTACTTATTGTTGAGCCCTGGTATTCTTTTGCATTTTTATCACAAGGGGCCTCGGCTCCCTTCTCTTTATCTATTATTTCTGTTATTAAGCAGCAGTGCATTCTTGATTTTACAAGTCTCTTAATATTTTTTCAGCTTGCGATCTCTGGAATTTTGGTTCAATCACATTTATACACATGAAGGTAAGAACAGTTGATGTTATATTGTTAAATAGTAAAAGCAATCCTAATGTAGAGTCAGGATTTCCAGGTTTCACATAGTCTGTTGCCGACATATTTAAAATATTTAACATCTTTTATGTGTCCATCTGCCTTTTTTCCACTCTGGCATGGTTTCTCAGACATCATAGCAGCACACTACCACCCATGGGGTTTCCTACCGCTGTCTCAAGGAGCTTGCCAGCCCCTTTTTGAAGAGTTGATGCTCTTGCTTCAGCCGCTGTCACTGCTGCCCTTTGACCTTGACCTGCTATTTGAGCCACACCAGCTTCAGAAAGGAGAAGAACACCTGAGACGCAAAGAACAGCTATGCTCTGCTCGCCAGAGCCTCGACCAATCAGATCGCTCCACTTTCCAGCTTATGCGAGGCTGTGGAATGTTGGAGTCTGATGCACAGGAAGTGGGAATGCTGCCTCAGAGAGAAAGGTTCGTGCTGAGAGATGAGGAATGCCGTTTTAGAACTGAGGTAGTGACATTAAAAATGAAACAAGAATGGCAGAGGAGTGTGGGAGCAGAACGTGAATTGCGGAATAAGGAGGATGGAGTTGGCAAAGAGTGTTTGCGAAGGGGTGACACAGGACAGATACAAGGTGGAGGGTGCTGTCCTGCCAGAATGAAGGGAGTTGGAGAAGACAGTGAGAAGGACAAAAAGAGAGAAAAAGAGGGAGATGGAACCAAACAGAGAAACCGACAAGCTGGCTGGTGGTATCAGTTGATGCAAAGCTCACAGGTTTACATTGACAACTCTGCCGAGGGGTCGAAATTTGTGAAGTGGGAGAAGAGGAGGAAAGGTGGGGTTGAGAATCACCGGCAAAGCCATCCGCCTCCTAGAGAAGGTGTTGTTGAAGGGGCCGAGGCCATTCAGCAGATGGATGAACAGGTGGAACACGGTCGGACCAGTAGTAGCAATATTAATAGCATTAGCCGTGGGGTCCTCCACCAATCAGCTTTGTCAGAACCCACCAAAGCCACAAAGGGGAAGCCATCTTGGATGGGAAGTCCACCGGAATCAGTGCTTACTGAGCTGAAGAAGAGTAAGGAGAAGCAGCCAGACTGCCAGGATCCGAATGAAGGGCTTCAGGCCCAGGCAGAAGCAAAGGAGGATGGATCGGCTCAAGTGCTCCGCTGGGGACGACTGTTTGGAGCTGGAAATGCAAGCAAGAAAGAAAAAATTGAACGGAAATCAGTCAGGAAACAAAGGTAACTATCATCCCTTTTCATGTAATCAGTTTTTAATCAGTCTTTTTTAAACAAATAACAATAAATATAACAATATTTGTGTCAACACCAACAAGCAATAATGCTCTGATTATTATATGCACATACTGCAGATATGTCATTTTTAAATAGTAATCCAAACCATATCAGGAAGAATGTGTTCTGATTGGCACAATGGCTGGGAACAATGTTCTGAAAATGACTGTTCCATCAGTATTGTTCCTCTGTGTTGTTGTTATTAGTTACTTCATTAGTTTTTATTAGTAATTAGTAGTTATTTAGAATGAGTAGATTTGACACATTGACCCCTTTGGGAAGGCATTTTTATCATGAACATGTAGCTAACTTTTCCACCCACGTGTTTCTCTCAGATTGCCTTCAGGTTGGTTGAGTATCGACCATTCTGTGTTGGATCTGGTCGCTCAGTCTGTTGGAGTTTGGAAAAGAGCGGAGCAACAATCTTTTACGTCTCAAAGCCAAGAATCCAACCTTGGCCCAACTGAACAAGCACAAACACAGACTCCCCCAACAAAGAGACTAGCCCCACGGTAAAGTCTTTACACAATACATACGACTAGATTTACTCTTTCAGAAGTAAACTCCAACAAACTGTAGGAGGTTGATTAACATTAATCTAGTTCTGCCTTGCAAATCTCTGTAATTGTGTAATGTAATTACTGTTAAATGTCAAGTGCTGCTATACATAACTAATTTTCTCAATTTCTCTGCCTTTGCTGTCTCTATTTCCCTCTTCTTTTCTGTTTTCCATCTCTTCCAGGGAAGTGAAGGCATTATGCCATCATATTGCCACAGAGCCAGGCCAGCTCAGTTTCAACAAAGGTGACGTGCTGCAGGTGCTCAGCAGGGCAGACTCTGATTGGCTGTTGTGTGCTCTGGGCGATAGCCAGGGGCTTGTTCCCATCATATACGTCACCCTGATTGAAGACAGTCAGGAGCGTTGAAACTCATAGGCCCCATTACAGACTGCAGTGGGATGCATTGGGGAATAAAGTGAAGGGTCACATTTTTTGGAATATAAAAGCTGCTGCACAAAAGATGAGTCTGACAGATTCATTTTGTGCTCGCATCTGTATGTAAACACCAACACACCACTACTTACACGCAGACACCACACTTTGCTGTTGTGAAAGCACCCTCTTTGTTTCAGTGAACAGCAATGAGCCAACCAGTGATTAGAAAGTGTAGATCTAGTTACCGAGTAGTGAAATCGTTTGCAATGAGCCATCAGGTTTTGCAACTTAGCTTGTAATCATAAATGTCAATAGCCTTTTAAAAAGAACTAAAAACCAAATGAAGTTGTTAGGTGACACCACGGGCACATATGCCTGTCTTTATTAATTACTGTATGATTTTATGTAATCTAGATGTGTTGCGACCAACAGTGTGTGCATGTGCTCTTTAGAGGCCGTGCGTAACCCGGTGGTCATTTGTGAACATCTCGTTCTCACATGCAAAACTGTTCGTAAAGCTGAATAGTACATCACTGAATAACAGACGCCTCTGTTTTTAAGTCTACAGGAAGTAAAGATTGAAAAAGATTCAATATTTTCCCAGCCTTACAGGACAAGGGAAATCTGCCAATCTAGATGCTTCTTTTTCCAAACTTGTGCTGCTTTGACAGGTAAATATATAAGCTAATGCTCTCACCACAATCTTGCCCCTTCATTTCATGCTTTATCCACCAATAAGGGACAAATTACAGCAGGATTGGCAGCATGTAATGAAGTGCACTACAAATGTTCTTCTTTTAAGAATTCCATATTTAATTTTAAATGTACTATATTCCTTCCTATAACAGCCTTTGCACAATCTGCAAGAGATATAGAAAGGGAACATGTCTAATATTTGTCTGCATTCAACCTTGGTTGCTTTGGT
Source organism: Danio jaintianensis (assembly GCA_903798115.1). Taxonomy (NCBI): domain Eukaryota; kingdom Metazoa; phylum Chordata; class Actinopteri; order Cypriniformes; family Danionidae; genus Danio; species Danio jaintianensis. The sequence goes on along the minus strand of CAIGQV010016645.1, from coordinate 16,812,043 downwards.
TTGGTTTAAGGAGTTCTTTTGGCCTATATTTATTAAGATAGATCAGTGGGTAAATGAACAGAGGGATGTATAGATGGAATTTATAGAGTTTTATGTAAGTTTTTGATTAGCGAAAACAATTTTAATGGGATTTGGTTGCAGATCCCTTCCCCTTTTAATACAGTCAGTTCATGAGATTATATTCTCCAGCTAACAATATGATCACTTGTTTGAATATTATCCACAAATATGTTCATCTGCCTTTGCAGTAGAGGACAAAGATAATTAGACAAGGACAAGTGAAATACCCTATACAATACTGTAGCAGTACCCCATTGTGCTTTTATGGCCATTTGATGTGCTAAATTTAACTCAAGGAGAGGCCTTATGGAAGGGAATGTGTATTATGTATTTTATTATAGCATTATATTGTTATTTCAGGACTTGAGGATGATCAGCAATTAAATTATCTCCGGCCCTCAGTATGACACGATATGCTTTAAAGTAATATATATATATATATAACATCGTATTTTGATTTGATTATTTCAGATTGCTTTATCGAGTCATCATCAGTGTATGATTGTCAAAGTATGTTTTGTTCAAACAGTTCTATGATTTGTTAATGATTATTTTCTATTTATAAAATGCATTAGTCATTATTTTGTGTGTTTGTAATTGTAAATATGTTGCATTCTTTTGTTCTCGAAAAGGAAAATTACATTATTGAGATGATTTTGTTATTAACAGCTTTTAACTCTTAACAGTTAATAACATTCAAATGTACATTATATTGTTATGGGATGTCATGAGTAGAAATAAAAGACGCTCTCACAAAAAAAGCTGCGCAATCTAGATTGTAGTGCTGCTGCTTTAGGTCAGTCTTGGTCACTTAAGGTTTGTCTGTTGGTCTTCCAAATTCGCTTTGCTTCTCACTGAAGTCTACCCAGTAAATATTAAGGAAAGAGAGAGAGATTGCTAGAGAAATAGCTGTCCAGTGCCTTTTTGAACCAATGTGTCCGCTAGTGGGATTCAAAAGTGTCTCCTTACAAGTGGCTGGTGCCGTTGCGGTTGCTTTTTTACTTCTGTATGAGGCGGGAGTAAAAGAAACAACGGCATCATAGCTTGTTTTCACTTTTCCTTGCGGATTGTTAGAGGATGAATACCAGTGTAAGGGAATAAGTCCTATTTGGATGTATGTTTGTGCAATGTTCTCTCTCGCTCTCCCTCTCTCTGTCTGCTTTGATCAATCCGATATTTCTGGCCTGTAAATACTGTATGATACCTGTAGCTCACCTGACTCTGCTGTTCCCTGTGTGACCATGTTGTGCTCCTATAATTACCATCGTGTATGGATATCAATAACAAAGTGCTCATTTGAACACTGACGCAGTGCCTCTTGTGTGTTTTTTTTCTTATTCGTGCACTAAATAGAAGTGCTGTCTTCTATCTTCAATCTTTTGATGACTATGGTGCTTATTAGATCTTTTAATGGTTGAATTCCAAGATCCAGGTGCCATTTGAACCTAAAACAATTAATACACTGACATATTACTGATGAATATGCATTTATGGTAAATTATAAATAGTATGCAATTATGTAATTTAGGTTTTTACACTTAACTTTTAAATAAGGTTCTTAAATCTTGGGTTAAGCATAAGGTAGGATGGTATTAAAGTGATATAAAACTTGCTAACAACCTTTAGTTGTTGTTTTTTTCTTCAGTGGGACATTAAAATTTGATATGTTTTTTGTACTGAAATTGTGGTCATTAAAATGCAAGTCAACCAGCACGCTTAGAGTCATTAATACATACAGGCAAAACAAGATTTATTGACTTGGCTCCTGACGATGCATTAAACTGTGCAAGAAACTGAACAAACGATCCTGAGCGCGTTCACAAGCTGTGTGATAATGGCGTAAAACCCCCTTTATAAAAAATAAGTTAATTATACGATGGTTTTTTTATACAATAATAATTAAAATAATTAACATTTTAATTATAATGAAAAAAAAAAACGCGTACGCGTGTAACGCATCTCTACTGTCAAATCCTTCTCAGAGAGGCATATCAACCTTTCAGCAAGAAGAACGTCACGCGATCAGTGACGACACACAGCAACATGGACGGAGGAAGAGAGTCAAAACAAACTTCCAAAGAAACATAAGGTATTTAAACCCCAAACAAGTACATATATGCAGTAGTAAAGCAAGCGCTGCGTTTATTTGAACACAAATGTGTTGATGTGTAGATTAAGAACCAGTGACAAAGGTTACGACTCATGGTCTAAACGTGTTTGTGTTGAAAAAGAAGTTAACGGTACAGTAACGTTACAGTTTGTGACGACACCTCGTGGAGACTCTTTTGAATAGATAATCCTTTACTTTTGCAGACAAATTACAGACGTTTTTTGTGTTTTTTTTTGTTTTTTTTTTTTACAAAAATCCACCCCGTGTTTTTATATTTATATTGTGCTACGTTACACAGCCAAGAGACGGGAAGTTGGTACGAGCAATGCTGTGAAAATTAGCATAATTATGAATAGTTATAGTCTAGTAATAAATATTAAACAGGTTACGTTGAAATTCGCCCAATAGAACGTAAAAGTTTAATTAATATTCATAAGATTAGAATATCGTAGTAGGAACATTGAGGAAACACGTCGAGCTGAAGCTGTATTTAATTAATATTAATAAGACAGAGGCCATACCACACATGTTTGAGACGATCGTTTTTGCAAAAATATTGCTACATTTCACGTGTTTTTATCCAGGTTTATTGGCTTACCGAATATTTGAAGCAGGAGCCTTTTGTATGCAGGTTGATAGTGTGTTTACTTCGGTAATGTACTTTAGATCGCTGTGTGACGTTTGCATAAAGTTACACACAATACGTGTTCTGACCTTTGATGTTGTTGCAATATATTCATAGGTTGTTTGTGAGAACTAACCTTCCCTCCCCCTCATTTCTTACGATCATGCTGAACTTTCCCCCAGTTTCCCCCCTCACACTCAGTTAAATGGTAGTGTATGGTGTCTGTCTGTCTGTCTGCCGGACAGTTGTAAAGAGAACAGCACTGTCCGGGTACTATGTGTACGCATTCCACAGAATGTCTGCACACTGACTGCTTCAAAAGGTTTGAGCTCAACTTTTCTTGAAATTTCTAATAGTTGAATGTTTATTTATGACTATAATTCCGGTTAATTATTAATCAGACTTTGCGTGGCAAGGTTATTTTTCTGTTTACAATTTTGTATGCGTGTTTATGCATGTTGTGGACGGTGTTTGAAATTGACATACGGTTATAGTATTTATTATTGTTTAAATTAGCTTAGAATTTTATGTTATCAGTTTTCACTTAGTAATTAGTGATTTTATGTGCTTTTGCCTTTTGTTTTACTGGTATATAGTACTTTGTATTTTTAAATACATACATTTAGCTGCCTTTTATTTCAGTTTTAAGTTTTGGACGTTTTAGTTTATTCTCTTTAACACTTAAACTTATTCCAGCCAGCTAACTGAAATAAAATAAGTTTGAACGTTTATGTGGTAATTATAAATAT
>CAIGQV010016645.1:16783218-16808489 GCA_903798115.1 Danio jaintianensis | reverse complement strand
AATATATTGCTTGTTGTTAGTTTAACTAATGCAGTATCTAATGTTAACTAATGAAACTCTATAAAGTGCTATTATAACATTGATATTTTATTTATGCTGTATTTCAATTAACAAAAAATGTTTTAAAATAGTTTATCATCAACACTGCTCTGGGTGTTTTTCTTTAGGCTAATAGCACTTCCTCAGTTTGTTTTGGAAACTTGCTATAAGTAAAGACGTGTTTCTCTGACACTTCTAAAAACTGACTCATAGTCTTAAATCTTTAGAAGTTCAGTTTAACCTACAGCATGAATGAATGATTCGCCTTAACTTTCAATGCCAGACGAAGAGAAGCACATGCGCGTTCTTAAATGTTTTGGTTGCATCATACTGTTGCTCAATGACGCCATCTAGTGTTGTCCACACTTTTTAAAACCAAAAACCTCTGCCACATTTGTGTTTACAGTCAAATACTTAGAAATTTCAAGACAAGGGGACCATCATCTCATCCTTCAAGAAGACTTATGTGCAGCGTCAATCAAGGTCCTCTGGGTGAGAGAGATGCCATTACAAACACCCATCTCAGATTGTGCAGGGGAACGCAAGTCTCCACCAATGGCCCCCGGATTATCAAGCACTTCACCAGGAAACGAGGGAATTCCTCCAGCAGCAACTAGAGATCCAACTGACCAATCAAACATCACAGTAGAATCTGTTTCCCATACTGAGTCCCACAGGCCCAGGTTTGGTGCTGGTGCTCAGGCTAAAAAAAAACTGAAGTTTATTCTGGGTGCGTCTGAGGATAATTCCTCTGATGATGAACCTCTGGTTAGGAACCAAACCACCACACTTCAGCCCAAAAACACAGAGACACTTAATGCTGAACCTACCGTATCATCAGAAATGCCACCAACACCAATTCCATCGACCTGTTTGAGGTGAGCATCCTTAAAGATCTTTTATTCTTGTTTATTGGAGCCAGTATCACAATGATGGCTGAACAAACTCAGGGTTACAGGATTAGTTTGAGGCTGCCAAAATTAAAGAAGTGCAATCAGGCTTTGTTAGTACCATGACACTGATCATAAGCTTTCTTTGTTAACTCAGACTTTGATCTTGAGTTCATGAGTGCTTGAAGGCATGACATCAGTGGCAAACAGCCAATCACATGCATTGCCTTCAAACATATAGATGGTGTGATTGACTTCTCACAAAAGTACAGTTCACAGGTGGAGTATGCATTTGCAAGGTTTACAAATACAAAGAATTGAAAAACATTTATAGAACAAGATGAAAGGAGCTACCCATGAAAAAGGACAGCTAAAACGTGCTTTTATTAGTGCATATACAGTAGTTGATATGTTGAGATATACAAAGCTCAAATATCTAAAAGCTCATGTGTAGTCATTTTGAAGCTTTATCTACTGATTAAAAATTGTACTTATTTATCTAAATGTGTATTTATATTTATTTAAACAAAGAAAATTGGTTATTAAACTAAATTTGCTTATGTTTAACAGATCATGGGTATTATAATGAAATATCATCTAAAAATAATTAAAATAAATATTGTTTTACTAAACAGTGACCTTTAAATAGAGCAAGAGAAACTGGCAGAGTGTCTTTAATTGGGTTTTATTTGGTTTATTGGTTGAATCTCAGTTTGTGATCTCTAAAATGAGAACAATAACCCTGGAGCAGGTTAGCCATACAGTGTAAATATACCATTGCGACAAAGAATGATTAAAGGCAAGCTACCACCACGGTTCCTAAAACCCTGGATTGGTGCAAACTCATCTGAAATTTAACTGGTTAGCCAGCTAATTTCATGGTACAGGCCCCTGGTGTGATTAGGATTATGCTGCTGATGTGATGTTAACATTATTCATAATTTCCTGTTATTCATTGGGGGTTTTTATCCATTAGGACTGTTATAAATTTAAGACTAATTTTAGGTAAACTTGACAGAAATATAAACATAAATGTTTTTGTATGTAAATGTATTTGCATGATAATATTACTTTTTTACACTGCAGAATTATGTTGAAAAATAAGTAAATATAAAGTAATAAAACAGTTATAAACTTAATAGTTAATGGCAACCACTTGCAGTAAATTTGATGTAAAACCTTGAATCTTTTTTTGTCATATAACTAAATTTGAGCTACAGTAGATCTTAAATATCAATATGGCACCATATCAGGATTAATAGAATCATAATATGCAATATTTCAATTTTTTTATGCCACACTGCAGATTTTTAAAAAGAAGCTAAATACAAAACATGCATACATACATACATAAATACATACATGTATGTTTGTCATTACCAAATATTAGCTACATCAGATCTTGGATGCAGTATATCGTGAAAGCAAATACATACTAGTTCAGAATACCCCCTTTCTGGCATCTCAACATGACCCCTATTTTTGTATAATGTTTAACTTTGCTGTCAAGTCTTGACATTTGCTCTTAGTATCGGTAGGGGACACTATGCACCACATGAAGAGTCCAATGTCAAACGGGACAGAGTTGAGGACCTAAAGTACAGCCATATGGTCATTCTCAGCACACTCTGTGATCACATGACTCGCTTATGCTTGTCACCTGTTAAAGTGTCATGCCGCACATTGCTGCACTATTAATGGAAGCACCGCTCCCGATGTTGACTTTCAAAGTCATTCCCATTGCGTTTCAGTGCAGATGCAACTATCCAGATTGTTTCCAGTGTCAATGTATTTTGGGATGAGCTATGTCGAGATGTTTTGATGCGGTCTCTGGCTCTTGGTTTGTAACCCGTAAGATGTTGTTGTCCTCTTTAACAAGTCATCTAGCTGACATAAACTCAATTGAATAGACTCGCACAGAACCAGTGGATAAAGGCTGATAAATCCAGACCAGAACACACACTTTTTCACACAGTTCAAGCAATGGAAGTGAAACCTTACAGGCCGAAAGGTAAGGTTACTTTTTTGGGGTGACATTTGGATGTATCTATTGTTTTGGTTGCGCTTGTCAACATGCATCTGTTTTTTTTATTTTTTTATTAATTTATTATTATAATTTTTTTTATGAGTGATAATGTGAACAATTACAGGTTGCTGTGTTTGGCAGCTTTGCAAACTACAATTAAAAACACATAGATATAAAATGGCTAGATTCTCAGCTTATTTGCACAGATTCAGCATTCTGAATCAAAGTTAGTAGTTTATTGGAGTTTTAGATGTCATTTTTTGGGGGAGAAACTAAAAACAATAAACACCCTTACAAGGCTTTTTGCATGTTTGTCTTAAACGTGGTTGTGCAGTGAGGTCCTCACTTATGTGGGGGAGGGGATGTGAAAGTTTAGAGAGAGCAAAAGAGGAAAAGGGAGGGAACATAAAACACTAGGTTAGATGTTGCTTTTTCATCTGCTGCATTTTCATCTGACACTTCGCCATGGACACAGAAGGAGGAGAAACGCTCAACTGGTTTCAATGCCTCAAACGGTTGGTACCAGCCAATGTTTTGTTCTTCAAGAGTGAACATTATGTTCTTGACAAGAGTGGTAGACTGGAAGTATAAAAAGGGGTGGGGTTTGTGTTGTTATTCCTAGCAGTGTAGCATGACACAGCAGCGTGTGTTTATCTAGAGTGCATATAGAACAGAGTTCGGAATGCCCAACTTTTTTTGCAGTTTTTTGCTGAAATGTGCAGCATGGTGCAGGCTGTTCAGACTGTTCATAAAGTGTAATGTAATGTAACCTGATCATGTTAGCATGCTTCTTTCTGAGGTATACACTTGCATAAGTTCTGAGAACAGAGAACACATTAGAACTGGGGAAATAATAGCTATGTTTGAAAGTTCTCCTGATGCCTCGTCCAGTTCTTTAGATAACAGTAGTACAGCTGTTTACTGTTTGTGAGATGGTAAAATGCTAGATAATTGAAAATGGATGTTAAGTCTCAGAACGTCTCATTCTTGTCAAGATTCTCAAACAAGGATAATAAAAGTTTAATGTAACAGCACAAAATGGGATGTGGAGAAAAAAAAAAACATTGAACCGCTAGCATGGAGCTAAAATCCATAAAGACTTTTTGATGCACAATGTATAGGTAACATTATATTTTTATTTCAGTGTTAGATTTAATTGTGCACGCTCATATTCCTTGTTATCACATATAGATTATTATTTTTTGCAATATGTTTAGTGAGCAAATATGCAATTTCCTCCCTAGATTGCGTTATATATGTGATAACTAAATGCATTTGTAAAAACAATTGATGTTTTGTTTACTAGAAATGCAATTAATTAGGACTATCATATCATTGTACTATTCTATTGTAAATAAAGTACTCTTTATTTATGAGTCTATATATCTCTCCTGTTTTATAAACTAAACAGACGAAAAGTGCTTTCTATCTTTTTCAGAAGAAAAGCACTTGCATCTGAATTTTTGGATATTTTTTAAACAAAAAGGCAATTGTTGAGATAATTTAAGTTCATAACATGCTTGCTGTTAAGAGCTATCAAGTGAAATTTCGCTTTTGTTGCTTGCACTGAAACACGCAAACAATGAGGTCTCACAGAATGGCTCCTCTCTGTCACCATGTGATCACATATTCGGGTCTCTTTAACAGGGTATTGACCTTAAATGGTCAGACACACAGATTTGTTTTAAAATATCTATATCCACGTAAACATGGCCAGTATGTCTTATCATTGTGATGCATGCATTCAGCTCTGTCTAGCAACATTTTACTTTAGTGGCTAATTCTGAACCTATGGGTAGGGTTGTACATTTTAGTGCTGTAGGAAATTCAAAACCCAAACCAGGAGACTCGTTACAAGCAGAATTCTTTATTGAGAACGTGTTGGTTGTTCTGCAGTCAAACAGTGATCTTCAGGAAGCCTACAAGAAGAGTCTCTTAGAGTCTAATTTGAGCAGTGTCGTCCCCTCTAGCATTTAAATGAGGTAGATAGGTAAAAGAACCTGTTCGGACACTGTAGTTTCATCCGCCCAAATCTACCACTAAAATCACCAAAAGAGTTTCTTCAGCCTGAATGGATCCACAAAGACAAAGCCACAGTTGTTGAGACCCTATTTGCGTTACTTTGGGATCTGCCAATGCTCAGGTTTAATGTGATGAAATTACATTTTTAAAAACCAATGAATATGGTTCATATTATATATATTTTATATTTTCAGTTATATATTATTGTTAATTTTAAACTAGATTGTACATTGTATAAATTTGTAAAAGTTAGCCACGTTTTTAACTTTTTCTTGTGAAATCTGGCTGGTTGCATTGAGATTACAATCAAATCGTTATCCTATGAATTGTAATTGAATGTGCAAATGTTCTTCATAGGCTTATCTTGAGACGCATCTAAATCAAAAACTGTAGTCATCATTTTAGAGTTGTGTTTCCACTGATGACTGCACAAAAGAAATAAAGCTTGAGCCTGCAGGTTATAAGTTTAAATCTCACCTTCATATATTGTAAAGACAATATAGTAAGCTGAATGTGTCATGTTTGTTGTCTTCATTCTACCTTTTACAGTAGAAGCATTTGCATAAAAACAATGGTTCGTGACTTGAAGTGTGAAGTAAGTTGTAGTTTTACAGTTCAGGGTTTATTTAAGACTTAGTCAGCACTGGCTGCAGTCTTTATGATAACACGCAAAGCTGTGATTGGCTAAATTGCTCGTGTGAGCATTTATATTAGAGCACACTTGACAGAGAGTACAGAGGCCAGATCAGTCGATGAAAAACTGTTTACACGGACGGATCAGGTTGACTCCTTGAAGTCCCGCTGATTTTATGGATTTTTACCTCGTATGTTTGTTTTTGATCATTTAGTATGCTTCTATTGGCTATTGATATTTCCCATCATGGCTTACGTGCACTATTGTTTCAGCAAGTTCCAAACGTTACATTCACATTCATGTAGCCTTTATGCTTTTGATTATTTGAACCTCATTTTTGAGATTACAAAGTAATTACAATGTATATATATTTTTGCTTGTAGGCCTAGCATGTCAGGCCCCCACCTGCTGAAAAAGGGCAAAGAACACAGGAAGATGGAGGTACATAGAGATTTCACCGTTGCTTCTCCGGCTGAGTTTGTCACTCGCTTTGGAGGAAACCGCATTATAGACAAGGTCAGAGCTATGTCATTTAACTCCTTTTTACACAACTGTAGAGCTTTAATAAATATGTCTTCTGATGTAATAATTTCTCTCATGCTCTCTAGGTGCTGATTGCAAATAATGGCATTGCTGCAGTTAAATGCATGCGGTCAATTCGCCGCTGGTCCTATGAAATGTTTCGTAATGAGAGAACCATTCGCTTTGTGGTGATGGTCACACCCGAAGACTTGAAAGCCAATGCAGGTTATCTGAAAAGAAAATTATAGTTTACCCTGAACTCTCTATTTTACTGTGCTTATTTTGTATTTCTATATATACAAAGTTATAAGCTATATGTTGTGTAGCTTTATTTATTTTTTAATCTAAATATTATTTCTACATATTAGAATTTATGTCTAGATTTCATTGTGTTTTTCTCCAGAATACATTAAAATGGCTGATCACTATGTGCCAGTACCAGGGGGTCCAAATAACAACAACTATGCCAATGTTGAGATGATCGTGGATATTGCCAAAAGGATACCAGTGCAGGTACAGTTTGTTCATTATTATCTGACTTGGTATCAGATGTGTGTTTTCAATTATTAATATTTAGAATTTTCTTGTTATAAGGCTGTGTGGGCTGGATGGGGCCATGCATCTGAGAACCCCAAACTACCAGAGCTCCTTCATAAATCAGGGATATGTTTTCTAGGTATTTCATCTTTAATCTAATCTACAACTTAGCTTGACAAGTCCCATACAGAGATCGGATATATGGTCATAGATGAACCCTTGCAGTCAAGCCCAAAATTATTCATACCCTTGGCGAATTCTGACTTAAAGTTACTTTTATTCAAGCAGCAAGTTTTGTTTTTTTTTTGACCGGAAGTGACACAGGCTTCTCCCAAAAGATAATAAAATGATGTACAAGAGGCGTTATTGTGGAAAAATGACTTCTCAGCTTTTAGTTACATTTGAGCAGAAACTTGAATGATACTTTAACTATAACGTCAGGCTTGAATGTATATATAATTATAGTTAATATATTTGAACATATTTTTAAATATTTGTAATTCTAACGATTGAAAATAATGTAGACGGCCATTATTATAATATAATGCTGCATATGGCATATATTTTATATATGTAAAATCCAAACATGAACTTGTATGTCATATATGTGAGTTGTATATATTGTGATATGTAAGATTTCTATATGGGGTTGAGGACAAAAGATGTTAACAGAGTTGTCTTTTTCAGGACCTTCCAGTAAAGCCATGTGGGCATTAGGGGATAAAGTGGCATCTTCCATCGTAGCTCAGAGCGCAGGCATTCCCACGCTGCCCTGGAGTGGAACTGGTGGGAGACACTGTTTATGTCATGAGCGATTCCTTGAGCTCTCATTGTGATGCCTTCATCTCTCGCTCTTGGTATTTTTTCAGGTCTGAGTGTTGAATGGGCAGAAGAAGAGCAGAGGCATGGTCATTTGATCAGCGTTCCTCCTGAACTTTATGTGCAGGGTTGTGTTAAAGATGTGGACGAGGGACTAGCGGTGGGTTTTACTACAGAATCAGTTACAGAATTAATATAGTTCTAATACCCTGTGTTTTTGCGCATTTTGAAGTATCGCATGAAAAACGAATGATGGAAGGGGCAAGTTTCGAATTGAAAAACGTTTAGTTGTTTTTTTGCTCGCTTGAGGTGGTTTTGGACTTGCAAATAATGAGAAATGGAAACGCATTTTCCGAATAACGACTTAGCGAACATTACACCCACATCACTAACTTCCATTATTATTATTACCTTGTTAACTGTTGCTAGGTTACCAATACTACAATTAGCTGCTCTAATAACTTGATGGAAAACTTAACTAATAAAATGCATTTGGAATTTTTTCTTTATTTTTTATGAACTTAGAAAAGATTTGTTTACATTAGGATGGACATCCAGCTAATGAGCATGTTTACATGCATACCAATATGCTGATAACTCAGTCTGTGTTTTTTTTTTGTAGTTTGTTGAGCTGAAAGTCTTAGTTAAAGGTCCCATGGAATTAAAATAATGTTTTTTAGATGTTAGTATCAGTATGTTCGCTTTATGGATATCTATAAGCAAGTGTGCTCCAAAACAGTGACAGAATTTACATTTAGAAGATATAAACCTGATATAAACATCCAAAACTTCCAGTTTGTCACTTCCAGCTAAATTGATCTATGTTTTTTTTTTTCAGTTTCTGGTCAAGATTTGATAAATCAAATGCTCTATACTATCTGACATGTCCTGCCCCCTTCAAGACACTTTTCATTGGCTTTTCATTTGATGCACTTGAGCTCAACCACTCTCACTGGCAGAGCAGTGATAAAAGCAAAACTCTATTGGTTGTTTTTTTAAAAGGGGTGGAGCTACTCTATGCTCATGTTTCAGTTGAGATGACATCAAACGTTGAATAAAAATGCACATTTTAAATCACTTCTCGGGTACTTTAAGCCATTCATGTCCTCAAGGAAAATGGGTAAACACATTTAAATGACTACATGCATTGCCAGCTTATTTAGCAGAAGTTGGTTGTTATTATTATGTGTTCTGTCATGATTTAAATAAAAACCCTGAAGTATTCAAAAAAGTTAGTGGGAATTTTGTACAGACTCATTATCGTATTTGAAGCTTATGTCTATCAAGATAGTACACTATGGATTGATGTGCTTAAATCTTCCATGAAGATGCTTTACTGGCACACATTACACATGCACACTTCAGAATGCTGTTTAAGATATTCATATGCCAGGGAAAAATTGGGTAATGTGTAAAAATCTAAGCGTTTATAACCACATGCCTATATAGTATGCGCAAGTCAAGTCATCCATTGGTGTTAAAGTTTCAACTTCAATCTGCTAATTGTTTGTTTTTAATATTACGTTTAGAGTGCAGAAAAGATTGGCTACCCTGTGGTCATCAAAGCATCAGAGGGAGGTGGAGGCAAAGGCATAAGAAAAGTTGAAAGTTCTGAAGACTTTCCCAGCCTTTTCAGACAGGTAGAGTTTACTATATTATGCATATTTTAATGCATATATATTATGCATATTTTTTTTACTTTGAAATAAATTCACTGCTTGCTGTCTATGTTCTGTGCTACAGGTGCAGGCTGAGGTGCCAGGTTCACCCATTTTCATCATGCAACTAGCTGAACATGCACGCCACCTGGAGGTGCAGATCTTAGCCGACCAGTATGGTAATGCGATCTCTCTGTTTGGTAGAGACTGTTCTATCCAGCGCCGTCACCAGAAGATCATAGAAGAAGCACCTGCCAGCATTGCCTCCACCATCACTTTTGAGCAAATGGAGCAGGTAATGCAAAAGTATTTGTATGATGTTTCGTAAGTCCACATTAGAGACTTAGTTTGTACTTGATTCGGTTCCACCATTTGTTCTCAAAGCAAAATGTGGCTAGTTGGTGATGTGCAGTGACATAAAATGACATTTACAGTCAAGAATCTGATAGCAGCCATTAAATTCATGAGAAGTTGTTGTTAAATGGTTGTGAATGTTAGAATATCCTCTGTTGATTTTAAGTTGATTATTTAAATTTTTTGCATCACCCTAAGTATTGATTTGCAATTGTTTTTTAACATTATATTCTCTTATATTCTCTATATAGTCTTAAAATGTAAACAGATTTAAACAAATAAAAAGTTTTCAGCTATTATTGAAAATGGTGTTGTTTAACATTCCCTTAGATAAAACACAAAGTTAGATTTGGCATGCAGAGTTTATATTGTGCTCTCTGTGTCAGTATGCAGTGCGTCTGGCTAAAATGGTGGGCTATGTGAGCGCTGGTACAGTGGAGTATCTGTTTTCTGAGGATGGAAGTTTCCACTTCCTGGAGCTGAATCCACGACTTCAGGTGGAGCATCCTTGTACTGAGATGATTGCTGATGTCAACCTTCCTGCTGCACAGCTACAGGTCAGGAGGACACATAGAGGGGTTAACAACATGTCTATAATTGTCAAATGCTGGTCATACTGAATGCTGCTTTTATTTTTTTCTCTGTAGATAGCGATGGGGATTCCTCTTTACAGAATTAAGGATATCCGTGTCCTGTTTGGTGAAGCTCCATGGGGAGACACAACTATTAACTTTGAATCTCCAGAATGCATCCCCTGTCCACGGGGACACGTCATAGCTGCACGCATCACCAGTGAAAACCCAGACGAGGTGAGATTTTAACCTAGGTTTAAGAGTTAAGAGTATTCAAGAATGAAAATGAGTGGTGCAAAAAAGCCTATTAAAAATGCTGATCGAAAAATCCTGAAACAAACTGATAATGGTTGCATTTTTAATGCATTATATTGAGCAGCTAAACTGTTTTCAAAATTGTATCAAGTAAATACAGCCTTGGTGAAGACTGAAGAGATTTATTTATTTATTATTATTATTTTAATTAATTAATTTATTTATTTATTTATTTTTATTTATTTATTTATTTGTATTTTATGTCTTGTTGAGTTTTAGTCTCCTGTACAGCACTTTGGGTGTTTTTAAAGTCCTTTATACATAAAGTTTGATTGATTGATTGATTGATTGATTGATTGACTTGCCTTGCCTTGTAAAATGTTCTAAGTGAACTACAATTTTGAATATAATTATATATGCAGAGTTTTACTTGTGTCATGTAAACATCTTTCTGTGATTATGTCCTCACACTGATTATTAGAAAAAAGCATTATTTGTGCATATTTAATGATATTTGTAGATATTTGTTATTATTATTGTAGTAATATTAGAAAACTGCTTATTTTATTTCTCTCTTTTTGTCCTCATAAGGGCTTTAAACCAAGCTCAGGTACAGTTCAGGAGCTGAACTTCCGCAGCAGTAAGAATGTGTGGGGCTACTTCAGTGTAGGAGCAACTGGAGGCCTACATGAGTTTGCAGACTCTCAGTTTGGACACTGTTTCTCCTGGGGCGAAAACCGTGAAGAGGCCATCTCGTGAGTCTTTGGGAAATAGATGCTTTTTGTCTTTTTTTAAATATTTGCCCTTTAGAAAAAAAATATATCAGACAGAGCCTTCGTTTTAGGGTGTGAATTAAGCCTTTCTTCTTATGACCTAAAGGAACATGGTGGTAGCCATGAAGGAGCTGTCAATCAGAGGAGACTTCAGGACAACAGTGGAGTACCTCATAAAACTACTGGAGACAGAAAGTTTCAGGAACAATGACATTGATACTGGTTGGCTGGATCATCTTATTGCTGATAAAGTGCAGGTATGAGTCAGATGTGGGAACAGATTTGTCCCAAAAATTCTCTATGAACTAAGTTCTGTTTCTGCCTAGGTCATATGAATCCATTTAAAGAAAATTGATGCTTGTTTGATAATGTTTTATTGCATGTTTCATTTAGGCCGAGAGGCCAGACACCATGTTAGGTGTGGTATGCGGAGCTCTACAAGTGGCTGATGCAAGTTTCAGAGAGAGCATGTCTGACTTCCTGCATTCTCTGGAGAGGTTAGTAGCAGCTAAAACATTACCCATGCACAGTATGCACTGTGAAGTTTCAGAAGTGCCAAACACATTTAAACATGGCAGTGAATCATATGAATTATCAAATATGTTTGTGTTGGGAAAAGTTGAAGTACAAGTGAACTACAAAGTCTTCTTTAGTCTACATAATATGTGCATTGCAGCTGATATTTGACACTATTATGAAATAATTTGTATGTCTTATAAGATGTTTGAGGTTCATAGCTTCCACAATGTATGTTGTTAATAACGAATTCCATTATAAATTTGTGTTATTAATAATTTTACACACAATTTTTTTTTATAATTGCATAGATACTTAGGGTACATTTCCTTATTTCTATTTTGTTCTGTGCTGAATACTGAGAAAACGTAAAGGATCTCCTATAATCGTAACCATAATTGTAACTATTGCAATGCTCTTCGCAAAAACGGTGTTGAATTTTTGTAAGTGGAGTCGTCGCTACTTGAGCTTTCGAGATTCTTTTGTAGATTTGTCTAAGAAATTAGTTGAAAACAGTTGATTTACATTTACATATACATTTAATCATTTTGCAGATGCTTTTATTCGATAGCACAATACAAGTTATCAAAGCAACAACAACAAAACTGCAAAAAGTACAAAACATTTGTGTGCATATATGGGGCTGTTTACACCTGGTCACTTCATGTGTTTTTTTTCTGATTGAATAGCTATCTGATTTGTGAAAATGTCAAGTGTAAATGCCCTCTGAGAGCATTTGAGATGGATATAAATCAGATCGTTCCAGACAAAAACTGGACATGTCCAGTGCATCTGGTTGTTGAAACCCCATATGTAGATTTTACTTCTCGCATAATGTTTGCAAAATATAAAAAATAAACGCACTAATGCAACATGCAAAGGCAACGCCACAGATGACAGTTTGGAATGTTTTTATTTTTGTTTACATTTTATTTTTGACCGGTTTTATTAATTTAACCAAATAAATAAATTAATTCATTCATTCATTCCTTTTCCTTCAGCTTAGTCCCTTATTTATCAGGGGTCGCCACAGCGGAATGAACCGCCAACTATTCCAGCATATGTTTTACACAGCGGATGCCCTTCCAGCTGCAACCCAGTACTGGAAAACACCCATACACTCTCACATTCACACACTCATACGCTACGGCCAATTTAGTTCGTCCAATTCACTTATACTGCATATCTTTGGACTGTGGGGGAAACTGGAGCATCCAAAGAAAACCCACACGAACATGGGGAGAACATGCAAACTCCACACAGAAATGCCAACTGGTACAGCCGGGACTCGAACCAGCTACCTTCTTGTTGTGAGGCGACAGTGCTAACCACTGAGCCACTATGCCGCTTTAACCATTCGTTCATTCATTTATTCATTCATTCATTCATTTTCTTTTCAGCTTAGTTACTTTATTAATCAGGGGTTGCCACAGCGGAATGAACCGCCAACTTATCCAGCATATGTTGTACACAGCGGATGCCCTTCCAGCTGCAACCCATCACTGGGAAACATCCATACACTCTCATTCACACACGTACACTACGGACAATTTAGCTTACCCAATTCACCTATAGAGCATCTTTGGACTTGTGGGGGAAACCGGAGGAAACCCACGCAAACATCCAAACTCCACACAGAAATGCCAACTGACCCAGCCGAGGCTCGAACTGGCGACCTTCTTGCTGTGAGGCGACAGCGATACCCACTGCTCCACCGCGCTGCCCCCGCTTTAACCAAATAAATTTAAATGTTAAATTAATGTGAAATGGCAGAATTAACAGAGATGCTGTTAATGGATATATATAACTATATTTTAATTTGATTACAAAGGCACAATGCTTTGTTATTTAAAGTGTATGTTATACACTAATTAATATTAACCCTTTACAATTCTTACTCGTGTCCATCTCAAAGATGGAGTATTTTAGATGGTTCATTTGTAAGGACAATAATCATCCTGAAGCATATCTTGTCACCTTGTGATAATGTTTTACTGGAACAAAAGTGAAGTACGAAGCCTTCTATGGTCTACATATACGTGCAATTTAGCTGATATTTTAAACTATTATTTAATAATTTGTATGTGGAATAAGATATGTCGCTTACCTCTAATAATATATTTGTTTTGGCTTGAGGTTTATAGCTTTTAAGATGTATGTTGTTAATAACAAATGCCATTGTAATTTGTGTTTTATTAATAACTTTGCATGCAATTTAGTTTTATAATTGCATAGGCTACATTTCCTGATTTCTATTTTGTTCTGCTCTGAATACCGATAAAATGTAAAGGATCTCCTAGAACACTGTAAATTTGATTGTTGTATTAAATGTAATTTTGCGGATTATTTTTAAATCCATGTGAACATTTTAAAAACTGCTTAAAAAAAGATCAACAAGCCAATGTGCAAACTTGTCACAGACAAGCAACACACCACACAATCATGTAAAATAATTAAATACAGCATGTTTTTTCCACATAGCCTTGTTTAATTTGCTTGTTAAAAACAAAAATTAGCTTGTTCATCACTCGAAAATGCATGAACCAGGCGTAACCAGGTGCTATTAGTAATATTGTGCGTTTTTGTCAGAAGATCAGATAATAGAATCTGATAATAGAGTTCGAGAATGTTGATAATAAATGATCAAATGTTCTTAAGACTTTTGACTTAAGACTGTGATGAGTTCCTGTTTGTCTGATGCTTTTCTTTTTTTAAAGTAATGTAAGTACAAAATATAATTAGAGAGTGTACATGATAAAAATATCAAACCTTCATTTTTTTTGTAATGAAAATGTTATATATAGTTATAGACTTTTAAGGACTAAGTTTAAGCACTAAATAGTGAACTGATAAGTGAATTTAGCTGCAGTGTGAAAACCAACTGAAACTACTACATTCTTCTAGCATTCTATGCTTTAATTAATGTCTGGATGTTTCAGGGGTCAGGTGTTGCCTGCTGCTAGTTTGGTCAACACAGTCAATGTTGATCTGATCTATGATGGCGTCAAATACTGCCTGAAGGTATAAAAATATCATATAAAACCACTTTACTTGTTCTATAGATTTTTTTTATTATCAGTCGTGAATGTGTTTGTTTGTTTCTGTGGTATAGGTAGCCCGCCAGTCGCCCACGACATATGTTATCATAATGAATGACTCCGATATAGAAGTTGATGTCCATAGGCTCAGTGATGGTGGTCTGCTGCTTTCCTATGGCGGCAGCAGCTACACAACCTACATGAAGGAGGAGATTGATAGGTTAGTGAGGCACAATATATTACAATGTACTTTTTTTTGTACCAGCTAACAGTTATTTGTTTTTTGTCATTTGATTTATAGGTACCGTATCACAGTGGGCAACAAAACATGTGTGTTTGAGAAGGAGCGAGACCCTACGGTGCTCCGGTCGCCCTCTGCTGGCAAGCTTTTGCAGTATGTAGTCGCTGATGGTTCACATGTTTTGGCTTCCCAGCCCTATGCTGAAATTGAGGTAAGAATGATACGATAAGATTTAATTTAGCTGTTTCTCTTTACAGGATGCACTTGGTTTTATATCATGTAACTGTTGAGGATATAACTATTTAACTGACTTATTAGAGTTGTGTTTTCTTTTGTTTTCTTTTTAAGGTTATGAAGATGGTGATGACCCTGCATGTCCAGCATTCTGGTTGTATTCGCTTTTTAAAAAGACCGGGAACAGTATTGGAGCCTGGCTGTATAGTGGCCCTTATGGACCTGGATGACCCCAGCTGTATTCATCCGGTGATTTCATTTACCATTGCTTCTCACAACATGAAGCATGCGAAGAAATCCACGTATTTTTTTATTAAGAGTTTTAGGCAAATGTTGACCTTTTTGACTACACTTAAAAATGTATACTTCATGAAAATTGACAGTGGTTTTATTATAATGAAGTCACCATGTTTTTAGCGCTGTGATTACCATGAATATACCAACAATTGAACAACAATTACAAATACTGAACCATGGTTAATGATGCAACTATTGTTAATGATGTAACTGTTGTATGTGGTTACTATGGTTTAAATACACAATCCATGTTGTGCACAATTTGTGTAGTAAAACCATGGTCAATTTTCATAAAGTATGAGTATGATATAAAACTTTATTGTGATTATTGTAATAATTAAAATAAAACAAAAAATAACATAAGCAACAAGCAACATCCAAAAACCTATCAAATTTAAAGGTTGTTTTGTTTTCAGAGATAAAGCTTAGATAAAGTTAAAAATTATTAGCCCTCCTGTGAGTTATTATTAATATATATATATATATATTTTTTTTTTCTGTGAAATTTGAATTATTTTTCAAATATTTCCCAAGTGCTGTTTAACAGAGCAAGGACATTTTCTAATATATTTTTCTTTTGGAAAAAGTCTTATTTATTTTAGTTCACTGGTATAAAAAAATATATATATTTATACTCTGTTAAACAGCAATTGGGAAATATTTGAAAAATAATTCAAATTTCACAGGAAGGCAAATAATTTTATCTTTAACTATATGCTTAAAATAAAATAAAAATAAAAAATCATTGTGTGTAGTGAATTTGTTTGCAGATGCCATTTATTTTCAAAATTAATGCATTTCTAATGTAATTTGTGCATATTTTGGTGACCTTTTGTGGCTGCAGTTTTTCCTAATTTACATATAATTTTTGTTTTTATTTCCATAGGTAAAGCCAAACACAGAGCCATTACCACCCCAGGAGCCTTTACCCATGGTAGGAGAGAGGCTTCACCAGGTGTTCCACAATGTTCTGGAGAACCTGGTGAAGATTATGGATGGATATTGTCTGCCAGAGCCATATTTCAGCCAGAAAGTGAGAACACTGATCCGACACAAGGCTGCATGAAAACTGCGTTCATTTATCTAACTGTCCATCCATATGTCTTCACAGTTGAAGAACTGGGTCGACACGCTGATGAAGACGCTTCGGGATCCGTCTCTGCCTCTACTTGAACTGCAGGAGATCATGACCAGCGTGGCAGGGCGAATTCCAGTTACTGTGGAAAAGGCAATTCGAAAGGTCATGGCACAGTACGCCAGTAACATTACCTCTGTGCTCTGTCAGTTCCCCAGCCAAAGGGTGAGTGATAAAAATGAATGTGCTTCTCTGGAACATAGATTGTACTCATATCTGTAGACGGCATTACATAGTAATATAAGTATAAGGTCAAAGACAGAATGTTTTTTTCAGTCATTAAATAAAAAGAGTTTAAGTGTTTTTCATACATTAGAATGTGTCCTGTATCATTTCATTTTCACTAAGCAAAAAATGGCATACATTTTTGTCATGGTTTACAGAAGACACGCTAAAATGTCATTCAGCCTATATATCAAACATTTTAGTTTGATCACTTAATGGGACATTTATAAATGTCATATGTTTTATCTATATTTTAAACCATCAGATTTCACTATTGTCACTGAGATTGTAATTTAGTTAAAGGTGCAATAGGTGAACAAGGTGAATCCAATTTTGTTATGCTGGTTGAAAGTCTGTTCACATCCTGATAGCAATCATTAAATTAAATGGTCCAAATGTATTTTTATCTGTTTTACTAGTCCGTGGAAGGTGTTGGACCAAGAAAAGTCCATTCAAAATGTTCAGTCCAAACAACAATAAGCTGTTCTACCTGCCTGTCAAAATATGTACTTGCATACCTGTGCGCACCCTGTTCGCACACAAAGGATTACTCCATCGGCACATTCGTGGATACGGTTTAGACAGAGAATGGCAGGCTAACTTCATGCATTCAGGAGGCGTGACTTTGGATGTTGATTTGCATGGTGGGATGTAGGCTGCCAGTGTCATCTAGCCTGATGGAACTAACAGCCTACATCCCACCATGCAAATCAACATCCAAAAGTCGTGCCTCCTAAATGCATTAGCATTTTCCAAGGTCTTTTATTGGACCTTTAATGTAAAAATTTATCATTTTGTATTACTTCATAGGTTTATATATGTCACACTATTCATTCATTAATTCATTCATTCATTCATTCATTTTCCTTCAGCTTAGTCCGTTTATTCATCAGGGGTCGCCACAGCAGAATGAACCGCCAACTTATCCAGCATATGTTTTATACAGCGGATGCCCTTCCAGTTGCAACCCAGTACTGGGAAACATCCATACACACTCATTCACACACACACACGCACACACACGCACGCACGCACGCACGCACGCACACACACTACGGCCAATTTAGTTTATTCAATTCACCTATAGCGCATGTCTTTGGACGAGCAACCGGAGGAAACCTACACGAACACGGAGAGAACATGCAAACTCCACACAGAAATGCCGACTGACCCAGCCGGGACTCGAACCAGCCACCTTCTTGCTGTGAGGCGACAGTGCTAACCACTGAGCCACCGTGTCGCCCCTATATCATACTATATAAAGTTAAAATTTGTGGATGCAAAAAAATATAAAAATCAGTTTTCAATCACTTTTTCAGATAGCAAATATACTTGACAGCCATGCCGCTACACTTCAGAGGAAAGCAGACAGGGAAATTTTCTTCATGAACACCCAGAGCATTGTGCAACTGGTGCAAAGGTGAGAACTGCCTGATGACTCGCTCTGTCTGATAAACTGATGCTATTACCGCTGTAATCTTCAGATAAACAAATATTGCTAAGTTACACAGGAAATGACAATATGCACCTGTTTTTAAAAATGTTTTCTAGATACCGTAGTGGCATTAGGGGCTATATGAAATCAGTTGTTCTGGACCTCTTGAAACACTACCTTCAGGTGGAGATGCAATTTCAGCAAGGTAAACGTGACAATGTAACATTAATAATAGAGCACAACAGTCAGGTTCTGGAAGTAAAAACTTCATTCATTTTTCTAATGAATAACTTTTACAATAACTGATAAATATTTAAAGAAAGACGTGTTGTAAGCACTGAGTTTGTTAATCAATTTCGTATGCTGTTGTTGTACCCATCTGGCTCCACCCATTGAGTCTCGTCTGTCACATTTCTCTGAAAATACATATTTTGCAATATTTGACCCTGGACCACAAAACTAGTCATAACTCCTAAGTGTCAATTTTTTGGAAATTGATATTTTTATAACACCTAAAAGCTGAATAAATAATCTTTTCAATGAAGTATTGGTTTGTTATGGCAGGACAATATTTGGTAGAGGTACAACTTTTTGAAATCTGTAATCTAAGGTTTCAGAAAAATCATTATATTGAGAAAATCGCCTTTAAATTTGTTTAAATGAAGTGCTTAGCAATGCACATTACTAATCACAAATTTATTTTTGATACATTTATGGTAAGAAATTTACTAAATGTCTTTATGGAACATGATCTTTACTTAATAATCGAATGATTTTTGGCATAAAAGAAAAGTTGATCATTTTGACCCGTTCAATGCATTTTCGGCTATTGCTGCAAATATGCACATGCAGTATAAGACTGGTTTTGTGGCCCAGTGTCACATTAATTAAAAAATATATATAGATTGTTTCTATAAATACATAAAACAACTTTAAAATATGTATTTTTTTTCCACTTCAGTCTTTTGCTTATTAAACTAATTATATATTTTCATATATTTCTTTGATTCAAACAATTTTTTTTTATCTCATTTTCTTTGACAGCTCACTACGACAAGTGTGTGATCAATCTCAGAGAGCAGTATAAGCCTGACATGACCCCAGTGCTGGAGTGCATCTTTTCTCATGCTCAGGTCTCCAAGAAGAACATCCTCGTCACCATGCTCATAGTAAGAAGCTTTCTGAAAAACTTAACAGTGCTTATTTATCATACTCATTCATTCATTTTCTTTTCGGCTTAGTCCCTTTATTAATCTGGGGTCGCCACAGCGGAATGAACCGCCAACTTATCCAGCACATGTTTTACGCAGCGGATGCCCTTCCAGCCACAACCCATCACTGGGAAACATCCATACACACTCATTCACACACATACTCTACGGACAATTTAGCTTACCCAATTCACCTATACCGCATGTCTTTGGACTTGTGGGGGAAACCGGAGCACCCGGAGGAAACCCACGCGAACACGGGGAGAACATGCAAACTCCACACAGAAATACCAACTGACCCAGCCGAGGCTCGAACCAACGACCTTCTTGTGCTACCCACTGCGCCACCGCGTTGCCCTATTTATCATACTAAGGAATAGAAATTGAAATTATGATTGCTTCATCTGAGGAGTAACATAACTCAATTAGGTAATTAGGTTTGATGGACAGCATCCTGTTATTATTTGATTTAAGAAGCATTTTTTTTTCAGGACCAGCTGTGTGGCCGGGACCCAATGCTTGCTGATGAGCTCATGGTCATTCTGGATGAGCTTACACAACTCAGTAAAATGGAAAACTCTAAAGTGGCACTTAGGGCCAGACAGGTATGGTGTGGACTGAACCTCAAGGGTTGTGACGCCTGTATTTCATGCAGTTTTGCTGGCTTTGCTCAAAATAGCATTTTAAATAGCTATGTTACTACTAGTAACATTATTTTAGCAGCATTTACATTAAGAATGGATGTATTAAACTGATCAAAAGTGACAGTAAAAACATTTATGATGTTACAAAGACCAAAGAAAAAAATACATGTTTCAATTAAATTCATTCAAGTTTATTTGTATAACGCTTTTCAAAATAATTATTGTTTCAAAGTGGCTTTACAAAAGGTGCACAATATTGCATCAAATCAATCAAATTCAGAAAAATTAAGGTTATTAGTTATCATAACTTTATTATCACTAATAACTTTAATTAACTAGTAAATAATAGCTTTTAACAGTTAAAGTTATTATACACTCACCAGCCACTTTTTTAGGTACACCTGTCCAACTGCTCGTTAATGCAAATTTCTAATTTGATTTAAGTGAATTTGAACGTGGTATGGTTGTTGGTGCCAGACGGGCTAGTCTGAGTATTTCAGAAACTGCTGATCTACTGGGATTTTCACGCACAACCATCTCTAGGGTTTACAGAGAATGGTATGAAAAAGAGAAAATATCCAGTGAGCGGCAGTTCTGTGGGTGCAGATCAGGTCAGAGGTGAATGGCCAGACTGGTTCGAGCTGATAGAAAGGCAACAGTAACTCAAATAACCACTCGTTTATACCGAGGAATGCAGAAGAGCATCTCTGAACTCACAACACATCAGACCTTGAGGTGGATGGGCTACAGCAGCAGAAGACCACACGGGGTGCCACTCCTGTTAGCTAAGAACAGGAAACTGAGGCTACAATTTGCACAGGACAATAGAAATCTGCAGCAACTGCGTGATGCTATCATGTCGATATGGACCAAAATCTCTGAGGAATATTTCCAGTACCTTGTTGAATCTATGACATGAAGGATTAAGGCAGTTCTGAAGGCAAAAGGGGGTCCAACCCGGTACTAGTAAGGTGTACCTAATAAAGTGGCTGGTGAGTTTATATAAACATAGTTAACCTGCAGTTATATAGTATATAGGTGATGTCTATGTGTACATGTTCAATGAAGTGTATTTGAATATTAAGTGTATGTGTTTTCCTCGAAGTCTCGAAGGTGCAATAGGTGATAGAAGTCCTCGAAGAAACATGTTAGTTGGCACCACCAGATTTAGATGTTTTGTTTTTTGAGCATCGATATGGTGAGAAGGCACAATGACTTTATCTCTCTACAGGTGTTGATCGCCTCTCATTTGCCCTCATATGAACTCAGGCATAACCAGGTGGAATCCATCTTTTTATCAGCTATCGACATGTATGGGCATCAGTTTTGTCCTGAAAACCTCAAGGTGAAGCAGAAGCATTTTCGTTTTAAATTTTAAGGCATTATTCTAATTTGATGGTTTGACTGTAAGAGATCCTGTATTTGCAGAAACTCATCCTATCCGAGACCTCCATCTTTGATGTCTTACCCAGTTTTTTCTACCACAACAACCGTGTGGTTTGCATGGCTGCATTAGAGGTCAGTGAAGTCTGATCTCATCTCTCCAAATGCTTAGTCAACTTTTTGTCAATTTTTATGAACTTTCCGGCAATTCTTTAGGTTTATGTAAGGAGGGCTTATATAGCTTACGAGCTAAACAGTCTTCAGCATCATCAGCTGCAGGATGGGACATGTGCGGTGGATTTCCAGTTCATGTTACCATCATCCCACCCAAACAGGTATTAGAAGCCACACATAGATCTTTATATCCTCAATAGGAGTTGATCCAGAGCTGAAATCTTCATATAACTCTCATGACTACAAGACAGAACGGAATCTTTTTTTGTTTTTTGTTTGTAAATAGGATCGTTTAGAAGGATTGAAGTTCATTGCTGTGGTTCTTAACAGACTACACAGACTAGGCAATAGAATAATAATACAAAACTGCTGTACACCTACAACTGGATGTTTCTATACCATGTGTTCTCTTATTTTGACATTGTTTTATCTTCCCTCTGAAAGAGAGCCTAACGCCACAGTGAGCCAGCACATGCCCAAACCCACGTAATGCGCTTTTCTATTTATTAGCATCTGTCTAATGTAGTACA
Organism: Danio jaintianensis; assembly: GCA_903798115.1. Taxonomy (NCBI): domain Eukaryota; kingdom Metazoa; phylum Chordata; class Actinopteri; order Cypriniformes; family Danionidae; genus Danio; species Danio jaintianensis. Next base: position 16,786,325 of record CAIGQV010016645.1, on the reverse strand, counting down.
TTATAACAGAGTGCACAAAAACAAATCATGCCTTACACTTCTAACCCCCCTATCCCCCCCCCCCCCCCCCGGCCTTTGGGCTAAAGCCTGGTTTGGGTTTCTTTTACTAAGCTATGGGATATGGGATTGAGCACAGCACAGGGGAAAATGATTTCACACCATCATCCTGGGGGTGATTTGAATGGTTGATCAACTTGCTTTGAATATTAAAGAAAATGGTTCACATGTGATTAAATTGCAGTTATTTTGCACTGTATTGTAGTTACATTTTCGACTACACTTAAATTAAATACTCTAATCGGCCACTTTATTAGGTACGTCTTGCTAGTACCAGGTTTGATCCCTTTTTTTCCCTTCAGAACTCCCTTAATTCTTTGTGGCATAGATTCAGCAATATAACATCTATAACATCAAGCAGTTTTGTACTTATGCACTTCATTTATTTACGTAATAATTTTAAGGCAACAGGCTTACTCACTTTTTTAAGTAAAGTCAACTAATCACTTTAAAAACAATGTATTTACTCACTTTTTGAGTGAGTAAATACACTCAGTGTTTTACAGTGTGGCCATCCTCCTCTGAAAAGGCTTTTCACCCACCCAGCTTCCACTTAATGGATATTAATTTTTTTCTGACCATTGTCTTAAGAGATGGTTATGCATTAAAATCTCAGCTAATCTGCAATTTCTGAAATCAGCCCATCTGGCACCAACAGCCATGTCACTTAAATCACCTTTTGTCATGATTCTATTGGTCTGTTTGATCCACCATCGACCAGGTGTTGACTGGCTGATTGAATGTGCTAACCAGCAGTTGTACAGATGTACCTAATAAAGTGGCTGGGTATATGCTGACCTGAAATCAAAACAGACTGACTACCCAGCAGGCACACAACGTCATAAGACATTAATATTAGGTTAGATTTAGTTTGTGACGTCAGGTGACCCAAATTCAGTGTCTAGTCAGCATCTAAGGACAACGTTATTTTGACGTCCAATAACGACGTCAAATGACGTTGATTTTAGCTTGTACGTTGGACATTGATGTCAGTCTGAAGTTGGGTTCTGACGTCAATCCGATTTTCATTTCCAAACAAAATGCAACGTCCCCATGACTTTAGGGTACAACGTCAGTTTGACGTCATGTTGACATCCTGTGCCTGCCTGGTATATACATGTTTCTGTTGACATGGACTCAAAATTGTGCCTGTATAATGTCTTACACACATCATGAATTCATTAAAGACAAGTTTCCATCTTTTATCAAAATAATCATTAATAATAAAAATAAAATGAGGTATTGAAACTTTAAAATATAAAACTGTCTTCAGTTCTTAAGCAAACCTGGTACGTTTGGAACTCAATGCAGATTGGTCAATCACACAGAATCACGTCAACTGGGTTTTCCTATAAACAAATAGTACACTAAAAATTGTCATTTTACTCTAGGTGTTTTGTCATAAAATGATTCCCTTAGCGTGACTTTGATTTGCTAATGGGTTTTTCTTATCCTAATGATAAAGAATGGACACTGGATCCATCTCAAGTATTTCTACTAAGACTGTTTTAACGGATCATAATAAGAAATGGATCCCAAGCTATAGGATGACCATCTTATGCTAACACTCACCTGCTCTCATTTCAGAGGGAGCAGTCCTACTTTGAACAGGTAGAGTACAGCTCTTTCCTGCAACCAGCCAGCCTTGTGTGTACAGTACCGCATAGTCTGTCTGCAGCAATGCATGCTGGGTGCAAACAATAAATGCTTAAAAGGGAGAGTAATTTGTAATTCTTTTGTCTGGATTTAATGGCTCACATCATTTGTGAACTCTAAATTGCTCTTAAATTTGCTTCCAATCAGAAAGTGCAAATTTTATTTTGATCAGTCCATTCATTTAATTTAAATGAGCCACATAGTCCAAATTCAGTCAAGATGAGTCTATATAGAAATTATTACTACATATTTTGCATCCAAACTTGCACAATCAGTGCCATTTAGTTTAGCATTTTTGTCTGTAATTGGTTCTGTCAAGCTTTTGCTGTTTTGTGCGCTCGCTCACATACACACAATCATCTCTCCTTCTCAGACTGTCCCTTCCTGTCAACGATTCGGGAGAGTTTCCGGCAATGCGCCGTCAGGGCAGTGAGCTCTTCCTGGAGGGGGCACTTTCACCCCCCTGCCAGAGGATGGGAGCCATGGTTGCCTTCCATAGTTTTGACCACTTCAAAAGGTGCCTTCACAGTTTTGGTTTTATAAAGGTCACACTGTTATGCAAGGTAAAATGGTTTACAAAACGTACGGTTTGGTCTGATCTGTGGTTTGATTTTATTACAGGTGCTTTGATGAAGTGATCTGTCGCTTTGTGGATCCGCTGTGTGAAAGTTCTCTGTTTTTTGATGGCTGTTCAACCTTCTGTGATGGGGAGAGCTGTAAAGTAAGATTGCAATTTCAACATGCATAACTAATAACATACAAGTATGCTGTATCCGAAATCACCCGCCTATGCCCTCATTCACTATTCCCTACATTAGTCCACTGATATAGTCCACTTAACGGAGTGAATGAAGTGAGTGAGTGAATTTGAGCATTTTTTTCAAACAATTTGTACTCTGCTGGTTGATAATCCCACAGACAGATTAGATTTTTAACTTCTCAGTCAGACCCTGTGATATTTATCTACCGCATAGTGAGCTGTCTGTTAATAATGAAACAAAGTATTTTGATAACCGCCATATATACAAACGTTACTTTAATTAAATAATATCTTATTTCGAAACTTTTACTGATAGGATCCGTATGGCCGCCATCTTGTGATAAGACACAGAAATTCATTTGGTGTGCAAACTCTCACAGTGCATTTTGGGTATTGTCTAGCTGCTAAGTGTGCATGAGTTATTGGAGTACATTGTGGGATTGATTAAGGGCACTTCAGAACGTTCACTATGGTTTCAGGCACCACTAGAAGTGGTGGTCGCTAAAATAGTGCAATATTTAATGCTATAGGAGCAATTTCGGATACAGCTGTAGACTTTATTTTAACGGGCTGCAGTATAAAGGGAAGAAACAAATAAAGAGAAATAAATGCAGTCTTGATCAGCAGTACATAC
>CAIGQV010016645.1:16749409-16782818 GCA_903798115.1 Danio jaintianensis | reverse complement strand
AAGATGCAACTGATAAAAGTCTGTAGTGTATGCGTGGTACTAGCAACTTTACTAGTACCACGCTTGCACTACATGCTTTTTCTAACACCCATGCCAAGTAATATTGCTCAATCCGAAATCCTCATAATCCCCTTGTTTCAAAAATGACTAAATGAGATGCTGTATATTACTCAAATGGAGCAGTTACTAATGTAGAAGTTAGTATTTATATATAAATGTTATATAGTCTTTTATTGCCGTTTACACATTTCCATGCAGATGTATGGTACATAGGGCTTTCCACAGTGGGTACACAAAACAACCAAACATAGGAATCCAGAAATTGTAGAAATGAAAAAAATAAATATATAAATAAAAAATCCATGAATAAATACGACACTTGTGAGAAGTGTTAGCAGTTACATTGATTAACTTCATTTACTGAAAATATTTGAAGCCACTTGGTGACTTCTTGTTGACCATTTGGAGTTAATCTAATGTTTACCTATACTATGTCCATTTTGTTTTAAGATAGTCTGGATTGAGAATCGATACTAAATATTTTTCATCCTTTATTTTATTTTATAATAATTGCTCTTTATGCATTTCTAACTGGGACAGTTAGACTATTTTATTTCGTTTTCTTTTATTATTATTTTTATTTGTATATTATTGTTGATCATTCCTTTTCACATTCAACAAAATCTTTAAACTGTAAAAAATGTTGGGATGTTATATATAAACATAATTCTGTGTCACAAAGAGAAAAAAAACACATCTTAATAGTTACAGTAATAATATGCAAACACACAAGTATTCCTTTAATAAAAGAATAAAGAGTGAAAATAATTATTTAAATTTTTTTTTTATGAATAAAGTATGTTTTTCTTTGTTATGTAATAACAAAGTGGGAAAATATGACAGTTTTTTTGATTGCTTTTGTTTTGACTCTTTCTGTAGGAGGCCTCCTTTGAGTATTTGCAGAATGAGGGCGAGAGGCTGTTGCTGGAGGCGATGGATGAGCTGGAGGTGGCCTTCAGTAACACACCCACTCGGACTGACTGCAATCACATCTTCCTCAATTTTGTACCCACTGTTATTATGGATCCATACAAGGTTAGATTCAATAACAAAACAATTGCAACTGTTCATGAGCTGTAGCGCTCAGAGGTTTTTTTCTACTACAGATAGAGGAGTCTGTCCGCTCTATGGTGATGAGGTATGGTAGTCGTCTGTGGAAGCTGCGTGTTCTCCAGGCTGAGCTGAAAATCAACATCCGCCTCACCACCACTGGAGATGTTATTCCCATCCGCCTCTTCCTCACCAATGAGTCTGGTTACTATCTGGACATCAGCCTGTATAAGGAGGTCAATGACCCATCTAGTGGACAGGTACAACAACCTACATTCACTATCATTCATTAATTAAGTAGCATTAGTACAATTATCACACCAGATAATATTTGCATTTCTCAAAATAGTCAAGGGACTTTGTACTTGCAACACAGCATTGATAATAACAATAATGGGTTTTTTTCTTTTTGAAAACCAAATTGGGAGATTGAACTATGGCTGATTAAAAACTCAGCTTTGTCATTGCAGGAATAAATTGAATATTACATACTTGCAGGGAAGCTAAATTGTCCGTAGTGTATGTGTGTGAATGAGTGTGTATGGATGTTTCCCAGTGATGGGTTGCAGCTGGAAGAGCATCCGCTGCATAAAACATATGCTGGATAAGTTGCCGGTTCATTTTGCTGTGGCGACCCCAGATTAATAAAGGGACTAAGCCGAAAAGAAAATGAATGATTGAATGAATACTTACAGTGGGAGAAATATTCAACACGTCATGTTTTTTTCTGGGAAAAATTTTCTAAAGGACCTGTTGACATGAAATTGAACCAGATTTTGGTAAAAACCCAAACAATACAAACACAAAAATATAACGAAACAAAAAAAATCTGAAAAAATTGTTGCGTAATAACAATGGAATGACGCAATGAAAAAAGTACTGAACTACTGAAATGTATTTAATACTTTATATAAAAGGCTTTTTTGGTGATGGCAGTTTAAAGATGCCTCTCATATGGAGAATGAAGTCACATGAATTGCTCAGGTGTGAGTTTTTTACAGACTTCAACAGAGTGTAAAAATCTTAATGGTTCTGTGGGTCTCGTCTATCAAATTGTCTATCAATTTCTATTGGATTCAAGTCAGGTGATTGGCTGGGTCATTCTATAGCTTGATTTTCTTTCTCTAAAAGCATTTGGGAGTTTCCTTGGCTGTTTTGGCTCATTGTCTTGCTGAAATGTCCACTCTGGTTTCATCTTCATCATCCTGATAATGTAGATGTTGGACTGAAGCAGCTAATATTAATTTACAATGATGAAGGACAGAGGGTTGTGAATAACTACTGAGAGATTTCAGCTGCTGTCTGGGCTTTCCCTGCCTTTCTACACCTCCCTTTCTTCATGTGTTCAATACCTTTTGTCATTTCATTTTATTACACATAACTTAATTTGTAAACTAATTAATATTGTTTTCTTTGCATATATGAATTTCTTTGGTTGTTACCAACATCTGGGGAAAATTTCAAGTCAACAGCACTTTTAGAAATGTTTTCTGAGAAAAACGGTGATGTATTGAATACTTATTTCCCCCACTGTATATTAAAGTATTTTTCATTTTTCATATTTTATATTTTCATTTTAAATTGTAGTATATTACACAGCTTTTATTGAATTTTTGGTGAGCATAAAAGACTTGCTTAAAAAAAATCTACATTTTATTTATCTTTTCAATAAATATTTTGTAACATTAAAAACACCTTGACTTTTTATTATGAAATATGTGTATATTCAGAAAATACAGTGCAGATGGAGTTGTAGGATTTTTATTTATTTAAGTCTGACTTTAAGTCTAGAAATCACATTTTTAAAACAAGTCTTCTAATTACTGAATAGTGGTAACTAGGGGTGGGGAAAAATATCAAAGTATCATAGTATCGCCATATTTTCCATGGTAATATTATATTGATAGATAGCAGTAGTTAAATATATTGCCAATATTTTAATATACTGTTTGCTTCAATATTAAACTCTATTTCTTTATAGTTCACTACAGTAGATGGTGGTGTTGAGTTTTATTTTTTTCTGGTGAGCAGTAAGTTATTAAAATAAAGATGGCTGCATCGATGCATACAACATTTAAGAGTCAGTCAGTTTTTCTGCTTGGCAATTTCTCATTTATTTGCACCAGCAATACAAATGAAGTGAGTTAAACTGATAAATTTCTGTTTAGTTAAAAGAGATGTTGCCAGTGTTCTCCTTTGGGTTTTTGAAGTAAAGTTAATCACAATATTTTGCAGAATATTGCAATGTATGCAATACTGAATCATGGCAAAAGTGATATCATATCATATCATATCATAGAAGCCCCTAGTGGCCCACTAATAAAGCAAGGACTGTAGAAAAGTAAGGAAACTTTCCTGATGGAAAGTGAGGGAGTGAGTGGGGACCTCTTGCTGCCATTGTTTTTCTACAAAAAACACACATAAATGTAAAGTTTTTCTTCTTCTTTTTTTATTTTTTATTGTCATCTTTAAACCCCTTATTTAAATGCCACTGCAGTGTAGGGATATTTTACAGTTTGAACCCAAAAATGACCAGTCTGTCAGATGAAAAAGAGCCGGAGTCAGAGATTCAATTAAAAAGAAAGTATAATGAGGATAGTTTGCAGTATCATCAGCAGAAGCCAGCTTCAACACTTACAATCACAAATCAACAACAATTATACTCTTACATAACATCATTAACTGTGTCATACATATAGGTGTTTTAACCTGATTGGTTAAAACACAGATAGACTTTTTAGATAGATAGAATTTCCATGTGGGTGTGTGCATACAATTCTGAACGATATCTCAATATCTCAAGCATACAAATGTCACTAGGCTGTTTAGAGCTGACCCCAGACCTGTGAAAGGATCCACAATCGAATAGAACACGCACACACTCAAAGTACAATCTGTTTCTTACCCAAGGCTGAGTGTACTCTCAGCCATCTTTATCAAAACTGGTTAAAAACCGGTATAATCTACATCCAAACTGGCAGCTTGCATACTAAGGAATTTACTTTAAAAGATTTAACACTTAAAATGGCAAATATCACTTTAGATATAATTAACACATATCAATATACACAGTTGTCTCCAATTCTTCAAGATTCCAGGTCCACTCAAGAGGTCTCCATGACCTCTGACCTAGCTGGGTAGATCCTGAGGAAACAAATCATTTGGCATACAGAAAAGCAATCACACACATATTATTCCAGTTTTACTCTGAAGTGGGTAGACACTAAAACATTCAACTTTATTAATAATCATAAAGACATAAGAAAGGATATGTGTTAATCCATCCTGGAGCGGACATCCATCAGAAAATCCACGCCATCAGCAGCACAAAGTCAAAAGAGTTCACAGCAGAAAACAGTGTTGATGCCATTCAACCAAGATGCCTTAGCTGTCATCTTATTACTATTATTGTTATACTATAGATACATTTAGGAACCTCTCTGCTTCATTGTGCTCTTTTTATCCATTCCTGTCCTGCAGATAATGTTCCAGTCGTACGGAGACAAACAAGGCCCGCTGAATGGCATGCTCATCAACACACCATACGTCACAAAAGACTTACTCCAGGCCAAGCGCTTCCAGGCTCAGAGCCTCGGCACCACATATGTCTATGACTTCCCTGAGATGTTTAGACAGGTGAGCTGATTCGGTTAAGATCAAACATGATTGTGATGGTCTTGTTTATAAGACGTGTTTCCCATTACACTTTGTTCTGTTATCAGGCTTTGTTTAAGCTTTGGGGACCAGGTGACAGTTATCCTAAAGATGTGTTGATGTGTAATGAGCTAGTCCTGGATTCTCAGGGGAACCTTGTGCAGATGAACAGACTACCAGGAGACAATGAGGTGCATTGATGAATTCTCACTATAATCTTTCAGAGACATTCTCACACTGTACAATTTGTTACGCAGTAGTAGTTGTCAGTGGAGGTTTGAGGAATACTGTTTGTAACCATGGCGGTCCAACCCAAAATAATTAATAATAAATTTTTTAATAATACCACCATACAAGTAAAAAACAACACTCTTTAAATCCCAAGACAACTAAATTGGGTGAACTTCAAGTCATATATTTATATATATATATATCATTAGACAAAAAATAATAAACAACAAAAATCAGTCAGACCTAATTATGTTTGCATATGCATATTTTGGCTTGTAAAAAAAAGAATAAAATAAATGAATGATCTCAGTGTAGACAATTTGTTTGTCTTCTCTTTCCAGGTCGGCATGGTGGCTTTCCGGATGAGGATGAAGACTCCAGAGTACCCAGAGGGCCGAGATATCATTGTTATCTGTAATGATATTACCCATATGATTGGCTCTTTTGGGCCCCAGGAGGATCAGCTCTTTTTACGGGCATCTGAGTTGGCCAGAGCAGAGGGCATCCCGCGCATCTACATCTCAGCCAACAGCGGAGCTCGAATCGGCCTGGCGGAGGAGATCCGCCACATGTTTCAGGTGGCTTGGATCGACCCTGAAGACCCATACAAGGTGACTGAGAAGTGTTACAGTGCGACATTAATGTGAAAACTAAGCTTTTTGAAGATGCTCTACAATGTGTTAAACAATGTGTTTTTACATTGTAGTTTGACTTTGAAAACAAATATATCTGATGCATGTTTAGTCATGTGATGTATGTGTTGCTAATATACATTTAAACTGCTGTGTTCCTATTATGTATGTACTATTCATTTTCTCCATTTTCATTTTCTAAATGCTACTTTGTAGCTAGAAATGTTTATATTACAGAGAGTGGTGCAGTCAAAACCCAGATAAATAATTAGCTTAATTCGGGTTTAGAATGTGATTTTTCCTTTTTTGAGTAAAATGAGGTATGTGGTAAGCATAACTTGAAAATTCTTTAACGTTTTGCTGTACTATATGAATTAGACATGCCCATATTGAAAATATGAATGTTTGGAGCTTTTTATAGAACAAAACAAAAACAAATTTCAAGTTAGGTTTAGCACAGATTTTATTTTCTCATTAGTTGAACCCCCCTTAAAAAAACAGGAAAATGTCAAGCGAAATGATGGTGAATTATTCTTCAGGTTTTTTACACCATTTCTGCACCACTCTATTGCTGCTTAGATTTAATTGCAAAATTGTTGTTCTGCATCAAAACATGACATCAGAATGGACATGAAAAGTTTTTCGAAAATTGTAGTGTGGCTCGACTACACTTTTTTCTAAATGTACCCTGTTTGTAAGCGTACCCACCAAGGAAATTTTAAAAGACGTCTAATAAACCTCTTGGATAAAACAAGGCTAAATTTGGGCTGACTAGTCTATTTTTGGACTTTTCTTAGACAATACTAAATTTGGGCTTTCAGTGAAAATCTAATCGACATCTATGTTTGGATGTCTATTAGACATCTTTTAAACACAAAAAATGCTGGGTAACTTTTGAGATACAGTTCAGCTTTGTTCAAATACATTGTTCTGTTTTGCCCCTGCAGGGTTTTAAGTACCTGTATCTGACTCCTCAAGACTACACCCGCATCAGTTCCTCCAATTCTGTCCATTGTCACCATGTAGAGGAGGGAGGAGAGTCCAGGTGAGATTAGGGATGTTACGCATTAATAAATACTTTAAAAAAAAGACTCAATTTTTATCTTCACGAGGAGCCACAGATGTCTGTGGAAAGCCCAAATTATGTACAAATGTTGGAACAGAAGAGCCACTTGATTGTTCTGCTCCTGTGTTGAACTTGTCCATACATGCTCATCCATATTCACATTACTATGAGATTCACGCAGACACTTTTTGTTTAATGTTTTAGATACATCCTCACAGACATCATAGGAAAGGAGGAGGGTATTGGAGTGGAGAATCTGAGGGGTTCGGGCACAATAGCTGGAGAAACTTCTCAGGCTTATAAGGAAATAATCACTATCAGCATGGTGAGACCTAGTTTTTTAAACACCAATATTGTAGCAGTGATCAAGTTTGGTGATCCATTAAACTCTCGTCTTTCTCTAGGTCACGTGTCGGGCTATAGGAATTGGTGCCTATCTGGTACGTCTAGGACAAAGAGTCATTCAAGTGGAAAACTCCCATATCATCCTGACTGGAGCCGGGGCATTAAACAAGGTGTGGAATTTCACATCTGCAGTGACACCTTAAACTGTACAGTATCATATTTACGGTATGTGGCCTTTGTTTCTTTTATTATTCATAATTTTGTGTTGGTGTAGGTGCTGGGTCGTGAAGTCTACACCTCCAATAACCAGCTTGGTGGGGTTCAGATCATGCACAACAATGGAGTGACACACACCACCGTGCCAGATGACTTTGAAGGAGTGCTCACTATACTACAGTGGTTATCCTACATGCCAAAGGTAGTTTTTAATTACTTATAGGGCTAACCAGGCATCATAACCACCTGGTTGACCTTTTATCCATAGGTTATCATTATTATTTTAATTACTTATTACTATTTATCAGAGTTGTGTCTGTATATTTTTCAATCCAAGATGTGGGCCAAAAATTTATTTTCAAAGTGCACCTTAAAGGGTTAAACAAGCACCTTTCAAGTTAAATCAGCATGAAAAGACACCAATTTTACCACAAACAAGATTAAAAGAAGATTGTATAATCATTTTTTTTCTACCTTTCAGCAACCTAACAGTAATAACTTTGACAAATGCTACAGTTTCACTTTAATTTGCCATTGCCAATAAGTAAATACAGTAGATGAGATAAAAACTACCATGTTTTGACCTTGACAGGCTTCAGGTTTACCTATTACCATCTGTGGCTTGGATTAGTTTTGACTTTGACACAGTGTACTGTAAAGCCCCACTGGTGTTTACTGTTGTAATTTAGAGCAATCAAAGTCCAGTCCCAATAAAGCCGGCCACTGATCCAGTCGACAGAGAGATCGATTTTGTTCCCGCAAAAGCCCCTTATGACCCTCGCTGGCTGCTCTGTGGACGACCCCATCCCAGTAAGAGCCAAATTATCCACACAGTCTGTCATGTACATTTCAAAACATACTCTTAATGCTTGAATGTGTGTCATGTTTGAATAGCTGTGAAGGGAGCATGGCAGAGTGGATTCTTTGATCATGGCTCATTTTTGGAGATAATGGCTACCTGGGCACAGACGGCGGTGGTGGGCCGAGCCAGGTAAGAGCCAGAACAAAAAGATGTCAAATAAACATTTATATTATATTTACACAGATATTTAGTGAATATTCTGATTCTGAGTAAGACTATGAATGTTATACAGGCTTGGTGGGATTCCTCTTGGGGTCATTGCTGTGGAGACCCGCACAGTCGAGCTTGCCATTCCAGCAGATCCTGCCAACTTAGACTCAGAGGCCAAAGTAAGAGTCTAACTGTGGGATCTGTGCTTTCTTCTGGGATTAGTTTGCTTTTAGTAGGTGTCGTTTATTGATATCAGTTTCAGCATGTAGTGTCTTTTCTACCTCAGCTCCTCCAGCAGGCTGGTCAGGTGTGGTTTCCAGATTCTGCATATAAAACTGCTCAGGCTATTGAGGATTTCAACAGAGAGAAACTTCCCCTTATGGTCTTTGCCAACTGGAGAGGCTTTTCTGGAGGCATGAAAGGTATAGAGCTTGTTTTTATGTTTTAAGTAGCAAAAGTAGCAATAAAGATATTTGCTTTGCTACAGAAACTAAAATAAATACTGTTCTTCTGAATTTTCTTTTCATTAATAATGGTAAAAAGAAAAACGTTTCTGTAACATATTAAGCAGAACATCTGTTACCATTGCTAATAATAATAAATGTTTCTTGAGTAGCAAATCAGTTTACATGATTGATTTCTGAAGGACTTCTGTAATGGCTGCTGAAAAACTAGCTTTGCCATCACAGGAATAAATTATATTTTAAAATATTATATATTAAAATACATTTGTTTTAACTTATTGATATATCTATTAATAAAACTACACAAAACTACTGTTTTTACTTAGGTTTTTAATCAAATAACTGTAGTCTTTGTGTATGTGAGATATTTTTTTTTTAACATTTTTAAAAATCATGTTTTTTAAAGGGTTAGTTCACATAAAGATTTTAATTCTGTGATTAATTACTCATCTTTGTGTCGTTCCAAACCTCAGAGACCTTCGTTCATCTTCAGAACACAAAGTAAGTTATTTTAGATGATATCCGAGCGCTCTCTCATCCTCCATAGACAGCAAAGTTATCGAGACATTCAAGACATTTCAGACCAGAAAAGGAACCAAAAAATTGTTCAAATATTCCATGTGACTTCAGTGGTTCAACTGTAATCAAATTAAGCTCCAAGCTCCAAAAAAAACTGTAAAAAAAAAAAAAAAAAATAAAAGAGCATTTTAAATGTCTCTGTGACATTGCTCTGTATGGAGGATGCGAGAGCTCTCAGATTTATCCTAAAATATCTTAATTTGTTTTCTGAAGATAAACGAAGGTCTCAAGTGTTTGGAACGTAACGAGGGTGAGTAATAAACAGCAGAATTTTCATTTTTGGGTACACTTTATTGTATCTATACAATTTTAAGATAACTCATGCTCTCTATGTCAGATATGTACGACCAGGTGCTCAAGTTTGGCTCTTATATCGTGGATGCCCTGCGAGAGTTCAGCCAGCCTGTGCTGGTTTACATTCCTCCCCACGCTGAGCTGAGAGGAGGATCATGGGTCGTGATCGACCCCACTATAAACCTTCAGCACATGGAGCTCTATGCAGATCGAGAAAGCAGGTAAAGGCTAGTTCATAAAATACCCTTCATTTCTTTAAAGGTGGCATATATTGCATTAATTCATTAAGTTAAATTGTTGTTTTGCATCCTGACAATCATGGCTCATGGAGTCGTTGCATAGCAACGTATAAAAAACAATCGGGTGCTGCTGGTTTTGCTGCATCTGCTGTTTTCAAAAGTTAATGCAGCATGGGACGTGCATATTAATAATCACGTGTTCAACATATCAGTGGCTGCTGAACTTTTGATGAACAATGCAACAGTCTGTATTATGTTTTGATTGAACTGTTGTCCATCAAAGTTTTATATGCCTATATATATACCCTGATTTTATTTATAGGGCAATTAAGGGGCCATTTACACTTTTGCTGTTGGCCATTCATCAAGAAAAGTGTGCCGTTTTGCAGGCCTGAAAATGCTAACATTTAAAGACGGGTTTTTAAGTGAATGTTTTTGAAAATGATATAATTATTGTCTCTGTGCATACAATAAAAATGTCATTTTGAGAAAGCAGTGACATCATTTGCATACATCTTATGTGTCTATAGGCATGCATGAGAATTTAACAACCAAAAATATGCTGAACATTATGACAGTCTGTGTGCAGGTGCTACTACTGACATGGCATGCACAGTGCAACATTTCATTAGTTTGGACAGCATTATTATTTGTATGCAGAACTTTTCACGGACAAAGATTCATGCAAACATACCCAAAATCTTCTCCGCCTTTGTGCCCATTTATCCTAATTATTTGTTCACCTGAATTCTTGTCTCCTCTCCAGAGGAGGCGTCCTGGAGGCTGAGGGCACAGTGGAGATCAAATTCAGAAAAAAAGACCTGTTAAAGACCATGCGAAGGATTGATGCCGTGTATTCCCGTCTGGCTGAGCAGCTAGGTATTGCAGTTAATCTCACTTTAAACACACATTTCTTACCTGTAGTACAACCTGTGATGATGTTGTGCTTAATGTAGGCAAACCAGACTTACCAAGCCAGGAGCGTAAAGACCTGGAGGCCAAACTGAAGTCTAGAGAGGAGTTCCTTCTTCCCATCTACCACCAGGTGGCAGTGCAGTTTGTGGACCTTCATGACACTCCAGGACGGATGCAGGAAAAGGGAGTCATCACTGTACAAAGATTTGAAAACTAATTATAGGGAACATTTCATGAAGAGTTTTCTTTTCCTGAACAGTTTGTAAATGCTTTTTCACAGTGAATGTTTAAAATGTTTTTAGGACATCCTGGACTGGAAGAGCGCTAGGTCATTCTTTTACTGGCGTCTGCGGCGACTACTGTTGGAGGAAGTGGTGAAGAAGGAGATCATGCAGGCCAACCAAGACCTGAGCAACGGACACATACAGTCCATGTTGCGCCGCTGGTTTGTGGAGACAGAAGGAGCTGTAAAAGTAAGCAAACATCAGTTATTTGTGATGGGAAAGATCTTCTTTAGGTCAAATATCAGAATGCAGAAAAATTCAGAAAATTGTTGTTGTTGACTAAAACTATTAAAAAAGGTAGTTTGTTTTCAGTAAAACAAAAATGAAAATTTTAAAAAGATTTTAAAAATCTAGAAATGTTAAGATATCATTCATTTTCCTTTGGCTTAGTCCCTTTATTCATCTGGGGTTGCCACAGCGGAATGAACTGCCAACTTATCCAGCATATGTTTTACACAGCGGATGCCCTTCCAGTTGCACCCAGTACTGGGAAACATCCATACACTCATATACACTACGGCCAGTTTAGTTTATTTAATTATCCTATTTCGCGTGTCTTTGGGCTGTGGGGGAAACCGGAGCATCCGGAGGAAACCCACGCCAACACGGGGAAATGCCAACTGACCCAGCTTGGACTCGAACCAGCGACCTTCTTGCTGTGAGGCAACAGTGCTAACCACTGAGCCACCGTGTCGCCCACGTTAAGATATCTTAAGACATAATTTTTTTTAAATTATTGTTTGCCCATTATATTAGATAACATTAACAATGTCACACCATATACTAATGTTACAGAGTGCATAGAAATTAAAGGACAGGATGTAAAAATTAATGAAAATAGAGAAAACAATATTCATTTTCTTTTCGGCTTAGTCCCTTTATTAATCTGGGGTCGCCACAGCGGAATGAACCGCCAACTTATTCAGCATATGTTTTACGCAGCGGATGCCCTTCCAGCCGCAACCCATCACTGGGAAACACCCATACACTCTCATTCACACACATACATACACTACGGACAATTTAGCTTACCCAATTCACCTATAGCGCATGTCTTTGGACTTGTGGGGAAAACCGGAGCACCCGGAGGAAACCGACGCGAACACGGGGAGAACATGCAGAAATCCACACAGAAATGCCAACTGACAGTTTTCCAATAAGAATCAAGTAGGATTGAAAGGAAATCACAAGCAGTCCTGCATAGAGATATAATCATTTTAAATCAGTAGTTAATCCGTAAACTAAGATTCAGTCATTATTTATGAATTTTTTTTTATAAATGTGTTGTTCGGTATCATCCAAAAATGACAAGCAAAAGAGACTCAAAAGAGTTTTTTTCTAGGGGTTTAAAATCAGGCTTGTAGATAACAAAGCTTGTTTTAATGTTTTAAATCCTGACCTTTATGCAAGACTCCAAAACTTCTGGAAAAGCTCACAAGCTCAGAACGGATAGAATAGAGTGAAAATAAATAGTTAAAAATACCAATAACAAAAAACATGTATACAAACATACTGAAAGTAAATAAAACCATGATTTGCGAACTATTAACAAAGTTAACTATAACCTTAAATGCATCTTTGTCAGCTGAACTACTATAATCTGTTTATCTATGAAAAGGTTTTTTTATTCCATGCGAGTTAAACGTTTGATAATGGCATCTTTCAGGCATATCTGTGGGACAATAACAAAGTGGTGGTGGAGTGGCTGGAAAACAACCTGTCCCAGCAGGACGGAACACGATCGGTAATCAGAGAGAACATCAAATGCATAAAGAGGGACTACGCTCTCAAACACATCCGCAGGTAGATCTCTCCACTCCAATAGATGTGAAATTCAGTTACATAACGCATACTTTAGCATTCAAAAGTTTGAGAGAATGCTCAGGCTGCATTTATTTTAATAAATAATTCAAGAAAATCAAGAAAATTTTGAAATATGATTACAATTTAAAATAACTTTTGTCTACTTTAATATAAATTAAAATGTCATTTCAAATGATCTTTTAGAAGTCATTCTAATATTTTTTTATACAAATTTAATATGGTT
This sequence comes from Danio jaintianensis, assembly GCA_903798115.1. Taxonomy (NCBI): domain Eukaryota; kingdom Metazoa; phylum Chordata; class Actinopteri; order Cypriniformes; family Danionidae; genus Danio; species Danio jaintianensis. The sequence goes on along the minus strand of CAIGQV010016645.1, from coordinate 16,769,730 downwards.
GTGATACATTGATTTGGAAAAACTGGTAAAAAAATTCAGGATCATTTAAAGGGGTAGTTCACCCAAATATGATAAATTTGGGTTATTATGCATTATTTACTCTCCCTCAAGTGGTTAAAAACCTTTATGGGTTTCCATTTTCCATTTACAACACAAAAGAAGATAGTTTGAAAATGATACCTGTAACCCATGACTTCCATAGTAGGAAAACAAATACTATGGAAGTCAATTCGTACAGGTTTCCAACATGTTTCTAAATAACGTCTTTTGTAAAATTCAAACAGGTTTGTGACAAAGGGTGAGTAAATGATGACAGAATTTTCATTTTTGCGTGAACTGTCCCGTTAATGACTGAAAAATTAAAAGAATAATCATATCTCATACCATATCTCAAATCATATATGATTCCCAAATCACAATTTGTTTATAAAAAGTTACATTTACCACAAGCGCAATAACCAGCTAAAAAACAAAGTGTTTAACAAATAGAATAGAACAAATATTTCACCAGAAAATCTAAATTTACTCACCCTCAAGTGCTTCTAAACCTTCACAAGTTTCTTTTTTATTGATGGACACAAAAGTAGATATTTTGAAGAATGTTGGAAACCGGTATCCATTGACATCCATAGTGGGGAAAAAAAACAAATGTTCAGCAATGACTTCCGGTTTCCAACATTCTTCAAAATATCTCCTCCTTTGCACAACAGAAGAAACTCAAACAGGTTTGGATCAAGTGGAGGCTCATTAAACGATGACACAATTTTCACTTTTGGATGAACTGTCCCTTTAAGTATCTGTAAAGTAATTATCCTGCATTATATGTTCAGCTTAGTCCAAGCCAATCCAGAAGTGACTATGGACTGCATCATTCACATGGCACAGAACATTACGCCTTCACAGAGAGCCAAAGTCTGCCACCTGCTGGCCACCATGGACAACTCTGCCACCAGCTGATCACGTCCAAACCAATAAAACAAATATATGGCGCCTTGACCTGTCTTTTCAGAGTAAGTAGAGTAAATAAATAATAGATCCTAAAAAATAGGATCAATCAATGGGCAGTAGCCTTAAACGCACAATTTCAAGTGTCCACCAATTGCACGTACTCACTTTAGCGCACAGTGACTATTGGTGTGACTCACAGTTTGACCATTTCTGAATGAACGTTTCTCACATGAGCATTTCCCGGAAACTCACTCTCGCTAGAGGAAACCTGTGTTCATAGTATTTATCTGTTCACGTTTGTGCCTTCGTGTCCTTTCTGTGGACATAACCGACTGATGAATGTGCAATACGCTGAATTATTAGATGATTTAAGGGAACCACCAATGCATGGAGTGCACATTTATGCTGTGTGGCTCTTCCTCAGGTATATATATGCACAATAATAAAGCAGAGCACACTGATTCAACGTCAAGTAAATGAACAGTATTATAGCTGAATGGAATCACTGTAAATGGTAGGGTAATTATTCTGAATTTTAATTTCTAGTAACATACGGTGGTTTTTGACAAATTTTTTGAATTTCTTTTCATTAACTGATCGGCCAAGTGTTAAATGCGATTACATAGAGTGTTGTCAATATAAGAGCCAGTGTATTTTTTAATGTCTTGAGTTTTGGGTTGTTTTATAGCTTATTTCACATGACTGCAGGTAATTCTTTTGTTCGTATGAATGGGTAAATATGTGTACCCTACTGCTGCTGTACTGTACTTGACTGGTAATTCTGATTGAAGAATTTTATCAGATTTAATGCCTGTAATGTGCGCTTTTAAACCCTAAAGTACTAGATTAAGTCTAAATCCTAAGATCTAGTTTAAGTGCCTGACTTTATTATTATTTTTTTTGATGAATGTTTTGGTTGACTGTACATTAGGATATTTTTAAATGAAATAATAATTGTGCATTAAACAATGTATGTTTTCATCTTGTTGGTCATTTTTCCTATTGGGCATTATCTTAATCTGTGATTTGCTGTTCATTCATTTATTCATTTTCTTTTCCGCTTAGTCCCTTTATTATTAATCAGGGGTCGCCACAGCAGAATGAACCGCCAACTTTTCCAGCATATTTTTTACGCAGCAAATGCCCTTTCAGCTGCAACCCATCACTGGGAAACACCCATACACTCTCATTCACACACATACACTACAGACAATGAGCTTACCCAATTCACCTATAGCGCAAGTCTTTGGACTTGTGGGGGAAACCGGAGCACCCGGAGGAAACCCACGTGGACACGGGGAGAACATGCAAACTCCACACAGAAATGCCAACTGACCCAGCCGAGGCTCGAACCAATGACCTTTTTGCTGTGAGGCGACAGCGCTACCCACTGCTCCACCTTGATTTGTTGTTATTATTATTTAATATTTATTATTATTATTTCTACTATTTATTAATATTATTATTATTATTACTAATATTACTTAAGTTAAATGCTACGGTTCAATATAGTCAATGCATAATTTAAAAAAAAATAGTTCCAGCAATAAAGCTGACGATGCTTGTACATGTCTATGCTTAATGTATATAAAATCCCTTTACTTACTTGCTTACACCCAGGGCCGTTTATATCGAAGTTGATATTTTAGCCGCACCATGTTGGTGTTTTGTAAAATCAAATTTTTTACGAGGTAGGTCGTTAGCCCAACGTTCAACCCCCAACCTGGAGGACCAGGACATACACTACGGACAATATAGCTTACCCAATTCACCTTGAGTAAATATTAAATATCCTTCGGAGCACCCGGAGGAAACCCACACAAACACGAGGAGAACATGCAAACTCCACATAGAAATGCCAACTGACCCAGCCGAGGCTCGAACCAGTGACCTTCTTGCTGTGAGGCCGTGTCACCTATAAAATCCCTTTAGTACATTTAATTTAAAGTGGACACCAAAATAGGACTTTTCATTTTTGACCCATAGGCTTGTCATCTCTATGTAGCTAAACAATTAGTCATTAAGAAAAACGAATGCGTTTTTTTAAACTGAATGAAATTTTATTGCTTGCATTTGAAATATTTAGATATGTACAATAAACAATGATTCATGTCACCATTTCAGCTCTTTTCATAAATATAAATAATAAACAAACATTAAAGAGCAGATACAGTGTCTATCACGGTACAACAAAAATACACACAGCTACAATTACAAGACTAACAGTTAAATGCACAAAAGAAAGGGAAAAAGTTTTATTTTATGGTACATGAAAAAAGCTTGGCAACACACCTATAGTCATATTTCCTATTGACTTTTTTTTTTTCTTTGCTCCTTTAGTGTTAAAACTCACAATTTGCATTAGGTTTATGATGAGAGCAACACTGTATTTTGGTCACAATCTAAGTATTGCAATCAGCACCCGACTGTAATAGAAATCCTTACACCCCATATACTGTAAATCACGCTCTCTCTCACCAAATACTTCATAAACATAATGCATTCAATGTCATTATAATTTGTCACCATAAATTCATTAATTTCAGTTCAGCGTATACTCTGATTATGGCAAAGTGTTTAGTTTTTTTTGGCTGCCTTGTAGGAAATTTGCAATTTTAGGATATGTTTTGGAGTTTCATGACACACCACGAAAGCCTGGATTGAACAGCTTTAGAGATGGTCCTGTGGAGTAAAGCTCAGCTTGCTTCATTCATTGTGAGTGCAATTAAAGCAGAACGATAGGTTTTGTTCCTCCTTGTGTGTTCATATACTGGTTAGAGAGAGCATCAATAGCCGAGTATGAAGAGTAGAGGCCTGTCACCTGCAGGTCTGGGTAAGGCAGTCCTCCTGCACTGGACACTGGCGTGCCGTTGCTGGTGTCCAGGTCACAGTCGGACAGCCGCAGTGGAGAGTTACTGAGAGTCCCTAATGCTTCCAGGTTAAAGCTGTCGTCCTTCATCTCCTCCCACAGGTTTCCTGTATTCAGAAAAGGAGACGTTTATTAGATATTAGAGTACAATGAGGAAACATCATTTCAGAACCTGTTTATATCTGTATTAAGATGTGTTTTGGTTGATCGAATCAAAAGTGGACAATGGAGACGCATTCCTGTTTACACCTGGTGTTTCAATTCATCCTGTTTGTCCACTTTTGCCACTTTCCAATTTCATTGAGTGGTCTGTGGGCGCATGTATGGGCCTTTTTCTGATATTTTGATTGCACAATTTGCATATGAAAACAGTAAGGTAAATGGAGAACAGCAGCTTTTGTTTCTTCTTTGATAGCAGCAAAACTGCTTTGGGTTAGAATTTGGATTGGTAATAAAACATTCTCCTTTGTTTGTCTTTAAACCAAATTTAAGATTAATTCAATCTGGCAACAACACACACTGTAATATTTAAGAATTAGGTCAGTAGGCAGATAGTGAGTGGTCCTTATGGTCATTTAGTCTTTATTGTTATTTGGTCCTTATAGTTACTGCACTACAAAAGCAAGCTAGTCTGACAAAATGCATCTTAACACCAGGTGTAAATGGGGACATATTTTGTGTTGATCTAATCAATTAATCATGCTAATTTAAATTATCCCTCTGATTCTTCAGTGGCCACTGGTGTGGGGGACAGGCACTCTAACAAGGACATTAAAGACTGTGACCTCTAGCGTTCGTAGCTAGTTTGCCTTTTGAGATCAGTAGAGTGAGATCTGCTCTTAATAGATGGCCTCACTCCTATCCGGGCCATGGCACCAATGTAACTCCTCCGGTATCCACATTGAGCCACTTTGAGTGGGATTTAAACCAGAGATTCTGGCATGGGAAGAAGGTGCTCTAACAAGGAGCTCTTGGTTCTGATATTTGTTTGCCTCGTGATATCAGGGGAGAGAGGTTTACCTGCACAGCTCTTAGTACCTGGCCTCTATTAAACTTACATCCCTAAACCTCTCTCTGTCATTCTGTTCACGGCACCACTCATTTTGAACCAGCAGTTCTAGTATGGGAGGCAGGGGGTCTAACAAGGGCATTAAAGACCTCAGCCTCTTTCATCTGTTGCTAGTGTGCCTTTTGGGATCAGGGGAGTGAGGTCTTACTAAGGATATTATAGTTTGGCATTTTTAATTTAGTTTTTATTTTGATACTGTTTTTACATTGACTGTAAATTTCAGTTCGGTTTTAGTTTGTTTCATTAATGGTTTTGTTTTAGTTTAGTTTTTATTTTGTGAACACGTTACTATTTAGTTTTTATATATTTAGTTTGTTTTAGTTTTGGTAATTAGAGTTAACAGAACAGTCCAGTGTTGACCAGGGTAAAGTTTAGTGTTTGCAAAGCCTACATTAACTCTTGTGCAAACCTCTTAGTAATAAAAATAAAATAGTTGTTTGAACAAACACTGAATCCAAAATCATAAAAATTAATTTAGACAAACTTCTTCATAATAAAGATCATATATTTAGTTAAACATGCCTAGTTTACAATTTTTGGCAAACAATGAAAAGATGTTTATATAAAAATATGTATAATCTGGTGCTTGACTGATGTGTTTGGCTGTAAAAGTGCAATCTACTATTATTTCTCAAAGCAGTCGCAGGTCAGTGCTTATTCATTCTGAAAACTATTATTATTTCACTAATTATTATTTTATTTTAGTTAGTTTTTCAGTGACTGTTGTTAGTTTCAGTTTTTCATTTATTATGATTTTTTTTATGTTATTAAACTTAAAGTATTTTTGACCAATACTTTTAGTTTACTAAAATAACCTTGGTTCTTACTAACTGGCCTCTGTTAAACTAACCTTGCCAGGCAAAGTCCATAATACTGGGGTCCAGTGCATCCACCTCTGAATTGACATCAGTGTGAACCGCGTAGAAGTCGGTGTGCTGCTTGGCAGGATGCTGGGGGAGTGAGCTGTTTGTCATGTCAGGGACGGTGTGGAGAGGGGGTGTCTGAGCAGGAGCCGGGGAGGACGGAGCCAGGCGAGACTGATTCTGAAGCTGCAGCTGAAGGTGCTGGTGCATGGGGAGGCACTGCAGACTCAGAGTTACCACGGGCTGCGGCTGCATCTGAGCTGCTAGTGGGAGGGTCGGCCCTGGTGGGCAGCTGGGCAGGCGGGTCATGCCAGGGTCAATGGATTTCTGTCTGCAGCTCTCTGGTCTGTCTGTGATGAGTTTGTCTAATTCATCTGGTAAAAGGAAAAGTAAAAAAACAGGGCAAAATTAATGTCAGAATATAGTCAAGTAGATGTTTTACTCGTTTGGTTTTCTCTACTAATTTCTACAACTGTACAATTTGTCATTAACCATTGCATAGCTGTATGCAATCAGGTCATTATTCTTACGTAGGTTGCCAAGGTGTTTTAGTTGTCTTTTTTTATTTGTTTGTACAGTATCTGTGTTTCCTATGTTATTCTGGATGACTGTGTACTATGCGAAGTTAGAAGAGCCCACAATGAAGTCTACAACATACTGGACCACTGAGATGGCTTGATAACGTAATATAAGGAAAATCTATTGAAGTGTTTTGTTGCTAAAGATGAACATTATGTGTGGGTTATTTACTAGGTACTTTATTGGCTACATTGCAAAAATGCTTTTCTTACTTAGTGTTTTTGTCTTGTTTCTAGTTCAAATATCTAAAAATTCTTAAAACAACAAACATTTTCTAGACAAGCAAAAATACTGTCTTGTTTTCAGAAATAATAAGTCAAAATTAAGAGAGTTTTTCCTAAAGAAAAGCATTTTTTGCAGTGTAGCACTTATAATAGTCTGAGATTTGGAGACCTGGATTGGCCATGCTGCGACGGATGGCTGGAAGATCTTTGCGTTTCCATTTCTGCATCTCTTCTTCCATTTTGTCAATCTTTGCCGGATTGAGCGCCCAAAGACATCCCTTTCTGGAGGAGCCGCTCATCTTATTCTCCACCTTCTCGAAGCACTTGTTCAAGGACAAGTTGTGTCGTACAGAGTTCTTCCATCCGTCAGGTGCTGTCTGAGAAGCATAGCAATCAAAAATATTCTGTAAGTAACATTCATTATATTTCCTGGTGTTTTAGATTAGTCAATCTATTTTCCCAGCATGGTTTTACTCAAATTCCTCACCTTGAAGTAAGGGAAGTGCTCTTTCATAAAGCTGTAGATCTCGCTCACTGGAAGACTGCCCGTTTTACTGTTCTTCAAAGCCATGGCAATAAGACAGCTGAGAATAGATAACAAATGTAGTCGTCTTGAGATCAATACAAATCCTGCTCCCTTTCCAGAGAAATAAACTGTTTTAGTGGTTGTCGCTGTGAACTTTAAAGTCACCTGTAAGAGTAGATGGGCTTGGGGAAAGACTTGGGCTGCAGGTCCTGGCTGTGAGCAGTAATCCGGGGTTGAGGAAACAAATTCTGGCTGTTGTAGTTTCCATACAGTCCACCAGGTGAACACTAAAGAATACAACACAGAAATTAATCTTTAATAATTTGTAATGCAAATAATTCTGGTCCTTGATGCTGAATGGTCCATTGCCATGTTTTATGACCACCTCATCATGACAATCTTTGAATAACTATGCAACATAGTACAACATGCAAAACATTGATTATATTATGTATTTCAGCAAATACATGAATATCTGCTTTGTTCACCATTTTAAAACTATGCCCTTTTCTCATCAAAGAAATGCTTCTTGCGCAGGAGAAGTGCTGATGTGTTTTTGCAGACGGAATATTATTTAAAGGTTTCTTGTTTGATTTACACAGTTAAATGATACTTCTTATATGTACAAACATGCACTGTGCTTTTGAAACAAAAGTGGAACCTTTAAAATGAGCTGTAAATAAATAACACAGTGCTTAAGAACAATGGCAGTCTTCATTTTAATTTGAGTTCCACAAATTGAGGCTAGTTAAAGGGACTATTTTTCTGGCTGAAGAATGGAATATAATAACTTTACTTAAAAACGTTAACATGATTGTATTGTTGGCTTTATTAAATATACATTATATTGTGTTGTGTGGTAGCTTTTTATAAATGCATTAAGGTGCTGTGAGTTTTCCACTTTGTGACTATATTGTCTTTACAACTATAGTCTTTATAAATCATCCCAGTTACTGAACCAACCTGTTGGTTTGCTTGAGTGAAAGTGAGCACCTGCTGAGGAGCCGTCTGGTACACTGATGCAGCACACGGAAACCCGGGGGAAAACTGGGGCATCTACAAAAATAACATAGAAAAACTATATAAACGGCATATTTTGACTCCATAATATGAGCTAGTTTGAATCTGAATCCTCACTTACGCTGTTGATGGCCAGAGGGCTGTGCTGCATTTCACTCTGTAGATGAATCGCAGATCCTGCTCCTCCTGCTACTGTCATGCTGTTCAACTGAGCTAAAAGTTTAAGCAAAGTGTGAGTATACAGTTTTATTTTAAAGTTGCATATGGTTTTGCAATAAGGATTGAATCCAGCCCCCTTTAAGCCACATATTTTAAGAAATATATTTTTAACATAATTAACTGGGTTAAAGAAACATCTAAACAGTCTAAAGCCTTGGTAGACTTAATTCCAGACTGAGGGTAAAATAGCATAATGCAGAAGTAATAGAAGTAAACAGTAATAGAAGAAATATAATAGACAATATATATATATATATATAAATTTATTAGCCCTCCTGTTAAATTATTTGTCAAAATTTCCCAAGTCCTGTTTAACGGAGCAAGAAAATGTTCACAGTATTTACTATACATTTTTTTTCTTCTGAAGAAAGTCTTATTTCTTTTAGTTTGGCTGTAATAAAAGCAGTTTTTAACGTTTTTGAAACATTACTTAAGGTCAATTTTATTAGCTCCCTTAAGAAATATTTTTTTGATTGGCTACACTGTTGTCCAGTGATTTCCCTAATTACCCAAATTTGCCAAGCTAACCTAATTAACCTAGTAAGGCCTTAAAATTGCACTTTAAGCTGAATACTAGTATCTTGCAAATGAACTAGTAAAATATGCATTGTCATCAAGGCAAAGAAGAGAGAAACTAGTATTTAGAAATTAGTTATTAAAACTATTATATTCAAAAATGTGTTCTAGTTAATTACTAGTTATAGTGCAAATCTAAGATAATGTCTCTGATTTGTTTTAATGACATTTTTACTCAAAATTCCAGAGTGTGTGAAGAAGATCCTCCTGACCTGTCTGTCGCTCCAATAGGCTGTTTTGAGCAGAGCTGGTAAAATCTGGCCGTCCACCCCCAATCTGCTGCAGTCGGGGAACATCCACAGAGGTGAGCCAGGACAGAGACTGAAGATCACCAGGCAGCTCGTCCTTCAGCTGCGAAGGGTCTGTAGTAAGGAGTCTGCATAACACAATAGCACTCAGTACTCAAACACAATTATCAATATTTTAAAAAAAATTAAAAATGAGAGAATGAGTAGCCATTATAAAATTGCACTGTAACCAGCAGAATTTAGCTTTCTGCCATTGCCTATTTTTAAATACATCATTTTTTACTCGCATCACCAAATTCGTTTAAAAAAAAAAAGTTTTTTAGTAAATAGATACAAAACGAGCAAGTCCTCTTGTAAATCTATTGTTTGGGAATAGAAATCAAAATACCTCCTCAGATCTAATCCAGTGCGGAGAGAGTTATTTACTCAGCCATTTCTTCATTTGCTCTAAGCATCAAGAGAGCAGAGAAACCCTCTTGAATTCTCTCCAGACTTCCCTACAAACTCGCTATTCAGTCCAATAATTGGGGTCGCTATGACAACCCTCACTTTTCAGTTATTTTGTGTGTCTGGACACTTTAGTGCCCCCCTCTCCATTAAACCAAGCTCTAACGTTGGTCAGGTGACCGCTGCCTTCTTCACTGTCATTGGCTGAATCATATGTAAACAACGCATGAGATCATTTGAAACATGGGTATGTGGCACACGTTGCCTGCAACAGTTGGTCCAGCCCCATTGAAAAATGATCACCTATTGTGTCCCAAACGACAAATCTGCACAGCGGCACGTGGCTCTATTGTTTCGCCCCCAGACCCTTCCTTGATTGTCTTTACCGTTTTTTTTTTTAACCAACCCCTTGCATTAATCTACTGGAATGACAGGCCTCACACAACGGAGAAAAATAGGATGCCATCTGTTTCCCTGTCCCTTTCCACCCAACCCCTGTCCCCTTCTGCCCCATCCCCCCCGCCTGGAGGCATCAGACAGTACCTAAGGGGGGTAGTTGAAGGAGTTGGAGGTCAAGCCACACTGCACACACAGTCTGCCACCTGAATAAATTACAGCATTGAAGGAAGAACTCAGGGACGTGGCCTTGAGCACCCTGGTTACTCTGGTTCGGAGCTTCTGAATAACTATCCTTTACACACACACTCATACACTTGCAAATATGAAACCTTAGACACAAACATGTCAACACTACACTGTCATCATGCGCTTTGAAGTCTTCCTAACGTCCGACCACATACAAAGACATGAAAAAGACACCTTGCCAATCAAACAAAGCAGTTTAACACCTGGATTATTGCGACTTATTGATTAATCAGAAGTTTTTAGGATACTGTTTCATAGTTTATCCATGAAAACACATGCTGTTTCAATGTTATATAACACTTTTGTAATGTTGTAGGTTAATATTAGCATATGAATAATTAATAAAGAGTCATATTTTCTTTTCTGTTGAGTGGTTACATTCATTTAATTAAAAGTAATATTAAGAATACATTTTAAATGTATTTTTGTTAAACGGTTTTGAGCTCCAGAAATGCTTTACATGAATACACTATTTTTTTTCTTCTTCTATTTCATGGAAGGATATTGATTTCCTCATTAATATGTCTCTTTATTGATTACTCATATGCTAATATTTACCTACAACATTAATAAAGTGTATTTTAACATTGAAAGAGCATGTTTTATAATTTGAAAACTCTGTAATTGATTGTGAATTCAATGCATGTTTAAATGAAATTAATTGTCACAAAACGTTATAATAATATGAACATTATAATAATAAAAAATATATATATTTATTTATTATTTAGTATTTCAAATCCTATATACAGTCTGAGAAATTAAACTGATCTAAAAGCCGGTAATTGTATGTTGCAAAGAGCATCCACTTGTTGTGTTGCCAGATAGTGGCTGCACTGTAAGATTTAGTTTAAGACAACTGTTTTGCAGCTCTGAGATTGACTCTTATTTTTTTTCTATTGATACACAGACTTAATAAAGTAAAAAATAAATAAAGGGATTTATTATAGTACTGTTTCTTTTTTTTAAACATGGTTCATTAATTGGGAAGACGGGGGTTTATTTTGGAAAGAATTCATAATATGCCACATAAACTCAGTTTTAGGAGCATCAAGAAAAGGGGGCCTACATCCTTGTACTTATTAGCATTTCTGAAGTCTAATTGTAAACCCAGCTGTGTATTGTACAGTTTACGGTCATTAGGGTGCAGTTATACAAGTGGAAGAAAAAATGATTTTATTTGCTCATTGATGCAAACCATTAGGTGTCCCACAGAAAGGGGGAGGCGGGCGCACACAGTCACGGTTTATCACAGCTCAAGTCGCCCTCGTTTACATTCTAATTGGGATCCACTTCTCCTTGGTGACCCGTGGGGGCCCCTGCCAAGGTCCTCAATCCCTCCGTGTGCCGACAGCGGGCGTGTAAACAGAGCTGATGCTTTCTGACAGATCCATTCAGAGCAAAGATGATGTATTCTCTCGCTCTTTTCTTTTTCACAAACCCCAATTCCCTGCCTCTCAAAACACACCTTTATTTTACAGAATAGGGAAGGTGGAGATTGTATTAAGATTAGCAGTGCTCTTCTTCTTCCTGAAATTATCTTTTTATTCTCTAATCTGCTCAAGGTTGAAAAGCAATGGGCTCAGCCATCAAAGGAAATCACCCCCTACCTGTAGTCTTGTGTGGAGGTGTGGTGACTCTGTCCGGGGTTTTCATGAATTCCCGACATCCTGGTTGTAATTCCACTTTCAATCATCTTCTGGCAGATAAAATGTGAGTAAATGAACCATGCAGAGCAAAGAATAATAAAAAAAAGAATTTTAGAAACTTGCATCTGCTCTTGATGAATGCAAATGCACAGTACAAATGTGTCTTTTTTCTTTTTATTCAAAATCTTAGAATAAAGACAACTATCAGACTTGTTTTTCATGGTCACATAAGAACACAGTAATTTACAAATATGAACAAAACAGGCAATTACTACAATAACAAAAGCATAGACACAATATTTAAGACAAGGAGTATAAAAGAAAGGAACATTTTAAATTGCAGTGTTTATGAACAAGTGCAGAAACGATATTTGCTTTGTTGACTAAACAGGGATCATCAGACGTCATCAGTCACCGTTAACTTACCTGTCAGTCTGCTCGCATCAATTTAATCACATCGTTTTAACAGAAAGCGTTAAATATTTCTTAAAAATAGACTATTTTTGCAGGTATTCTTCAAAGCTTCAGACATTTATGTAGATACATTATTGTTCAGACTGCATTATATATCAGTACGAAACAGGTGCGCAGCCTCTTGGCTTATTTGAAAAGAACAATAATAAAAGCACGAAATAAACAGCGTCTTACCTGTTTGTTATGATGTTGTTCTGGGATATAGAAAATCTTTGATAACGAGACGGAGGAAAGCTCTAGTGTTGGTCGGGGCACTTGTTGTCCCGCACGAAAAAAACCGTTTTTTAAATTTCCCTCGTCCGTGCGGTTCGCTGGATGGTCATGCGCACTGTGTGCACGCGCAGCGCGAGCCGTGATGAGAGGAGGGGGTCTCGCGCTCTGACTGACAGCTGTTGCCTTGCCTCCACAATCACGAAGATTATCTGTCAGAGCATCTCACCCGAATGGTCTCCACTGTTTTTGTTTAATCAATACCTTTCTTCCTCAAAGACTTGCTCTTTTCTTCCTAGGTTTCTTTGTGCAGTAGTCCACAGGTGCGCCTTTTCGGGTCCTGTCCAACTTCTTTTGCCCAAATATAAAAGCACAGAAATTGGAGTTTAGAAAAAAATCATTCTATATAAGAGCCATATTTACATACTATAAATTCCTAAAAAAAATAATCTCGGAAAAAAATGAATAGAAATCCCTATAAAGCCGGAGAGCTGGAACAGTTTCAGCAGTGATTGCCATGTTCCTTGTAACCAAGGCAACATAAAATAACACAGACAAAAGTTCCTGATATTGTTGTTAACCTATCTGTATGTAGGACCATTCTTGTTTTATACAGCCCTGAATAAAGACACATCCTCTCCGTGCGGGTCTGTGTGATATTCTGCCCTAATAAGAGCAGTAGTTAAGTGTATGACTCGAGATTTAACCGCCTTTGAAGCCGCGTCCTTTAGTTACACAGCGGCGGGAAAAACGCGCTGAGTGGCGCGCGCGCTGGACATGACAGATATCACAGATCTGACAGACTCGCCTCAGGGCTGAAAATGTATGAGCACACGGTGAGTTAACGCTCTCCTGTGAAATAAACACAATAGACAGCAAATAAGGATACCGAAGGCATCAAAAGTATGTTTTAATACGCTTTATGTTAGTTACACAGCCTGACTAGAAATGCTGATTACTGAGTAACTTAAACACATGAATATAGCACACGTTTACATTTAGATTAAAATCATTTGTTGGTGGTGATTAGAGTTACAGATATGATTTCAATTAAAGCCGTTAAACTATCGTTCAATCGCCTATTGCAAGTGTAAAGGAAAACCAGCATAAATTAATTGCAACTAACGTTACCAGAAAAAAAATATATGGTTCTTCATCATATGATAATTTTTCTGTGTGTTTTTAAAAATAAGTTCAGGAAAGTTTTGGATTTTCAAAATATAGGTTGCAAATCCTGTGGGAAGTGATCCGGCCGGTGACGTTAATTGACTTGAACCACATGGGACACTACAGATGGTAAATCGCGAAGTCACAATGGTCACAATCAATGCGCACTTGCAACGGACAAAAAGACGCTCCTAGAGAAAAAACGCCGGGTCCTAATGCCCGCGGGTGTCACTGTCCTAAGAGGCTCTGCCACTGGAACTACATGCACTATTTGCAAAGATTTGTTATGGTAATGATAAATAATGCTATTCTACTGGTTTGAGTTACCCTATTGCAAATCTTTCAAGGTAGTAAACATTAAGGATGAGTGTTGACAATCACAATTGATTTCAATGAAACATGCCTGTTTCGTATTATGTTTATTATCTACATTTGTGTTTCATGCTACATTTACTATTGTTTAGCTGTCCCTCTGGACCTCCTTGTCTGGTGTACAGAAAGGCCATTTATGGAAATTTGAATTAGGCTTATGTATTATTATTCAAGCATTTCAATGTGTTTATGTATAAATATATTTAGTATGTTAAGGGATTTTATATATAGTACAAATTTATATTTATTAAATATTTCTAATCCCTTTATTACCTATATACCAAATTAACTTTCCATCTTATTGTAGCCTAAATCTTAAATACTTTTAAGCTCATGTTTTCTCTTTTAAAAAAGACTTTAAAAACATTTTCAAATATTGTATTAAAGGTATATTTTCCAGATCTGTTTTGCCTCATCACTGTGAAAACAAAAACTGCTATTATGCTAACAGTTTTCTCAGTTTTGTGATTCTTGTGTGATGCAATATTCACTTTTTTAAACTGTATGTTACATTTTCAGCCTCTAAATAAAGTGTGTAAAATAAATAATACTTTAAAAACCTCTTTGTTTGTCAAAAATGACAGCGCCAGAGGGTTAATGTTTATTCTTTTTCACTTTATTTTGCAAAAAAAGGCAGAGATTTTTCATTTTGTTCATTTTGTATCATGAGCCTAAATATGTATAATGATAGTGCATTAAATGGTAAAACTTCAGCTAAGAACACGTGTTTATGAATGAGATACGACTTTGCAATATCAAGCAGCAAAATTGACTATTTTTATGAAGCTAATATAACTGGATACGAACAACACTGAATGCCATGCACATTTAAAAAACACTTTAAAAAGTGGATAATGCAAGTTTTTTGAGTCAATACACTGCCATCTACTGTATATTTGTTGATTTATGTTAATCTAAAAAGCAGATGCTACAAAAGTTGGTATGTTAAAATGTATCCTTTTTTTTTTTTACAGCTAGCTTATGTTACCTATAGTCAAATGTATGCAATTTTATGAGCGGAATCTCAGCGTTCTATGTTTTAGAAATTGAGTTGTTTTTTTTGTTTTTTTATTAACCAAAACTGCCACCTGCATTTATCTGATGCTTGCCACCACTTCTCGGATTGTCTTTTGACAAACAGAAGTCACAACACTTCACACTTAATTTCGGGTTGTTTTGATTTTGATGTTGTTTTAACCCAGTCACTTGTAGCGTGAGGTCAGTCTTCTTCTGTTTTTACTCCTGTTTGTTCTTTCTGTTTCCTAGACTAATGAGAGACAGGGAGTGACCTTTTGGCCTGCTGTGTCCCAGACTGAATGACACTGGACCACAGAAGAGGATGAGTCTACGGCATTGTCTTGAGAAGATCTGTCTTTGATGGGTGAGAGTTCATTAGGAGAGCTTAAAAAAGCTTTAGTGTCCACATGGTCAACACAAGTGCCCATTGATAAATAATTAGCAACAACACTGTTGGCTCTGCTGACAAAAACATCTGAAAAATGTTAGCTTTTGTGCAAGATTTGCACCCAGAAAGTCTGAAAATTCTGTTGTCATTCCAAATCAACATTAGACCCTACTGTTTTTTTTTCTTCTTTTTTTGGGGATAATTTATAATCAAACAGTAGATTTTAATTTAGGTATGCAATAGATATGATGATGTATCATATATGATATATTTACAATTTAACATACTTTTTATTTTTTAAGGTTAAATATGGATAACAAAGTAAAAGTTGATTTAATTGAGTAAAGTTCATATTCATACATTGTAAAGTAATTGTAAAACATTGTTTACTTTGTAAAAGTCACGACTGATTTCTTTACAAAAAGACACATGCACCAAAACCTTAAGGTGAGGAGTTTTACTATTATACTAAAAGGCCTTTACTTTGAAAAAAAGCACTGTTAGTAGGTAGTAGGTTTTGAAAAAGTTTTCATTAAGTCAATAAAATATATTACTAAATAATTTAATAATAGATCATATTTGAATATAATAATAGATAATATAATAATAAATAATTGATACCTTAGATGTGCATATCAAATATAATATTGTTAGTTTAAGTGGTTAAACCTGAAGAAGGGGAAATAATTTATTACACTTCAACACATAACAAGTCTGTGTGTGTGATGCCTTGTTATGTTACAAAATGTGATCACGCTTTACATCTTAATTAAGAATATTAACTTAATCTGTATGGCAACACAACTGCCTAAGCAAAACTGCAATAGTGTGCCTTGCCCTACATAGAAAACATTTGTACCTCTCAAATCAATTGATTGAGCCCCCCTTGTGTCAGTGGTCACCTCCTATTCTTCTGTTTCTGTTCTGACCTTCAAAGTTCCAGTTCAAACACCACGTCTAGGGGGTCACCAATCAGGTCACCTTCTGACACTAGTTATGACCTTTGGTCATATCAGCAGGTCATGACTGATCTAAACTCTGACAGGGCGACTGAATGAAGGCTTTCTTCTCTCTAATATTCATTCAACACCTCCAAAAACGACTTGTGTCGTCCCACTTGGCTCATGTCAGAACGGTCATCTTTTGGTTGGTTTGTTTGAAGATGCCTTGGGCAGCCTGTGTGAAAGGGTATTTCTGCAACAGTCTAAATGGCACGTGGACACGATCTGGAAATTTAAAAGTCACTACAGATACTTCTAAGGTAAGTCTGGATTGTATCTTCATTAAAACAATATAAATAAATAAATTCAAATAATGGTGGCTGATGTTATATAGAAGGCTAATGTTACCTATTTATGTTAATTTCTAGATCTCGCTGCTTATCAAGAAGCACAGCAGAAAAAGAAAAGAGAAAAGAGGATAAAACAGAGCTAATACTGAGAAAAGAGCACATGAAAACGAGAGAGCGAGGTGGGACTTTCGGTGGGAACGCGGCAAAGCCGGTGTTATAATAAACCCTTATTCTCCGCTTGGAATCTCTAATGGGAAAATCAAGTGCTGTGACTCCTGTATAATAGGATTTGCCGGGTCTCGTGCTGCATCAGGGCCCAGTGGGCAGCACAAAGCCTGTTAAGGCTGGACAAGCATTACTAGAAAGGGGGGTGTGGAGCAGAACGGGCCTGTGGTGTAAGGGGGCGAAGGTAGCCTTGACAACAAAGGTTGTGAATGGGACAACTTTGAATATACTTGTGGATAGTTGTGTGTAGTCCCTACCTTTACTGTGAAATAAACCTGCTGTTGGTAACATACAGAACTATTTATTGGGGCAAGCGATTATTTTAAGGTTTAGGGACTATTCTGTGTTCAGTAGAATTTAAAAGTTCACAATTCTTAAGAACACAAAATAATTTCTCTAAATATCTTATTTTGTCAGAGCTGATAACCTCATGTGTAGCTCTCTGACAAACAGCTTTGAATAAGCCAAGTTTGAGTCCTTCCTCTGTGAACTTTCCCAATTCCATCTCCCTCTCTCTTCCACTTCCTGTTAGAATTTTTTGCAAAGATGTTAAAAATACATATCTTCTTTGTTCTACAGAATGAAGTCATTTTTACTAATTTTGCTAAGACATGAATGAGTAAATGATGACAGAACTTTTGAACTTTAGCATGAGATTTTAAGATTTTAGCATGAACAAATGATGAACCTTTTCTGTGTCAAGCTATATGCATGTTTACAGTTGTGTCACCATGTCAATGCAATGTCAAAACTCTAAAGCAATACAGACAATAGTTTTTTTAAGCATGGGTTGGTTAAAGAGTAATTGATCCATTGATGGAGATGTATTTACAGAAATAAATTCCTCTTGTAATTACATTCATATGCATCCATTCACTTCTGATGCAAGTGCTGTAAGTGTAATTTATTTGTTTAATGATGGGTACATTATTAATAATTTACCTTAGTCTCTATCGAATCCTGAATATTCCTGTAGCCAGGGTTGTTACTATAAATAAAGTTCAAGTGCACTCTAGTGGAAACTATCCTCACGTGTCACCTTGTTGGAAATTAGCAAGAGTGACACTGAACATCAATGCTTGTCAAGGTTGACACACTATATCTCTCACACTTGAGATTCAAGGCTACTCAATTGAGTAGGAAACTCAATCTATTCTACTGGATTATTTGGGTCATTAGTGGAGAGAAAAGAGACACCAGTCAGTTGTATCAAGCATGAGTCAGATAACAAGGCAAAGGGAAGGTTGAATTAGTCGCTGTCTAAAACCCAGTCCAGTCCCTTCAAGAACCGCATGTAACAATCATTCGTAGGCACTGTTCATTTCAGAACAAGCTGTGATTGAATGGCTAACATATGCTGGTTAAGTCCTAAGCCAGCTGGCTTCAAGTGGCCAAAAGCTCAGAGGAGTGCCGTCTGCCCCGATGACAAGTTTATTGAGCACCTCTTGCAAACTCACTGATTGACTGTACAGTGGTTAATTAGCCATTAATCTACTTCCCTAATTAAAGATCAGCAACCGGAGCTGCTCTGTTGTAATGTTTGGCTTTACCATAGGACTGGAGGAAGGGCTGATATCTACGTTTAGCTGGATTGAGTTTCTGTATCTTTGTGTTACACCCAGTGCAGTGGTAGACACATAGGTAAGCACTGAATAAGATCTCTAGTTCTCTGAACCCCCTCCTGACTGGACCATGAATCATTAAATACCCAGGCCTTGCAACTAGAACATGGGTCATTATTGTGAAGAGCACAGCAATAATAGATGGCCATCCTCTCCGCGTTCCAGGCGTTTGCAAGCCTTGTTAGAAACGCTGAAAGTAACTTTTAAAGAATTTTTGGAGAAGTTTTAGGCTTTCAAGATTCATTTCTAGATCCACAGAGGATATCTGGGGTGTTCCATGGCACATGTTGGGTTGGTAGAAATTGCTCAGCTCTAGCTGACTGTGAACGGACTATTCAGGACAAAGTCGGTCTGGATGCGAGTAGTTTTTGGATGCGAGTAGTTTATTCAGCGGCTGATCCAAGATGCAGGTATGATCTGTTTGCATGTGTTTTGAGATATCTGAATATTTGTGCATTTATATTTTACTCAACACAAGTTGTAACGGATATTATCTTTACATCAGCCAGCGATGTAGGCAGCAAGGAAAATAAGAGCAATGATGAAAAGAACATCAAAAGAAAGCCATACTTTAGCATTTAAGGTATCCATTAACATGCCCTTTTTGATTTATACTTCCTCTTTGCTTTTTTTATGCCCACAGTTGGCAGCGATAGCTTCAGCGTAGCTCAGTGTCCGATCTGTCACCCACTTGATTGATCACAAGCTATAAATCTGTCAAAACTACTTTTTTTTTTTTTTTTTACTCTGAGAAAGAGAAGTAACTAGACCTCAGAGCTCACTTTGGGAGAGTGCTGCTATTGCCCACTATGTCTAGTCTTTCTTATTCTTGGCCAGGCCTCTGAAGAGTAGGATGTCACTACCGTATCTTTCTCTTTCTCAGTTTATCCCTCTCTCCTTCTCTCCCTCTCTGATTTGGTTGAAGTCATCTCAACTCAGCCGTGACTGACACTGACAGAGCAGCCTAAAGGACCATCTCTTAATTAAAAGGCAATAGCTTTTATACGAAAGAAAGAAGCTAATGCACTTAATTTGACAAAAGAGTACTGTGCACTGTACTTATAGTCATTACATAAACTGGAACTATGCATAAACCTTCCCCTGAACCTAACCTATACCCATGTAGTTACCTTATATAACCCAATACTATAGGCAAGTACACTGTAAATAAACATTAAGTTTATTGCATCCTTTATATGTTAGTGGCTATTTTGTTTTTCTTTTAAACTGGAAGACTAAAGGTTAATATCTTAGATCTGACGATGAATGTGGCTTTTGCATTTACTGTATTGTTGTGGAATAATTTAAATATGACTGACCTTAATAATATTAACAAAGGCTTGGTGCTTAATGCATTTAACTGGCTTCAGTTACTTCAGTATCGACATTATAATCAGATTAGACCAATTTGAATGAAAAAGTTTGGACATGTTTCTGTAATCTTAAAAAAGCTTTTTTACTTTAGATGAAAAATCTTTTTATATAAAGGATATTTTTTAAATGCTTAAAATTATTTATAAGAGACAGTTGGTCCCACTTTATATTAAGCGGCCTTAATTACTATATACTTACATTTAAATTTATAATTTGGTACAATACACTTATTACGTACGTACATGTTTTTACATTGTACATATTTATATGCATGTAATTGCATCTGTAATTGATTTCTA
>CAIGQV010016645.1:16698156-16744409 GCA_903798115.1 Danio jaintianensis | reverse complement strand
AGTTTGAACTTCAGCAGATTGACTTGATCATGTCTACACTGTAAAAAATAATATGATCAATTAGTCATGACAACATATGTTTTTAGTTCATTGTAACTTATTAAATTAAGTTTAATGTTACGCAAGCTGTTACGCAAGCTGTTTTAAGTCAGTTTAACATAATATACGTTCAATTGACTCATAAGGTTAATTTGATTCAGCTAAAAAATTAAATTAAAAAAATTAAGGCAACCAGTATTTTTTTACAGTGTACATGCCTAAATGCATTGAGTTGACACCATGTGATTGGCTGTTTAGAAATTCGTATTAACAAGCCGTTGAACATGTGTACCTAATAAAGTGTCTGATGAGTGTCGATTTAAAACTAGGGCTAAAACTCTTTTATGTGCTTATTTTATGTTGTGCATATTTTTGTTCATTTTATTTTTGTGTGCTTAGTTTTGAGCAGTTTTGTATAAACTACTGCAATGAGAAGCTACAGCAGCTCTTCATTCAGTTGACGCTGAAGGCTGAACAGGAGGAGTATGAAGCAGAAGGAATCGGGGTGAGTTTATCAATCATTTAGTAATCACGTATGCAATGATATTCAAAGTTTGTAAATCAGAGAATAACGCTCTTCGCACTTTGTTTAATTGGGTTTCAGTGGGAGCCTGTTCAATTCTTCAACAATAAAATCATATGTGATCTGGTGGAGGAGAAGCACAGAGGAATCATCTCTGTGTTGGTATGGAGTTATACACTTACTATTCACTTCTCTGGCACTATTTGAAATGAACATTATGTTGCAAAAATGTTGTTCTTACTTTGAGTTTTTGTCTTGTTTCTAGTCCAAATATTAAAAAAAATACTTAAATTAAGAAGTATTTTCTAAACCAGTGGTTCCCAAAGTGGGGGTCGGGACCTCCCGGGGGGTCACGGGACAATCGGGTGTGTGTGGGGGGGGGGGGGGGGGGGTCGCTTGGTGATTTCCAAAAATCAAATTCATTTTATTACAATTACCATGTTTTATCCATAACCTACAGAAGAAAAAAAATAGTAGTCAGTAGTTACATTAAAAAATAACATGCAAATAAAAAGCCATCAGCCTTTTGATTTTTTTTGTGACCCCTGGGGTGAATACGTTATATTAAAGACACAGCACATTAATTTTATGGGACCAGATTAAACGGCACTCACGTACATCAAAAATAAATACAGGCCACAACTGATCATGGAGGAATCCCTTTTATAGACAAGCAAATAATATTGTCTTGTTTTCAGAAATTATAAGTCAAAATGAAGTTGTTCCTTTAAACAAGCAAAACAATCTCTTTTTATTTTTGAAGAGAACAATTATTTTTTTTTTGCTTACCCCAGTGGCAGATTATTTTTCTTGTTTTAAGGAAAGTCTCACTTAATTTTGACATGTTTCTGAAAACAAAACAATAATTTTTGCTTGTCTAGAAAATGCTTATTGATTGAAGAATTTTTAAGTCTCTTAGATTTTTTAAATCTCTAAGTAAGAACAACATTTTTTGCTGTTTGTGTACTGATTGATTTCTAACATGAGAGAACTTGTGTGGTTTGGTGTTTCAGGATGAGGAGTGTGTAAGGCCAGGCGATGCCACAGATCTCACTTTTCTTGAGAAACTTGAAGAGAAGATGGGCAATCATCCCCACTTTGTAACGTAAGTTGGTGTTTGTATTAAGCATGAAGCAAGAGTTCTTCCGCTTATGTATCTCTTACTTAATTCAGCACTGCTAGAAACTATCAGCAGTTTGATTCCTCTGATGACGAAAGGATCAGCCAAGCCGTGTTGTTTTTGAAACTGGATCATTCACCCCCTGGTTTGGCCACATTGTCTCTCTTAAGCCTGACATTGACTGACGTCCTGCTGAAAGTGCACAGCAGTCTGAGAGACAGAGTGGTTGTGATGTTATGTTACTCACTCTTTATCCAGGTCAAATATACAAAGTAAGTTCCTGAATTGCTGACTGAGTGCCAAGAAACTCTAGGAAAAAAAGTTTTTGTACTTAACTGGTTTACCATACACTGCAAAAAAATGCTGGGTTCCACACAATCAATTTGTGTTGGGACAACATGAAGAAATTAAGGTAATTTATTAGTTTTTACAAATTTAAGTGGATTGAACATAAAACAATTAAGTTGTCCCAAAAAACTTGAGAATTGTGTTGTTTCAGCTTATTTTAAACAAGTAGTTTGAACAAACAGCAAACATCATTTGAGTGTAGCACAAAATAAATTGAAGCTGTGGACTTTCCAAGAAACACATACACATAACCTACAATACAAATTGAAAATAATTTAACAAATGCATGTTTTTCTTATTGGATCATAAGTGAATGGGGTCTCCCTGTGGACCTGTGACCCCAAGGTGTCTGTTGAGGCTCTGGAGGGGGTCCACTAATTATTGTATTATTACATACAATATTAATTGTAAAAAATAATTATAGAATACGAATTTTATTGGAATAGTATTATATTCATATAAAAAATAATATACAAATATTATAAAAGAGCTTAATGGTGCCTCACATAATTATTTTAAACAAAAAATAATAAGTATTTTTTTATGTGCACATACAATACAATACAATACAATACTTTTTTTGTTCTTATTGTGTGACGCAAGTTGTTAAAATATTTACAAATATAAAATATTATTTTATCATTTTATTTTAAATATTAAATAACAATGATTCAGTGCAGATGCATTTACATTTATTACAAATTATATAAATATTATGTGGTAAAACTAAATCTAAACCATCAAAATTACCTAAATGTTTAACTGTTCCTCTCACATAATTGCTTTACTTGAAAATTGAAATGAAAAATGAAAGTGGTCAAATATACAGTTGCAATCAGAATTATTAAACCCCCTTTCTTTTTTAAATATTTCCCAAATGATGTTTAACAGAGCAAACAGAACAAACCATCGTTATACAATAACTTGCCTAATTACCCTATCCTGCCTAGTTAACCTAATTAACCTAGTTAAACCTTTAAACGTCACTTTAAGCTGTATAGAAGTGTCTTGAAAAATATCAAGTAAAATATTATTTACTGTCATCATGGCAAAGATAAAATAAATCAGTTATTAAAAATTAGTTATTAAAACTATTATGTTTAGAAATGTGTTGAAAAAATCTTCTCTCCATTAAACAGAAGTTAGGGAAAAAAATAAACAGGGGGGCTAATAATTCAGGGGGTTTAATAATTCTGATTGCAACTGTATTAGAAATTTTTATATGTATTCAGTGTACATTCTTATTCATTTGTATTCAATATATAAACATAAACAATGGTAATATAAAAAAAAAGTCCCTGCTTCATCTCTTTATCCAAAGAATACTTGTCTTAAAAAGATGAAGCCCCCTTCCCTTTATTTAGACTTTCTTAGAGATTTGATTTTGATTGTGGTCTTATGAGAGCATTTTCTTTGCTATATCTTCAACTGCAGGCATAAACTGGCTGATAAGAAGACCCGCAGATCTCTGGAGAGAGGAGACTTCCGGCTTCTTCATTATGCCGGAGAGGTGACCTACTGCGTTGTGGGTAAGAGAAAAGCCAGAGAAAAGCATGTCACTCAACCCTTTCGGCTTTCACAACCTCTTGTTTTTATGATCTATTCTTTTTCAACAGGGTTCATTGACAAAAACAATGACCTTTTGTACAAGAACATCAAAGATGTAAGTGTGTACAATAAAGCATAATGCTGGTCAGGCTGGATGAAAGGGAAATGTCTTATATAAGCCACTTAAATATTTGCTTTCTTTTATTTCTGCTCCTGCGAAAGCTAATGACAGTAGATGTGTGTGACAGTGACATCTGCATTTATTTGTGTGTTACCAACAGATGATGAGGCTGTCAAAGAACCCAATAATACAGCAGTGTTTTCCAGCCACTAAGGCAGAGAGCAGGAGAAGACCTGAGACTGTGAGTCCACCTTCACAACACAATACATTTGTATATTAAGCTAGTAAGTTTTTTTTTTCATGGACATTGCACAAATTTGATAAACCTTGATGCCTGAGTTGCCAAAATGTGCTGTGTAGAACTACATTTGAAAATTATTAGCTCTCCTGTGAAATTTTGATTCTTGAGCACATAATTGTTTTAACAACTAATTTATTTTGTCATGACGACAATACATAATGTTTTACTAGCTATTTTCCAAGATACTTGTGTATAGAATAAAGTGCAATTTAAAGGCTTAATTTTGTTAGCTAGGCAAGTTACATTAAATAGGCAAGTCCATGTTTGCTCTATAGCCAATTGAAAAAGAATAATTTCTTAATGGGGCTAATAATATTGACCCTACAAATTATTTGAAAAAATATCTAAAACTGCTTTCATTCCAGCTAATCTAAAAGAATTAAGACTTTTAGCGAAAGAAAACGTATAATAGAAAATACTTTGATAAATTAAAACATCCCTTGGGAATTATTTGAAAAGGAGGGCTAATAATTTTGTCTTCAACTGTATATAAAATGCTCTTGACATATATATTTTTTGCTTAGACCAACATGTAATTTCAATATTTTTTCATTGATTTATTGTTTGATTAGAATAAGATTTTTGACACCGAATTCACACCACAATATCCCCCCCCCCCCAAAAAAAAAATCATCAGAAAATATGAATATATAAACTCATGTTTATTGTTTCTTTGTTGAAAAGCAATACAAATAGATAAATAAAACAAAACATAGTTGTTTTAAAAAAAGAAATGAACAGAATATCATGTAGAATATAATATTTGATGCTAAATAAATTACAAATGGATTAGATCAATCAATCACTCAATCAATGTAGTGAGCATACTGAAAATACACAAAGTATTTGTAACTCACAGAATTTCTATAAATTGCTGCAAACGTAGAGTTGCCGTTTTTACAAGTAATGTCATTTTAAAAATAAATTAAATACTTTTTAAAAAATTCTGTCTCGTTTAATCTGAATTGCTCAATGAAGGTGGCCACTCAGTTTAAGAACAGTCTCCTGCGGCTGACAGAGATTCTCACAGCTAAAGAAGCCTGGTACGTGCGCTGCCTCAAGTCCAATGACAATAAACAACAAGGTGAGGAGCTCATGTAAGAATGAGAACGCATAAACTTAAATTGAATACAACATAAGTTGATGATACAAATGGTACCAGTATAATTAAAACACATTCATTTACTTGTGTGTCAAATATATTTTTATTTATGTCAGTTAAAATTATGTTAGATTTTCCTGCATTCTATTTAATACAGGGAAGTTTGATGAAGTTCTGGTCAGGCACCAAGTGAAGTATCTGGGGTTGATGGAGCACCTGAGGGTCAGACGAGCTGGATTTGCATATCGCCGTAAATATGAGGTCTTTCTAAAGAGGTAAACTTAAATTAATCCCATGTAGAAGCTGTAGCAGCGGCATTCATGGACTTAAAAAGACCTGTTCCTTAGGTATAAACCACTTTGTCCTGCCACTTGGCCCCATTGGAGAGGTGTACCTTCTGAAGGTGTGGAAAAGCTGGTGCAACATCTGGGCTACCAGCCTGATGAGTATAAAATGGGCAGGTGAGCTGTTTTGCCCTTTTAACTTTATACTTTTCTACTGAACAATTGTCTTTCATTTTTTGACCACACACCCTTTGTGTTCAATCTTATTAAAAGGACAAAGATATTTATACGATATGCCAGGACACTTTTTGCCACAGAAGATGCCTTTGAAATCTGCAAACATGAGCTGGGTAAGCAGTAGTGAACTCGAGAAACATTTTTTGAAATATTTATTTTTATTTTAAGCATGTGTCAATGATGTTTTATAGCTACAAAATTACAAGCCAAGTACAAAGGTTACAAAGTCAAAGGAGAGTTTCGAAAACAGAAAGAGGCTGGTAAGCAGCAGCATTCCTAGATTTAATACTGTTTTATATAACTAGTTTTATTTGAAATTCAGTTGAAGTCAGAATTATTAGTCCTCCTGAATTATTAGACCCCCTGTATATTCTTTTCCCAATTTCTGTTTAACAGAGAAAAGATTTTTTCAGCACATTTCTAAACACAATAATTTTAATAACTAATTTCTAATAACTGATTTATTTTATCTTTGCCATGTACATAATATTTTACTAGATATTTTTCAAGATACTAGTTTTCAGCTTAAAATGCATTTTTTAAAGGCTTAACTAGGTTAATTAGGTTGACAAGGCAATTTAGGGGGGCTAATATTATTGACATTAAATGGTTTTAAAAATATTTAAACTGCTTTTATTCTAGCCAAAATGAAACAAATAAGACTTTCTCCAGAAGAAAAATATTATAGGAAATACTTTGAAAAATTTCTTGCTCTGTTAAATATCATCTGGGAAATATTTAAAAAAACAAAAAAAAATCACAAGAGGGCTAATAATTTTGGCTTCAACTGTATATTATAGAGTATTATGGCAGTCAATTGTAATATTAAATGTTTATAATAGCATGTGTATAAATATAGGATGTGGATGTTGTTTTTGCCAACCTTTAGCTACCAAAATTGAAACGTGTTGGAGAGGAGTGCAGGCACGCAAAGAAAGAGACCGCAGAGCCTGGGCTGTAAAAGTCATTAAAAAGTTAGTAATATTAGTTTTATATTTTAAATATGAATATATTTACACTTTAAGCAGTTGATGTCCTTTTACTTAAAGGGATAAAAATTTTGTCATCATTTACCTAATCTCCACTTGTTCCAAAATTATATGAACTCCTTTCTTCAGTTGAAGACTGAAGATATTTTGAGAAAATTTGGTAGCTAGTCAGTTAAAAGTAGCCATTGATTTCTATAGGTTTTGTTTTTCTATGGAAGTCAATGGCTACTGTTAACTGTCTGGCTTCCAATATTCCTCAAAATATCTTCTTTTGTCTTAAGAAGACGAAACTCATAGAGGTTTGGAACAACCTGAGGGTGAGTAAATTTTCATTTTTGTTTTATTTATGTGTTCATCTATGCAGGTTTATTAAGGGCTATATGACAAGACGTGAGGCAAAAACTACAGACAACTCTGAATACCTGGCCTTTGTCCGGCAGAGCTACTTAAATAGACTGAAAGCCAACTTACCAAAGACCGTCGTGGACAAAACCACATGGCTGACACCTCCACCAGTCATGACAGAGGTTTGCCCAAATTCTCCATTTACTAAAGTCTGTGAAAGCCAACACAGAAAATATTTGTACATTTAAAAGTGGCATAAAACGGAATGAATAAAAAGACTAAGTCAAAATTAGTGAACAATTACAGAAATAATCTAATCTCCATTGTTCAAAATTTAAAGGAACTTATTTGTGGGTGTACCATGCTGGTAGAACAGTGTTTTTCAAAATAATTGGGGTACTTGAATGAGTTTTCTAAGGGGCTGTTTACACCTGATCACTTCATGTGTTTTAGCTAACTGATTTGTGAAAACTGTTTCATTTACATTTGGCCACGTAAATGCGTCGCCCCTTAATGGATATGATTCAAATCTTCAAATACCACACTATATGCAGATTTAACTAGGTTACGTCAACTTAAAATGCTGTGTATTATTTAATTGTTATCTTATTGTTATTTTTACACAAGTGTAAGCTATATACTTCATTCGCCATACAAATAATTTATTTATTATTTCCTTACTCATGTACCAGTAAAGCATCATCATCATCACAAGGCAGACTCCATGATTACTGTCATTATAGGCTAAATAAAACATCTATTTTTGTCGTACAAATGCGTGCAAGATATCATGCAAAACTATAAAGGGTTTACATTAATTTGTGTACAACCTTCTTTCCAAAAAACAAAACACTCTGCCTTTGTAATCGGATGAAACACTATATATATTTCTATTATTTTCCCTCTCATTCATTCATTTGCAGAATTATTTCCAATTGGTAAAGTCTTTGTCACTGTTGTGTCTGCAGACCTCAGAGATTCTGCGAAAGCTGCACACACGCATGATGGTGAGGAAGTACGTGCGGGGAATAACACCACAGAAAAAAGCACAGGTCACTATCACTGTTGAAACATGCTTTTTTTTTGTCTTTTAATGTACAATTTTAGCAAATTTAGACATGAGTGAATGCTGTGTTTTTTTGCAGATGCAACAAAAAGAAGTAACCAGTGCCATCTTTAAGGGAAAGAAGGACAGCTATCCTTCCAGTATCGCCGTTCCTTTTGTGGATACTAGAATCAGTCAGTACTTTTTATTCCACCTTAAACACCTTTGCATTGATTGTTCTGTATGTCCAGCCCAATCTCACACTGTTAACAAATATCTGTTAATTAACAGTTTCCTCTGTTCTCATAACACAATTCAAAAGCATAAATAAGCGAGCAAAAAATAAAAACATGAATCACTGAATATGGAAAACTGCTAATATACGGATATTTTTTACAGTGCACAAAAAAACGTAACTATTTTACATAATGTCAGAGTCAAAAGTTCACACTTAGATATTGCTTGATCTTAATAGCAGGTTTGGCATGCTGTTCCGGGAGAGAACCCTGAGCTTGGAGATAATTTTGCCCAGGGCTCCCGCCTGGTCAATAAGCATGTAAGGGGGTACGAGATCAGGTAGTTCTCAAGAGCTCCCCCTGGTAAAGGAGGAAAGGGGGAGATGGGGTGGATGGGTGATTCTTTAAAAAAACGAAGATAAGGGAGTAAGGCTAGACGGGCTATTTTTAGTGATTTTGGAATAATCCTATTGATTTTCTAATGATTACAGATGAGAGACCAGCCACGATCCATTATATCATGTGCTCCTCTCGAAATTAGTTTGTGAAACTTCACAAAGTGGCTAATTCTTACAAATTCATATGATGTTTGCCCTCAAAGCCCAGCCCTAACCCTACCCCTTATTAGGGGATAAGCAAATCATACTAATATGTACGAATGAGATTGTACAAATTAGCCACTAAATCAAAATGTTACGAATTGCTGTGAGATTGCATTAGCATGTCTCATTCCCTATGATTTTTTTTTTTACCAGATGAGCAAGACATCAATATGAGGGTTCTTCAGACTATACGACATGAACGTATCAAGGTAAAGCAGAATCATATGTTTGAGGCTCAGTTGTTATTCATTTCAGACAGAAAAAGAATAAAACCTCTCTCTCTCTTTCTTCAGTACAGTGTTCCTGTGGTGAAGTATGACAGAAATGGATTTAAACCCAGGCAAAGGCAACTTATTCTCACTCAGGCTGCTGTACACCTGGTCGAAGAGGCGAAGATCAAACAGAGAGTGGACTATGTTTCTCTAAAAGGTGGGTCTGGATGGAAACAGGATATGTGTTGTTGTCACACTGTGAAATATCAGAAAACCGCAGCACTGTTAAAGTTGGATCCTTTTATCATTTCTCTGTGGCATGCAGCCCTCTTCTTCTCAAATAAAAAAAGTATCCCCAAAAGTGCACATTTGTATCTTTTCTAATGTTAAAGTGTGCATATCAGTAAGCGACTTGAAATAATGGTCACACTTTACAATAATGATTCATTAGTTCATTTTATGGAATGTATTTACTAACATGAACTAAAAATTAACAATGCTTCTACAGCATTTATTAATCATAGTTTTGCGTTTACTTGTGCGTTATCAAAATCAAAAGTTGTGCTTGTTAACATTAATTTAATTGTGATTTAAAAAGAACTAACAATAAATGACTTTATTATCTAATGTTAGTAAAGATTAATAAATATTGTATTAAATGCATTATGTTAATAAATGCATTAACTAATGGAACCTTACTGTAAAGTGTTGCTGAAATGGTTAAGCTTTTCTCATTATAAAATGACTGTTTAAGTACATTGTGTTTAAAGTGTTTGGATTTTATTTATTGAAAAATATTAGCTACACTAACAACTTAAGTTTGGGAATAGAAAAATTTTTGTTGCAATTTTAAAATGTTTTATTTTAAAAACGAATTTGTTCTAGTGAACTTTTAATAGTCCCTGAAGTCATTACTAAAAGTGTCAGATGATGTTTAGAAGTTATTCCAGATGTGCTTATTTGGTGCAGAAGAAACATTTCTTGTTATTAACATTTGAAAGTATTAATTTTAAGTTGAAATTTTTAACATTTCTTTTGGTTTGGCTGGAATAAGATAATATACACATTGAAGGTCATTTGATATATTTTCTATTTCTACATTTATAAATAGAAACTGCTGTGGTCAATATTATTAAGAAATTATCATTTTTTTAATTGGCTACAGAACAAACCACTATTGTCCAATGAATTGCCTAATTAACCTAGTTAAGCCTTTAATTTGCACTTTACGATGAATACTAGTATCTTGCAAAATAACTAGTAAAATATGTGCTGCCATCGTGGCAAAGACAAAAAAAATTAGTTATTAAAAATTATCCATTAAAACTAGTGTTTAATAATGGTGGTGGATGAGGAGATTTCCCTCATAGTGTAAAGAAAAGTGCTATATAAATGTAAGGAATTATTAATACAGCAATACTGTGTGTTAAACAGTTATTTGAGAAATAATTTATTTCACAGGAGGGATAATAATTCGGTCCTCAACTATATATCTTTATTGTCACCTTATATCAATTTAATGCATCATAGCTAAAGAAATATCATTTATTTTTAAAAGATTATTTTAAAATTTAAGTTTTGCTTATTATAGTTTAGTTATATTTAAAAACTATTAATTACCAACATGTACTTACAAAAGGATTAATGTACTGCAATTATGTAACAAGTAACAACCTTTTTTTAACTAAACCCAAACTTCTGAAAGGCAGTGTACCTTATTTGTAAGTTGGAGAGAATAAACATGATTTTGTGTTCACAGGAGCTTCTGTCAGTAATCTGGGCGACTCTGTGATGATCCTCCATGTTGCTTTCAATGATCCAAAACAGAAGGTGAACAAACCAGGATTCACAATAACACTATACTTGCTACGTCATAGCCAATAGGCTGCATGTCAGCTCCAAACTGTTTCACAGGTGCCACATTACACAATTTCATGCATAATTTGCGAGAACTAAAGTAGTTTCCTTTGTCCAAGGGGGACTTGGTGCTTCAGTGTGACCATCTGTTTGAAGCTTTGACTAAACTGGCTATGATTGCAAACAAGCAGAATAACATTACTGTTGTTCAGGGAAGGTAAATAAATAAATAATAAATACATTTCCAACCTGTAATGTTCATTGCTGTGAAATGTTAACGTCTGATCTTCTTGCAGCATAAAGTTTGAGATCCAGGCAGGAAAACAGAATGCAGTGGACTTCAGCACTGGCCAAGAGCCTATGATTTATAAAGGCCCAAATGGACACCTGATAGTGGTGAGTGATTTAGTTTTGCATTTGTACTTGATTTAATATTATCGTTCCTATGCTTAGACTATTTCATTATCGAAGGTGGCTCCACGGATCAAGTCACGATGATCTGAAGGAGGTCACCAAGCCTGTGTATATTTCATGAGGGAAACCCTTATGGAAGAGGATATCTTTCTTCAACCCCCTATAAGGCAACACACACACGTGACCGGTTTGGTGTCTTTTTGGGGACTTTTAAAACTGTAATATATTTCTATTTTAACCTCTTACGTCAGTCCTGCTCCTACACTCAACTCTTACAGGGAACATTTTGAAATGACTTAATTCTGTATGACGTATAAGCATAAATACCTCAATTTATATCTCCATGGTGACAAGTTCCCATGAGTCTGTGTGTTTAGTAATAAGTCCCCATCGGGATATAAAAACAAGACCACACACACAACCACTAAGAGCTTGTTGTGCTTTATTAAAGGAAAAAAGGGAAGAAAGTAATTTTATTTAATATTTTTATTTTAGTTGGTTAAAACAACTTTTTTAGTTTTCATAAATGCTGCCTGTAGGTTACGCTTATTGTGATAACGTTTCTTGTTAAATATTTTATTGATTTTCATTTTTTGTTGTTGAGCCATATTATTATTATTTATAATATATTGTTTATACAAGCCACAGAAATAAAAACAAAAATCCAGTTTCATCTACGAAATTTGTAGAAATCTTTATTCGTGATAACATTGTGTATAAATACTTTGTATGTAAAACTTTTTTTTAAATTAATGTGCACATCTGTACAAACTTCTCTACAGTATTACAGATTTTTTAAATACACCTTTAATAAAACTTATGAGTGCAAAGATCTGTGATGCTATAGACGCTGCAGCAGAGGAGGCTTTCTTTATGTTCCTGAACGTCTGGAGCTGCTTTGATGTGGAAGAGTCTCTGATTACGCACTCATACATGGTGTCCATTACTCAGTTACAGATATACATCCGAATGCTTCTGACTACATCTCAGTTTCTGCTCTTGTATGAGATCGCTTACAAAACACAGAAGCATAATTAACTTGATGGAATTTAATACAGTGCAACGGAAAGGTATTTAAAAAACATAATCAGAGTTTACTCTAGTAGTTTCCTTATTGGACCAAAAAGGAATAGAAAACTTTATTACTGGTTTTGATCTGCAAATGCTTCCTCGTGAAAATAGCATAACACTATACTGCCACCTAGAGGCTAAACTCATCCAATCAATCCAGCAAATTGAAAAATCCTAGGAGGTGGGAGTATGGTGTCATTTTACTCATCTCAGACCCACCAACATGTAGGTGACTTTTTTTTTTTTTCCATTTCAGTACAACATTTCTAGCTGAAACCATGGTGATCTACGACTGCTGAGACTTTGAGAGTCTTAAAATTAGCTTTCTGTAGCAAGTTTCTTGCGCAGACCAATTGTTTCTCAGCATAGGGCCTCAACGCATCATCAGGAGTCATAAGTATTTAAATTGAAAGTTCTTTCCCAAAATTTTATTTACTCACCCCCAAGTTCTTTCAAACCTATAGGAGTTATCTTTTTCTGTTGAACACAAAGAATAAATATTTTGAAAAATGCTAGAAACTTTGACTAGAAACCATTGACTTGCATAGTAGGAAAAATGAAAAACTATGGAAGTCAATGGTTACAGGTTTCCAACATTTTTCGAAGTAACTTATGAAACACATTTGTGGAAACTGAAGGTTGAGTAAATGATATGAAATGTGAAATGATATTTTCAATTTTGGGTGAATCCCTATGACTACCCTTATATTTGTTGTTTTGCTTCTTTTTTCGACTATTCGCCTTTGACTTTTTTTTTTTTTTTTTAAATTCAGGAGAACTTTTAAAAGATCTAAAACTGGTCCTTGGTAACTTATAAAATGTAATATGAATCTCAAAAATGTTCTCCTGAATAAAAAAAAAAAGTCTACAACCTGGATGGCCTAAGGGTGAGTAAATTAACAGCAAATGTTCAATTAAAAAATCTTATAAGGCAACAACATCCTCCTTCACTGAATTCAATGATCACTGGTCTGTCAAACCACTCAAAGCAAAACTCAGCTAGACACACTACTAGTACTGTAAAACTGGCTTCAACCCTTCATTTCAAGAGACAAAGCTAACAAAAACTAACAAACAATTTAAAAAAAGTCTCAAAAATCAAACTACCATCAAGCAATATGCAAAACAAAAACACTCAAAAAGCACAGTGTTAACCTACAAGGCACCAGGAACCCTACAGACTTCACTCAGACAGAAAAAGGTAAATTATGGCAAAACAAACAAACTAGGGCTGACAACTCTATTCTAATATTCATTAGCTGCAAATATACAAGTTCAGCTGTTGGACTTGACTTTGGAATTTGCTTTATGAATGGCAAATAGGGCAAAATGCTCAGGCAATGTCATGCAGTAAACCTAACCATCCGTTATGCACTTCTGTTCACATTAACACCATGTCATATCTTTTTAAAGAGGTCGTCAAAAATGCACAACTGATGTATGACGTCGATGCTGCACTGCCTTGTATACCATGTTCATATAGCATTATCAATACTACTAGCTATTCTGTGAATATCCCTTCGTCTCTCTGTGACTGTGTCCGTGTGCAAATCGAGGGTAGTTCATAAGGCACTGAAAAGCTGAGAAACGGCAGGGTCACTGGTGGTGGTGGGTACGGTCATCGGGCCGCTTGATATGGATCCTCCGCACTCGGTCGTGGCGCTCTCTCTCTTCATCCTCATCGATGTGGTGGGATCGACCTGCAGCGCCCCCTGTGGCCTCCAGCAGTGCATTATCTGGTCCGCGTCCATCTTGAGACTCATACAGCAAGATATTGAGGGTCTCTTCGTAAATGCGAGCCTCAGGGAATTCAACCTATGATGCAGATGGCATTGAAATAAGTGGCACTATTAAGACAAAATTACAATTTTTAGAAGGCAGATTTCTTTTTCTGATCATAAATAAAAACTGGTTTATTTACTGATTTTTTTTAAGGTACATTTGAGAAACGAAGAAAGAGAAACAGAATATTTTCTGGATATTCTTGGTGGCATACAATAAACTGAACTGGCAACAAACCTTTTATGTCACCATTTTTAAACATTTCAGTTTTATTATATAACTTCCAACAGGTCTCAATTACTTTTAACCCTTTATAGGGCACTCATTGGAAAAATATGTTTGTTGTTTGTTCAAACTACTTTTTTAAAATAAGCTGAAAGAACACAATTTAATTTGGGGGGGCAACTTAATTGTTTCTGGTTTAATCCACTTAAATTTGCAATAAGTTATCTTAATTCCTTCATGTTGTTCCAACACAAATCGATTGTGTGGAACTCAGCATTTTTTTCAGTGTACAAATCTTCAAAAAAATTTATTGTAGTCAGCATCAATGAAGTTACCACTAGACAATAGAAATAACTGCTCTTAGATCTAATCTTTTGAACACTACAAAAAAAAGTGAAATTCTTTTTATTCAATTTTGTTATCCAGTGCAATTAAAAAAAAGAAAGTGATATCATGCTTTAAAAATGCAGCTGATGATTAAATGGATTTTAGCCATCATTCTTTACCTTTGTCTGCTTCTTTTCAGTAGCATAGACTATTGACGTGCAGCAAACCTCTGCAATTTTCCTGCCCTGGCCATAGAACGACCAGCAACAAATCTCATCACCAATCACATCCTTGATGAAGAGCACACGGCCGTTGAACCTCAGAGACAGCTTGTCAAACAGCTCGATATTCTTCAGCATGTTGTCATCAGAATTGCTTTAAAGAAAAAGAGCAAATCGATCAGGTAAAAGCTTTCTTTGTGAAACCTTGCAAGATATTCACTTCATTTTACCTTGTATATGAATATTTATTGTTACTCCTGTTATACAGCAGCTTGACTGTGGGCTGTGAACACACAGAAAGACGAGTCAAGATTCTGTTCAGAGTGACAGTGAATAGTATTAAGACTGACATGGTTGTGAAGCATTTCTACCTTATTAGCAGTAGCAATGAGCCTCTGTTCTTCCTTAGATGATGTCACCAGGGGAACTTTACAGAATGGCTCATACGCATCTTTGTTCTGAAAACATTTGGGTAAACAAAATGTAGAGCAAAGCTTAATCAAAATCATATTTTTAAATTATTCTGTCATTTACTCATTCATGTCACAGTTGCTGGAAAATAAATAATTCATCAGAAAATAAATAATATATTATTAGGGATGGCTAATATAAAAAAAATAATCTCATATCACAATAGACCATTTCAATGTGGCGGTGTCACTGGCCCATGAACATTTCCTGCTTGCTACCAAACTATTTCATAACAGTAACAAAAGGTAATTTAATCATATCTTAATGTTAAAGCAGCTACCATGACATTATTTATCAATATATGGACCTTTTTGGAGTCTTGGAAACTATGGACATTCAAAATATAATACAGGAAATACATTAGGACCATTGTTATTGTTTACATCCCTCAAAATGGTCTATATAAATGATCACATCCTGATATAGTGCTTTTTATATAAATTCAATCAATTAAAAGTTCATATATTGACCACATGGAAAAGGTGATTTTAATTATTTATTTATTTACATTTCAATCTCTATAGTCAAATGTACTCTATCATATGTGATTATTTTTCTCACTTTATTTAGAATTTCTGTATAAATGTTTAAGATTGTACAAATATAAAATAAATGTTAAAAGAACAGTTCACCCCCAAATTTTAATTCTGTCATTATTTATTCACCCTTTACTCATTTCAAACCCTTATGAGTTTCTTTCTTTTGTTGAATACAAAAGAAGATATTTTGAAATATGTAGAAAACCTGTAACCAATGACTTCTATGAAAAAATTCTTACTATGGAACTCAATGGTTACCGGTTTTCAGCTTTCTTCAAAATATCTTCTTTTGTGTTTAACAGAAAAAAGAAACTCATAAAGGTTTGGAACCACATGAGGGTGAGTACATTTTTGGGTGATTATCTTTTTAATGAAAAATAAAACCCCTTTCAAAAATGAATGATTGTAGGTCTAACATAAAATATTGCTAAATAAAATGTAAAACACTGTACTTGTAACTTCTGCACCATGTTGTTATTCACATTTCTACCTACATGGCCAATTCACCATGACGGCGTGTAAGATTAAGATCATCCAAATGATGAAAAAATATTACCATAAACAGGGTATTTTAAAATATCACATAAACAACAGAGTGTAATATGAAATTATAGACTTTATTTCATCTATATGAGATATATATATATATTATTTCATCTCATTGAAAATTTGACGTGACCATGATGAGCAAAAACAAGTATGCTATAGCATTCAGTTCTTTTTATAGTCGCATCTCGTGACAGTGTGTCCTTATTTATGTCTTTGGTCTCTGTTGTGTTTGTATTTTAGTCAAACTACAACAAAAGTTCATTTGTAAGTGTAGTGAGGCAGAGCATACCAAGATTTGGATGGCAGCGTTCACACAGTGAACCACACCAGAATTGGTTTTAAACTAACTAAACAACAAAGTATGATTCAACCTAGAGGATTTGTTTAAGATAAACAAAAGACTTTTGCAAACTTTTAAATGAAGTGAGGGATAATACATTTGACAGTTTTCATTTTGTTGTGTGTACTTTACCTGTAATGCTGCTTGACACTCATCCACCAGGCCCTGTACCAAGTAATACTTTGCCTCTGCCAGCAACTCCTCAATTTCCCTCCGGCTCTCAGGTAAGGGGACAACTCCATCTCTCAGGTAATTCAGGATGGTCCCAAAGTGCTTCCCACACCTGTCAATCAGAATCCAGCCTGGAGAAAGATCAGAGGTGAAAAGTGTGACCTGGATGTTGCAGAAGCACACATTTGGTTTATCAAACACTTCTTTTCAGGAGCTATTACAGTTCATCTACCTTCACTATCAGTGAGGACCTCCATACGGCCACTGAACATGGCCTTTAGCATGGTGTCCTGCTTGGTCAGGGTCTGCATGGTGGTATAATACAGCGCTCCACCGACATTTAGCTTTACATATTTGGAACTGGGACTGGACCCCTTAAAAGAGGTGGTCCGTGTTGTAGCTGCCGGCACAGCCGAGCTCACCACACTTTCTCCTGACATCTCTTCCTGGAAATCAGACAGGGGTGGGAACGATAACATAAGAGATTTGGAATAATACGGGACATACATAAACTATATAATACTCAGCTTTTCTCAGACAATCAATGATGTATGGATCTGACAACAGCTTATCATTCTTTAGGGTGGTTTTGAAATGTGTAATGACCCAGTTAGAGGAAATAGGAAGCTTCTTAAAATAATGGATTAAAATGTGCTCTAAGTCTCAAAATATATACATTCAAATACACACTTGAAATAAATAACAGGGT
Source organism: Danio jaintianensis (assembly GCA_903798115.1). Taxonomy (NCBI): domain Eukaryota; kingdom Metazoa; phylum Chordata; class Actinopteri; order Cypriniformes; family Danionidae; genus Danio; species Danio jaintianensis. The sequence goes on along the minus strand of CAIGQV010016645.1, from coordinate 16,726,681 downwards.
GAGAGTTTTAGGTGGTGGGGTGGTTCATACCACTTCCTATATTTTTCAGTATAACACAGTAACAAACTCATTGTTTGTAAATGATAATAATAATAATGATAACAGCTCTCACTAAATGAGAAACACACTTCGACGCACAGTTGCGATTAATTTAATGACTTCACTTTTAAATAAGCTGGGATGTTTTGTATAAACCCAGGAGATTTGAGTAATTTTATTTTGAACATGTACATGATTCATAATCGAATATGAAGAAAGAAAATAGTTTGATTTTAAATGACACAATGGAAAAAGATGACTGAAAGAGCTAACGTTAAACTAGCACACCAGCTTGTTCTCTTTTCTCAGGAAACAAAAAACGAAATTACTACGAAAAGACTAAAAACTACACGCCTAAATATTTAGTAATGTAAATTAATATCAACAGAAGCGAATAAACAATGTGAAATATAAGAAAAATATCAATATTTACCATAGAAATTCCCCGATTCTTTCGGGCCTCCTGAAACGGGTCTGGAATTAGATCACTTCCGGTCGCAACCCCGACTCGTGCACGAGGCTGCAGGTCACGCGCTTACAGGCTACTCACAGAAGAGGATTTACAGGCGTGATCGCGCATTTCATTAGAGAGTTTTTATAATGCAGCAACGTTAGATGGGAAGCAACTCCACCTTTCCAATGTCCTGTCCTTTAATTTTCCACACTTCCTGTGATTGTATCTACACACTTGGTTGTAAAAAAATGATAAGTCTGCATTTTATGTAAATACATGTACTTTTAAGAGGTAATATCTCAATAATTTAACAGTATTTCATGTAAACGCTTTTGCGATGGTCACAATCACATACCAAAGATAAGCGTTCAAGTGCTTTGATTTTGTTTGTCTAAAGGTATTATTGTTTGGGTTGTTGTTGTTGTTATTATTTTTTTATACAACAGTGTTATCAATCCGTTAATTGTTTTCATCCACTTACGAGCTCCCTACTGCTCTCTCCCAAAATCACAGTTCGGGAAAGTATTTCTCTTCGAGGTCAAAGTTATCTAAAAGCAATCAAAAAGTCGTATTATATTGGTTAAGATACATTTTCTAAAATATACTTACTCAATTACAATCTAAGTGTTAATCAGTAACGGACTATTTTAATAGGTGGTAAATGTGTATTTCACTATGATAATTAAAATATGTTATATGTTTATTTGACCTGAAGACATACTGTATCACAAATAGTTCCGCTTGGTAGAATATCCCAGCTCCCTGCAATTCTAAACCTCGGTTTACTCATTAAAACTGCGTAATATAGTATCGTGTCAATAATGAAACAACTTAAATATACTACGGGATAAATTAAAATTGTATATATTGTATATTTATTTAATGTCTCTTGTGTAAATGTGGATTGCCATAACAAAAAAAAAAAAGTTCCGTCGGAAGGTTTACGAGGTTACACCGTTAATGGATTAGAGCTGCGGTGTCTGGGTCGCTCTTTTGTTTACATCAGTTTTCCATTTATTCTCAAACGCTCAGGTAAATGAAACATCTGTGAAAACCTTTAATACTTTCTTCGCTTTTCACCTGAAACACGTTTATTAGGTGACAACATTTCCACAGCGTTGCCAGCTCGTTGAATTTTTCAACTGTGTTTGTGTTTGCTAGCAGGAAAGCTAGTCTAAATGTTATGGTCTCCTTCGGTCCGTCTAATTTACTTGAACAGATTGTTGTTTATGTATTCTGCTAATTTAAAGCCGCTAACATATTTCGTGTTCGTGATGTTTGCGTAGAGCGCTCGTTTTGTCGTGTAATCAAGTTATCACCTCTGTTTTGAGCAAATGTTAAAGACTTTATCCTGTTTTGGAGTGATAATGCAGTCAGATATATATTTCATATTTCACTTTCTGCTTTGCGATATGTTGATGTGTCTAAAGCTGGTGTATTTGATCAATGCGCCCCATAATTGTCATCCTCTGAATAATTGTACTAATCAGATTAGGATGTAAATGTAATACGACAGCTCGCTTATTGAGGTCAATTTGGTTTTATATTCACACCTTCGAGATTTCTCCTTAATCATGTAATTTCAGAAAAGTATTCTTTGCTAGTTCTAAATAGTGAAATCATATTAGCAGCTAATAACGATCAAAATACAACATTGTTCACAGTCAATCAAATAGTGCTAATGTTGTTTTTACGTCATTCATACATGCGATTTCAGACCGAATATACAAAGTAGCATGGTAAACAATATAGGAACAGTGTCACAAGTTGTCAAGGAATGAATGTGCGAATATAAAACCAACTTTACCTCAGTAGCTCACTTATGTGTCTAAATAAATGGATAATTTGTGCTGTCAATAGTATCAGTTTCATTCATAAATACAATATCTCTAAAACAATTGCTCTTCTGTTCTGTAGAGTCCGTCGGACCTCCAGAACAACATGTGTGAATATGTGATGGTATTCATGTGACCTGTGGAAGCAAAAGGGAAAGTCATATAAGGGCAAGGTAATTGTGTATTTTTAGATGAGCTAGAATTCTTAAAAACTGCAAATGAGATGCATTCATTTTATTTTCATTTTATCGAATATAAATAAATCTAGTATTATTCTGGATGTATAGCCTCTAACTTTGTTTCTGCTCTAAAGTGTGGTTTAGATTTTTGTTCTTAGCCGTCATGCTTTAATGTTTAAACCACAGTTTGGAGTGAAAACATGTTCACCGCCACCCAAACGTCCAAAACCCAGTTCCTGGATAAAGCCAGGGTAGCACGGGAGGAAAGGAAAGGTCATAAGGAAAAAGAAAGAGCTGCCACGCAAATCCAGGCTCTGATCAGAAGATTTCTCTGCCGCTGCAGGCTGCAAAAAGAAATCAGGTTAGGGCAGAAGTCAACTGTTCTTTATGATAATCAAAGCTCTCTAGAGACAGTAATAGATCTTTGCACAGAGGGTAATTAAATGTGAAAACTTGAGTTGAAAGTATTTCTATTTTATATTGTCAAATAATAATTGATGAAAAAGTTTTTTTTGGTCATTTATATATTTTTTTTCGTATTAATTTTTAAGTAATTTTTAAATTTAATAGTTGGTGATTGAGATTTTATCCTCTGTGTATCCTGACAAAGGTTTATCTTTTTACTTTCTGTTTCAGGAAAGAGGTCGATGACTTCATTGCAGTGAGCGATGCAGGTCCTACAAAAAGAAATGCATTATCCATCTTTAAAATTACTAGAAAGTTGTTATTTGTATTGAGGAAGGATGATAAGTTGGTAAGCATCACATAATGTTAAAAAAAAATTATGTCTAGTAAATTGATTTACTTTAACAACTAAATTTGTTTGAACACTTCTTTTTAATATTGCGTATTATTAATAATGGTTTGTTTTTCATTTTACACAGAGGTTTGAGAAGTTGTGCAGAATCATACTAAGTAGCATGGATGTTGAGAATGAACCTAAAGTGAGTGAGATCAATGAGTGAAACTGACATCTTTTATTCTATCTTATATTAGAGCAATTCCAGCGTTATGGATGTGACATTTGCAGTAAAAACTTAAAACATAAATTCACAAAGAAAGTATATGTTAACATGATATTGAAACATCTGTATATGTTTTCCAAAATATTTCAGAGAAATATCAATCTGTAAACATATTTTATATTTCAAATGAGGAAAATAAACATCCGATATGCATGTGAACAAAAAGTTATGCGATTTCGCAGTATACAGCATACTTTGTAGAAATTCTGTGAATTAAACTGCACAACCCTTCACTCCGCTATTGATGTGACAGATGTGAAATTGGCACTTGTGTGACTTTGGTAAATCAAATATAATTGTTTAAAAACATTGACACATAAATTTTTGAGTATTTTTGCAGTACTGTAAAATACAAGCCCACACAAAAAACTTAGAAAGGGTTTGCTATTTTGGTGAAAACAGTTTTTTTTTCATGGCAACGTTGACATTTGTATGGAATTGCTCATTAGTTCCATGTTCTTGTGTTATTGTGACAAGCTATTTCTTTTCTAGGCGTGGTATGTGTCCCTGGCCCTTTCAAAAGATCTCACCATCCTCTGGCTGAAACAGATCAAAGACGTTCTCTGGGTCTCATGTGAATTTCTGAAAAAACTGAAGGTATTTCCTAACGATAATTTATTGGATTTTAAACATCTTTTTATATCACAAATGACTTATTTCAGGGGCTTAAGTAGAATTCAAAAAACATGTTATGTTTATTAGCGCATATATTATGTAAATAAACATTGTTATTAGCGACAACTGTGGTTGTTAAGTAAACTGCATCCAGCAACTTGTTGCTTGTTCTCGATATGCTCACATTTTTCGTTCTTTGATTAGTAGTAAAAAAATTGCAAAAACCTTTGTAGCAATATTCTAATAATGAACATCCAGATGCAGTCAAAACAAAAATTCTGATCTCAGTAACCCACTTAAATTCAGAAGTCAGAACAAAAATGATATCAGTGAGAAAACAGCAGTTAAGAAAGCATCTGATTATAGCAATATTGTTATGTTTGCGTAAGCTGTGCAATTCACCTGCAACATGTCATCAGATGGGTTAAATAAAATTACACTATTAAGAGAGTTTGGTAATACTGTACAGAATAGCTGTTTGGGCATTAAAACTTCACACTGTAAGCATTTATTTCATGTGTCATAGAACATAAGTGATATTATGAGTGTGCATGTAAACATGGTGAACTTTTGACTTTCCTGTCAAAAATGTCACAAGTCCTTCACATATAAATCAGCCTGTAGGCTGTGATAGACAACCTAGAAAGCTAAGAAAAGGTCTAATTTTTTTAGTTTTTTTTTTTCAAGCACATCACACATAGGCAACTTAATAATAATAATAATAATATTAATAAATGAAAATTCTTTAGTTCTGAGTCTGATCATATAACTCAGGATGTGCGTCTTGATGAATTCTTATTTCCAGTTTTCCATTTCTCTCTCCAGCCTGACATACTGCAAGATAACAAATTGGTGACGCTGTACTTAACAATGTTGATTACCTTCACCGACACATCGACATGGAAAATCATCCGAGGGAAGGGTTCGTATCACATGTAATCGGAGATGGTGATTTACAGGTTAAAATGCATAGACCCTACTTGAATTTCTTGTCTTTCTATTCTAAAGGAGAGTCTCTTAAGCCCGCTTTAAACAGGATTTGTGAGAACATCATGGGACATCTAAATCAAAAGGGCTTCTACTCTGTTCTTCAGGTACTGTTTATCCAAACAGCCAATCTGAATCTTACCGCAGGCTCAGTAGATAATATGAATTATTTTTAACTTGGCTTGCAATGTTAACTAGGGCAGTCAATGAGGCATTTTCTCTGTAAATAATGGTAACACTAAGATGCAAAAGTATGGATCACTGAGAAGCTTTCATTGCTTTTGCACATGAAGGCTGTATTTTGAAATATTGTTACTGATTAAAATTACTAAAATTAAAAATTATTCAAATGTTTTTAATATATTTCGAAATGTAACTTTGAGGGCGACACGGTGGCTCAGTGGTTAGCACTGTCGCCTCACAGCAAGAAGGTCGCTGGTTCGAGTCCTGGCTGGGTCAATTGGCATTTCTGTGTGGAGTTTGCCTGTTCTCCCTGTGTTTGCATGGGTTTCCTCCGGGTGCTTCGGTTTCCCCCACAGTCCAAAGATATGCGGTATTGGTGAATTGAATAAACTCAATTGGCTGTAGTGTATGTGTATGAATGAGTATGTATGGATGTTTCCCAGTACTGGGTTGCAGCTGGAAGGGCATCTGCTGTGTAAAACATATGCTAGATAAGTTGACGGTTCATTTCGCTGTGGCGACCCCTGATGAGTAAAGGGACTAAGCCAAAGGAAAATGAATGAATGAATGAATGAATGAATGTAACTTTGGCTGATTTTAGGCTCCAGATTTCTGATGACTCTATTGTAGTTTTATATGATTCTTTAGAACTTGTTTTTTCAATTTGATGCTTAATAAATATATTTTTTTATTATTGTCAGAACAGCTGCTTTATATTTTTGTAGAAACAATCAGCATTTATTTGAAAAGGAAATCCGTTGTAACATTGTAAAAGTCTATTCTGTTGTTTTTTTTAAATCAATTTCATGCCTTGTTTTTTTTAAATAAAAGTGCTAATTCCGTTACTGACCCCAACATTTTGAATGACAGTTAATTTAAAGTATTTTGAACAAACATCATTTTTAGCTGATCGAAAGCACTAGTTTGAACCAGTCTAAACAGAATTAGGTTTGAGCTTTAAACATTCCACAAAATAAGCGTATATCTTTTTTGCAGATTCTACTCACAAATGGATTGGCAAGATCCAGACCTTCTCTTTCCAAAGGAACCCTCACGGCCATTTTTACGCTGTCACTCAGGTCTGTTGCCATGAGAACTGGCTTTGCTCTCGGAGACGTCTCATCGTCTGATTACATCAGCAGCTCTATTTCTGTGAAGTGGCCGATAATGTGATGTGCTTTTGGTCCTGGTGTGTTTCAGGCCTGTTATCGCTGCACATTTCTCTGACAACCTGCTGAGGTCTTTCCTTCTTCATATCATGTCTGTTCCAGCGTTCATCTCGCACCTCAACACACTCACTCCAGATGTAAGAAACGTCACATCTGGAAGGATGACAATGATACCTCATTTGCATATGCATGTTAAAGTCAAGATGATTGTTATGAGAATATGATTTAACCTGTGTGAGTTTGTGTCCTTTCCAGTGCATGATCACCATCCAGACCCATGACCTTTTTCGCAAGTTTGTCTTGTTTTTAAGCCGAGAGGAGCAGTGTTTGGATATCTGTGTCTGTCTGGAGGGAAGCCACAATCTGTGCTTGCTGGGTAAGCATCTGTGCTTTATCAGGGGGTCCACGTGGTCTTTAAATTCATTTCATTCATTTTCTTTTCGGCTTAGTCCCTTTATTAATCTGGGGTCGCCACAGCGGGATGAACCGCCAACTTATCCAGCATATGTTTTACGCAGCGGATGCCCTTCCAGCCGCAACCCATCTCTGGGAAACATCCATACACACCCATTCACACACATACACTACGGACAATTTTAGCTTACCCAATTCACCTATACCGCATGTCTTTGGACTTGTGGGGGAAACCGGAGCACCCGGAGGAAACCCACACGAACACGGGGAGAACATGCAAACTCCACACAGAAATGCCAACTGACCCAGCCGAGGCTCGAACCAGCGACCTTCTTGCTGTGAGGCGAACGTGCTACCCACTGCGCCACCGCGTCGCCTGGTCTTTAAATGTCTTAAAAAAAAAAAAAAAAAAGTTTAAAAAGTCTTTGTAATATTGTCTTTGGTCTTAAATCATTTTAAACGGGTCTTAGTTTTCCTTTGTTTTTGTAAAGCTACCCAATCGATCCAACACACATCTAATGGGGTATATGTACACAGACTTAAATCCAGTTCGCCAGCCTCAGGGCTTCCGGTTGATTGTCATCCTATACAAAATCGCCACGTTTAAGATCTGATTTCTTTAAAAAACAGCGATTTTTCACTGCCTGGCTGAGATACGATATAAAGTGGGTATCAGACCAAACAAGAAGCACTGCATTAAATTATATTTTTCTGCGCCCTGTCTTTAAAATATGAAAATTAATTTTACCCCAGTATTTTCAATGTAATTTCTGCGCTAGCCTGCCGCTAATGACGGCGCCTGCGTTTAAACTGTCTTTCGTCTCTTTTTACGCTTTAACAACCAAATGGATGCTTAAGTCTATTTAACTGAATATATTTGAATTACATTACAACATCAATGCTGTAAAAGGAACCTTATGAAATTGAAAATTGTCACATAAAGCTTTCACCGTAAGTTCATCATTGGCTGAAAAACACTAGCTGTGCGTATAGCCCATTACCAACAATACATCTCAATAAAACTTTTAGCCAAGCTCTATTTATAACTACTATTATAACTGTTAGCACGTTTGCCTCACAGCAAGAAGGTCGCTGGTTCGAGCCTCGGCTGGGTCAGTTGGCATTTCTGTGTGGAGTTTGCATGTTCTCCCCGTGTTCGTGTGGGTTTCCTCCGGGTGCTCCGGTTTCCCCCACAAGTCCAAAGACATGCGGTATAGGTGAATTGGGTAAGCTAAAATTGTCCGTAGTGTATGTGTGTGAATGGGTGTGTATGGATGTTTCCCAGAGATGGGTTGCGGCTGGAAGGGCATCCGCTGCGTAAAACATATGCTGGATAAGTTGGCGGTTCATCCCGCTGTGGCGACCCCAGATTATAGATAAAGGGACTAAGCCGAAAAAGAAAATGAATGAATGAATTATAACTGTTGTGCCTACATTTAGTTTATTAAGTTTTTTAAAGAGTTTTTCTATTAAAATAAAATCCTTAGCGTGTAGTCCTATATACATCTGAAATTTCATTCTTGATGGTCTTAAAAATGTCTTACAAAGTCTTACGTTTGACTTGGTTAAACCTGCAGAAACGCTATTTATAAACACACTACATGAAAAGTGTATTAAATTTGGAAAGTTATGGTTGGACCGGTGAATAGAGATCTAAATAATCAGTTTTTAAGATACTCTGTATTTTCTGGGTCAAAATTGCATTGTTGAGAGAAGAAAAAAGCAGACCAGCCTCATTGGTGTACAAGTCACATTTCATAGTATCATTCACAAATATTATAAAAAAATGATCTAAGTAATAAAACTCAAATTAACAGACATTGTAAACCTGTATTTTAGTTCTACTTACTGCACAACAAATCATTTACATTAAATGGCATTCACAACAGTTATTTAAAATGATAATAGTAATAATGTGTTTAGAATGAACAAATAATTTATTTTCAACATTTACTATGTACGTCATGTATAAACAAATTCATTTAAAGCGAGATTGAACCTTCTGGATTTTTGGAAATTAAATAGTCACAAATCTTTCTCATTCAAATATGTGCACACTTTGCATGTTTTGCTTGCTTCTCTGTAATTGCATTAGATAATATCAGTTACAAAAATGTATCAGATGACTAATTTTCTAGAAAATAAAGTGCTTGCTCAGCTGCACCACTTTTATTCCTCATTTGTATTTCTGAGAACTGTAATTATCTCATCAGCTTATTTTGTGTTTCCAGCAAACCTCATTCAGCTCGGATACTTTAATGTGAAAGTTCTAGAGCAGGAAGCAGGTCACTTTGTCAAGGATCTTACAGATATGTTGTCATACTGTCAGAGATATGTGTCTCAGAAGAAATCCAATCTCACACATTGGCACCCAGTGTTGGGCTGGTTCTCCCAGACGGTAGATTATGGGTATGTTAATATGTTGGCAAAATACAGTGACTGATTATACTCTGGATATCTCTGTTGTTGCTTCCTTTTTAGTGATTTAGTGATACTTTCTCTCTCTCTTCTTTGTTTCTCCAGGCTTAATGAATCTATGCCATTGGTAACAAAGCAGCTGCAGTGTCTGTGGGGAGTTCCAGTCATCTGCACTCTGTTTTGTGATGTTCTCAGCAAAAAGCTAGAAACTCAAGACCCCACACCACCACCGCCTCCTCAGCCAAGCTCATTGCAGAACAACCTGCCCGTCAAAAGTGAGAGACACATATTTTCTTGAACATTTCTACCTTTAAAGGACAAAAGTTTAAACATTTTTGATGATTAAACATGAACTCTGTGTCTAATGTTTAACACTAAAATGCACTCAAGGATGTAGGCTCAGTATTATATAACCACTTAAATTAATTTGTCCTATTTCTGACCACTTGTTTTGGATTAAAGGGTTAGTTCATCCAAAAAAGAAAATTCTGTTATTGATTACTCACCCTCGTGTAGTTCCCATGAGACCTTTGTTCATCTTCGGAACACAAAATTAAGAAATCTGAGAGCTCCCTCATCCTTCATAGACAACAATGGTCTCAAAAAAAGTCTAACAAAATACCAAAATACATCCTTGAAACTGACCATATGCCTTAAGTTGTTCAAATGGAATATTATAAAGCTACAAGAATACTTCTGTGTGCACATAAAAGAAAAAATAACGACTTTATTCAACAATTTCTTCTCCTCAGTGTCAGTTACAGAATGTCATTTTTTGAGTTAACTAACATTTTTAATTTTATTAAAATGTTTTGTTAGTGGTGCTCGATCACAGGAGTTGGGAGCCTCATGGTTGATTGAAAATAAACTCTAAATAAAAATCTATTTGTGTCACGATTGCCATTCCAACCCTGTTATATAACATTATGTTGGATGTTTAGTTGTTGGTATTTTTATTTATTTATTTTTAATACAAAGACAACCAATTCCATGTACATAGTGCATATAGCATGAAGCTAATTTGCAGCCCTCGTCCCTGGTTAGGGTTTACATTCAAAAATAATAATAAATATATAAATCCATTATGTTGGGTGTTTGGTTGATTCTGTTTGTAAAATTAAACAATTAAAATGTTTTTTTGTTTTGCATATTTTTATTTTTATTTTCAATCTTTAAAAATCACATAGTGAAAGCTTAGCGAAGCAGGACTGAATGTATTTTTTTCTTTTATGGTCTGGACCAAATGAATCAAGAGAACTGAGCTACAAGTGTGGACACATCCTTAGTATTTCCGTTTTCCTTAAGGATTAAAAGTGAACAGAGTAAATAAAACAGTAGTGTGCCACTCTGTATTCATCCTGATTCCAATGAGGAACCCTTGTTGAACTCCCTGCATGATTAGATCTGTTCAAGCGAGCGTTCCAGAAGTCTGCGTCTGTGCGAAACATCCTGAAGCCGGTCGGGGGGAAGCGTGTGGACTCTGCTGAGGTGCAGAAGGTGTGCAGTATCTGTGTGCTGTATCAAACGGCCCTCACCACACTCACACAGATCCGCCTGCAGATTCTCACAGGTACGTACTTTTCGTATGGAACCATTAATGACATTTAAATCATGCCCATTCAGACATTACTTCTGTTTATTGCATTTTGTCTGAGATTATAGTTTATGCTATTGTTTCAGCAGTTCATCCCACCTTATTTTCAGATTCTGTATTTATACTGCGTTTATACTTGACACCTTTGCAGAATAATAGTTTTCAGTGGGACACATTAATTATTGTATGTCATAATAACTTTGAATAATATTGTAGTTAATCTTGACTCAGCAGTTTCTAATTTAAACTCTGTTTGCAGGACTGACATATCTGGATGAATTGCTGCCCAAGCTGTGGGCGTTTATCTGTGAGCTTGGCCCTCAGGGGGGACTTCGACTCTTCCTGGAGTGTCTCAATAATGACACGGAGGAGTCCAAACAGCTCCTGGCCATGCTGATGCTCTTCTGTGACTGCTCCAGACACCTCATCACGTAAGAGTTGTGTAGTTCACTGGTGACAAGGGGTGTGGGATATGCATAATTTTAATTATGTAGTCTATAAATATATATTGTTGTCTTGATAATATAGTGGTTGTTGTTTTAGTTATGTGCAATCTAATGTTTTTTTTAATATGCCACTTATTTTGCAAAAAACAAACAATAACATGTTATGAGAGTCTAAAAGCATGCAATCTGAGTCTGAAAGATTTAAATAAACTTATAATTGGAATTGAAAGCAAAATTTGCAGTAAAAACAATAATAATATGTTTTTCATATATAATATATATGTATTCAAGATGTGTAGCAAGCAATTAAGTAATATCCATATTTATTTTGGTTCAGTGCAAACATTGATGCTATTTACAGTGCTCAGCATAAATGAGCACACCCCTCACAGATCTCTCTTTTAAATTAATATTTTCTATAGTATGCTTTACAATAACATATTTATAGATTTACAGTGGGGGAAATAAGTATTGAACACGTCACCATTTTTCTCCGAAAACATATTTCTAAAGGTGCTGTTGACTTGACTTTTATATAAAGTATTAAATACGTTTACAGTTTTTTAGTACTTTCTCCCTGTGTCATTCCATTGTTAATACACATAACAAATTTTTCAGAATTTTTTTTTGTTTGTTTTATTTTTATGTTCGTATTGTTTGGGTTTTTACCAAAATTTGGTTCAATTCCATGTCAGCAGCTCTTTAGAAATATTATTTCTAGGAAAAAAACATGACGTGTTCAGTACTTATTTCCCCCACTGTACATTAGATTAGATAGAACTAAAGCCAAAACTGGAACTAATCTAACAACAAAGCTCAAAAGCTAACAACAAATGAGTACATTATATGTACTCATTACATTAAATGAGTACATTAAATTAATATGTTGGGGAAAATATTAAATAACATTTTAATAAACAGGAAAAATCAAGAGAAGCATAAAAAAAATTATATTTAGTTAAAATTTTGTAGTTTGCAATAACTCGTTTGAATTTAAATGTATTATATTTTTATTCCTAAAGATGTTGGGTGGCAAAACTCTTATTTTAATTGATATAACTGTTTAATAAAATTGCTGTTTAAATGCACCAAAAATTATATTGCTATATTCACAGAGAAATGGATAAAAATATTAATTTGCAAAAGGGGGTGTTCTCATTTATGCTAAGCACTGTATGTGTTTATATATAAAAACTTTTGACTGTTTGTATGACTATGTGTTTTGCTGTTACAGTATTCTGGATGACATTGAGGTGTACGAGGAACAGATTTCTTTCAAAATGGAAGAGCTTGTCACTATCTCCTCATTTCTCAACACATTTGTATATAAGATGATCTGGGATGGTATTTTAGGTAGGTGTTATTTAGCCAATGCTTTGTTTTTTACAACAAGAAGCTTTTTCATGCATTAGTTTCCCCATTCTTGTTCTCCAGTCTTTTCTTGTGCTTGCAGCTTCATTTAGATAAAGCACGGTTGTTTGAACTATCTGCATGTGGAGCTGGTGATAATGTGCTGTTCTCGTGTGGTCATTAATTTGTTTTAGAGAATGCCAAAGGGGAGAAGTTGGACTTATTCCACAGTGTTCACGGCTGGCTGATGGTTTTGTACGAGAGGGACTGTCGCAGGAGATTCACGCCTGAAGATCACTGGCTCCGCAAGTATGCCACCCTCACATTATCACTGAGCCAAATTACTCTGCGGATTTACTTTAGAGTTCAGGTCCACTCAAATGAAATAAATTGCTGCTTGTTATATTACTGTAGGGGAAAGCTAAATGTATCGACCTAGAAAATAAGTCTCATTTGTTTTCTTTTTCACTGTGTGTCGAATACAGGGACCTGAAGCCCAGTCTATTGTTCCAAGAGCTGGAGAAAGGCAAAAAGAGAGCACAGCTGCTACTTCAGTACATTCCTCATGTCATCCCACATAAAAATGTGAGAATAAATCTCAAAGCCAGAGATCATCAATGTTTTAGTTGATTGGATCAACCGAGGAGTTAATCTACATTTAATGAGATGGAGAATATAATTTACATTTGATTAAAAAAAGAAAATCTTCAGTTCTTTTGTTAAAGTTGGCATGAAATCAATATTTACTCTTCTTATTTTTATATGTACAGTTGAAGTCAGAATTTTTTATCCCTCCTGAATTATTAGCCCCCCTGTATATTTTTTTCCAAATTTCTGTTTTACGGAAAGAAGATTTTTTTTCAACATTTCTAAACATAATTCTTTTAATAACTAATTTCTAATAATTGATTTCTTTGCCATGATGACAGTACATAATATTTTACTAGATATTTTTTCAAGATACTAGTATTCAGCTTAAAGTGCAATTTAAAGGCTTAATAGGTTAATTAGGGCAGTTAGGGAAATTAGGCAAGTTATTCTTTAATAGTGGTTTGTTCTGTAGACAATTGAAAAAAATGGTAAAAATGGTTTTTAAAAAAATTAAAAACTGCTTTTATTCTAGCTGAAAAAAAAAAAAAAAAAAAAAAAGGCTTTCTCAATCATCCCCATTAATTGAATTGGCTCTATCACTGTCTCTCCACTCCACCTATAGCTGGTGTGTGGTGAGCGCACTGGCGCCGTTGTCCTGTGGCTGCCGTCGCATCATCCAAGTGGATGCTGCACACTGGTGGTGGTGTGGAGATACCCCCTCATGATTGTGAAGCGGATTGGGTGTATGGCCATACGCAATAAATGAGCTATATAAATACATATTAATAAATTACACATTACAAAATTTCTCCAATATTATTATTATTATTATTATTAATAAAATATTATTGGAAATACTGTGAAAAATTCCTTGCTCTGTTAATCATAATTTGGGAAATATTTAAAAAAAGGTATAATAGTTGCAGCTTCAACTGTATATAGTAATGCTTGGTAAAAATGATGTATCGGTGCACTTCATTATATTGAAAATAATGATTTTGCACCTCAAAATCTTTAATCAAATACTATAACCTTCCCTCCCCCCTCAAAACGACTTTACTTCACTTCTGGTCACATGGGATGCCTTTAGGGCAGTGCTATCAGTGCAGGTCTTGTTTCTGGCCTGCTTTCGAGGTCGGCAGTTTGAATGAATATGATACGATTGTGTCTGTAAAATTTAGCTCCTTGTTCTTGTCGTCATCATTGGCCATTTGAAAACATTCTGCACGAGGGTGCTGATGGTGATTCTAATGGACAGTAATCCTCCACAACTGAGTGCAAACTGGCATTTAAATCTTTCACCATTTTGTTAGCAATGGCCATCTTACAATGATCTAATCGGTTCCCAAAGAACAAAATTATGCACCGCACTATATTTGTTTCTCATTTCAGAAACTGTTTCAATTGGATGTACATCATGATAGCGGAAAAAAGGGCAATCTTAGCTTCCGTTTCATGCCGACTTTAAAAACCTAATGTTGAAATGTACTAATCTAATTTTGTTACAGAGGGTGCTGCTGTTCAGGAACATAGTGACAAAAGAGAAGGAGACTCTAGGATTGGTGGAAACAAGCTCCGCCTCTCCTCATGTGACTCATATAACAATTCGTCGTTCGCGCATGTTGGAGGTAATGGGTCATGGATTTAATTAGTTACTTTATTTAAATACAATGCTAGTTGCTTTGAATAAAACTGTCTGGAATGTGCATAAATGTAATCGTCTTGTGTGATAATAGTAGTGATGTCTCTTGTTACAGGATGGTTATGATCAGCTGCGGCGTCTTCCTGTCAACTCCATTAAGGGAGTGATCCGAGTGAAGTTTGTGAATGATTTAGGAGTGGATGAGGCTGGAATTGACCAGGATGGTGTATTTAAAGAATTCTTAGAGGAGATCATCAAAAAGGTTTTCAACCCAGCGCTCAATCTATTCAAGGTATACACTACTCTCTCTTACTCCAAAGGGCTGGCAAAGAATGTCTTAAATTGCTTTTGTGTAAATTAAGGTCTTAAAAAGTTCTTAATTTAGATAAAGAATTAATTTACTTGAGGTATTGTTTACTTAAGTATTATTTTATCGTGAATAGCAGGCGTTATTTCTACAGTGAGGATCATCATGGTTATCATTGACTCCATTCATTATCATTCACTTTGTTCACATCATTCAGGACTTCAATCAAGGACGTGATTTCCACATTTCCTTATGTCTGTGGGATGCAGTGTGTGTATGATAATGTGCAGTCCTACAATGCGCGTGAGTCAGGGAACTGCTACCAATATACAAAATATTGATGACTTTCACTTTTGAATTCCACTGTAGTTAGTGTTAGTGTCGCCACTAGTGTCGCTGCAGTGTGTGGAGCTGTCTTGAGAATTCTGCAATTTTTTTGTATTTAACATCACTTTAAGAAAGTTTTGCAAGTATGATTAAACCTACTTTAGGTGACTATTAAACTGATAAACATATAAACACATAAACACATAAACAAAAAAAATTATTAAATTAAATCAAATGTTAAGATTTTGAATAATTGATATATAACTGTGTGTGTGTATATCTATATGTATAATTATATATCTCATCAAAATAATAATATATAGCTTTTTTTACTACATATAATGTCTAGGGAGCACTTGAAAAGTTATGTATATAGCAACTGGTTTGTCATTGATGTATATAGATACATCGTGTTTGATCAGAAGGTAAAAGTGGTTGATTCAGAAGTGTTCAAGGCTTAACACATTTTATGCAAATTTTATTTAAAAATAAGTTAGATCAGTTTGTGTTTTTACTTTGAAATACAAAATAAAACTCTTCGCTTGCTCTCTAGACATTATATGTAGTTCTCAACACATTCCTGTTGTTTTCTCTTCAAAATTATTTTCCCCTTCAATTTTTTTTTTGTTGTTAAAAATCTCTTTAAAAAGTCTTTTACCCTCATAAAACCTGCAGACACCTTGTGGCTTACTTTGCCAATAAACCTCAACTTCATCATCTTTTTTTTTTTTCTCTCTTTCAGACCACTAGTGGGAATGAGAGGTTATACCCCTCCCCAACCTCCAGCATCCATGAGAACCACCTTCAGCTGTTTGAATTTGTTGGGAAGATGCTGGGAAAGGCCATGTATGAAGGCATCGTGGTGGATGTGCCGTTTGCATCGTTTTTCCTCAGTCAGGTTCTGGGTCACCATCACAGCACCTTCTATAGCTCCATAGATGAGCTGCCCTCACTCGACTCAGAGTTTTACAAAAACCTCACCTCCATTAAGGTCAGTGATAATGTGACTACTACAGAGAAAGTTTGGGAAATGCTTGACTTTGATTTATGTTTTTAACATATGAAATGGATTTTAGTTATATTATAATATTTATTCTATAAATATTTTTTTATCCAATGTGATTAAAAAGTAAAAAATATTAATGACAAAATAACCAGTAATATCAAGAACATGGATTATTGTGTGTAATGAGCCTTGCTTATTGTGAATAGAAGTATGTTACAGTACAGATTTAATGTTAGTTAAATTCTTTGTTGTGATGTCTAAAATTTATTTCATATTAAACACAATTGGAGAGTTGCCAGAGAAAGTTTGAGAATTTTTTTATCATATATCGTAAATGTAACTTGTGTTTGTTTGTTTGTTTGTGGATGTTTATTGTACTTGTATTTTCTTAACTTTCTTAGTTGTTGTCTAGCCTTAAAATATACAATGCAATTTTCATTTTGTATTAAACGAACCATTAGGCTTATTATATCTGTAGAAAATGATGGTAGTAAGTCATTCAGTGAAGATTTGTTTAGCTTTTCGCTTCAGGCTTTTAGTGTTCTTAATAGTTTACGACTAAATAATCACTTTTTAAGCATTTTTTATTTGCTTTCTCAAATATTGAAAAGTTTTATTATATTATCATTAAAAAAGATTTTGGTGTTGTACTCTCCTGCTTTTAAATGACAGTTTGTTTTCTTGCAGTAAGTGCAGTGCAGTGTATTGTTTTATTTTGTTATTTTTTTCAGCGTTATGATGGGGATGTCAGTGACCTTGGTCTCACTTTATCCTATGATGAAGAGGTTATGGGGCAGGTAAGCAGCTTTTGTGTCAGCCAAACCTGTTTTGCTTGTTTTTATGTCCTCGTTCTCTCATATACGCACACCTTTGCTTCCTTTTGTCTCTTCACAGCTAGTCTGTCATGAGCTCATTCCTGGTGGAAAGACAATGCCTGTCACTAATGAAAACAAGTGAGTCCATTTTGTCTCTTCGGTCAAGTGTAAATAAAATTTCCATGCCAGTGCTGCCCTCCTATTCACATTCAATGGATTAAGAAGAAATGACCCGAGGAAAAAACAAATTAGTTTTGAACACAGAGCGGTTCAAAAAGGAATTATGGATTTGCAACCACAGACAAATGCTTATTTATTTACACCTGTTGTTTTCACAAATGGATTACCTTATATCTGCAACCCTAATAGGACAGAACAGAAGTTTTTTCAGTTCATGTTTTTTTTTTTACGTTAAAAAAGTCAGCCTGGCTTAGCTTTTCTCTTTTTTTTGTGTGTGTGTTAATCGTTATCCATCATTCTATCCTCCAGGATCAGCTATATCCACCTGATGGCCCATTTCCGCATGCACACTCAGATCAAGGAGCAGACGGCTGCATTCATCAGGGGCTTTCGCAGCATCATCAACCCAGAGTGGCTGCACATGTTTTCTACCCCGGAGGTCCAGAGGCTCATCTCGGGAGACAACGCTGAGATAGATCTGGATGATCTCAAGTGAGACGACAATTTTTAATAGGGCTGTGTGATTATTAACCAAAATATCCTCTCAGTATTTTTAAGCATTTTTCGCTAACAGTAATCAAATTTGAGCTGCTGGGTTGGAATACATTTTGGTCTCCACTAGTTCTTAATACTAGTATTTTATGGGTTTTGCATTGTATTCTTATAAACTATAAAATGGATAAGATGTGCAATAGAATAAACCTAAAGTGCTCTCTCAGAAAAGTTGAAAGCATCTCATTCATCACAGATTCACACCTTTTTATTCTTTTATTCTTGATTGCCTGGGCTGTCACATTATTAGATTTTCACCACACCATTATTTTGTCCTAAAGAACCTAGGATAATAGTATTATTGTGATATTTATTCAATTTTTATGTTATAATAGTGTGTGTGTTTGTGTGTGTGTGTGTGTGTGTGTGTGTGTGTGTGGGAATGACGTAATGAAACTCAAAATATGAGCGTATATGAGCTTTTGCAGCATTTTAGCAAGACACAGCAATCTACATAGGAAAAAAAAATTCCCATAATGTTTTAAATGCAGAACCATGTAATAATAATAATAATAATAATAATAATTCCTTATATTTATATATCGCTTTTCTGGACAATCAAATCGCTTTACACATTTTTGGGGTGGGAATCTCCTCATCCACCACCAGAGTGCAGCATCCACCTGGATGACACGACGGCAGCCATATTGCGCCAGACTGCACATTAATGATTGGTGGAGAGGAGACAGAGGGATGAAGCCAATTATGATATGGGCAGGGTTAGGAGGCAAATACCACCTAGCTTTCCCATTTGGTCTCCCATCCAGGTACTGACCAGGCGCAGCCCTGCTTGGCTTCAGTGGGCGACCATGTGAGAGTTGCAGAGAGCTAGCTGCCGGCATTATGTAATACCAGCACTTTCTGTGCTGGAATGATATTATTGTATGTGTAGTGTTAACAAAATATCTACGTTTAATGTTTTAAACTAGTATATTGCAGCACTTTTGTTCTAAAATCTACATTTTTAAGCTTTTTATATTTGAATAACCCTTCACTGTTACACCAAAGACAGCTATGTGATGTTTTTGGTCTTTGGCTTTTAATTGAACAAACTTTTTGTGTCACATTTCTTAAAAGGGTTAGTTCACCCAAAACTTGAAATTCTGTCATTATTTACTCAGCCTCCACTTGTTACAAACCTTTTTGCCTATTCTTTATTGTTTAACACAAAAGAAGATATTTTGTAGAACGCAGGAAACTGGTAACCATTGACTTGCATAGTATTTTGTTTATCCTAGTATTCCTAGTATTTATTTTGTTTTCAGCTTTCTTCAAACTATATAGTGTGTTTAACAAAATAAAGAAACTCTTGAAAGTTCTTTAAACCACTTGACGGTGAGTAAATTGAACATTTTGGGGTAGTTCACCACATTCATATCTGTTGTGCAGATCTTTCCCCACAGTCAGCACAAACATCATAAAAGATAGTCCTAATAATCACATGCTGTAAAGAACAGTCATAAAAAGGTTATTCATAATAGTGCCTGTGATTTTTATTTTATTTTTTTTTCATTTTTTCTCCTCTCTCTCTCAGAAAGCACACTGTGTACTATGGAGGTTTCCATAGCAGCCACAGAGTCATTCTTTGGCTGTGGGACATCCTCTCTAGTGACTTCACCCCTGAGGAGAGAGCCATGTTCCTGAAGGTAGTATTTATCACATGCTTGTAAGTTTTATCTGAGGTCTTTCAAGGTTTATTATCGTTCATTAAGGGGCTGTATTCTGTCATAGTTTGTCACCAGCTGCTCAAGACCTCCTCTCCTCGGTTTTGCCTACCTCAAACCTCCTTTCTCCATCCGTTGTGTGGAAGTGTCCGATGATCAGGTTAGTCATCCCCTCATCAACTTAGGTGCCGTTTACACAAGTGCATTTTCATTTTAAAACACACAAGTTCTGTTTTGTTATGGTTACACTTAGCATCCACACTACTCCGGCATCTTCGACCCACGAAAGCAGAGTGCTTTTAAAATGCTGAAGACATGTTTTAGCTTGTAAACGCTGGTGTTTGTTTCAGTATAGACAGACGGAAATGCAAACTTTTGAAAACGGAGGTGTGGATTTTCCCAATCGCTTTCTAACTAGTCTTCCGGACTATTGCTTGTTTCCTGATTTGTCAAGCCCCTTTCATGATACCATTACACAACCTGTAGACTGCAAGAATGGATGCCGGCAAAATATGTGTAGCACGAATGGTCATGCATCATGTATTTTAGGGTGCTTTCACACCTATAGATCGATTGTTTTGTTCCGAAACAGAATTTTCATACATAACCTCATTTCAATTGTCAAGGGTTGTAAAATATATATTGATTCTATATCATAAGTCAAGTTTACCAAAAAGTTAATGATAGTATATATATATTTTTTAAATAGTTCAGTTAGACAGCATGCTTTCACTTTTGTATTCGACATAACACACACTTTTATCGGTAGAAATGATATCTCTACTCATCATTCTCTCTTCTTATAGCCATATATATATATGCCTTTTACGTATCCATAATACACTGTGATATAGCCTGTTTTGTTAGTTTGTTGGATCCTATTCCTTTCTCACTACAATCGAACCACTCTAGAATTCGTTTCAATCGAGCTGAGACCACCTCATTCAGGCGATCTCGAACCGATTGTTCTGGCACGGTTCCGAGTGCGAATGCGGGTTTCACATATGCCCAAGCTAACCGAGCTAAGGGGGCAAACGTGCCAGGTTCCGAAACAGACGTCTAGGTGTGAAAGCACCCTTAGGTTGTATAATGTGGACGGAGATAGTTTTTCTGCTCTGGTGTAAACGTTACCTTATTCCATACACTTTTCTGCAAAGATCTTGCTGTTTCATCTTGTTTGATTTTTGGCTTGCAGGACACGGGCGACACTTTAGGTAGTGTTCTGCGGGGCTTCTTCACCATACGTAAGAAAGAGCCCGGCGGTCGTCTCCCTACATCCTCCACTTGTTTCAACCTTCTCAAGCTGCCCAACTACAGTAAGAAGAGCATCCTCAGAGACAAACTCCGCTACGCCATCAGCATGAACACTGGCTTTGAGCTGTCATAACCCACAAAGCACACCATACATCTACAGACATCAGCGAGACAGCCGATGGCCACACAGAGAATGAAGCAGGAGACATTTCATGAACACAGTGTTGCTTCCTCTGCGTTGTGGCCTTCAGTTGAAGCTCCTCGAGGAGAAATTTTCCATCAGTGTGTATCGTCTTGTCCACACAATGGCAAGCAAACAAACTAACTTCTCAAAATAGCGAAACTGAGTTGAATGGATCTAGTCAGACTTTTTGAAAGAAGAGTAGAATTTAGCGCCGTCGTGTTCTTCATTTTCAGCATTTGAAGCCAAAAGAGCTCCAAAGGCCTTACGCAATCAGTTTTAAACCAGCTCAATGTTGTCGAGTTAGGATCTGTCTACTTCAACTGATGATCAGAGGCAGGCAAACTCCATCCAAAATACTCCAAACCTAAATCAACCTCGGTCTTTATTGGCTTCTAAGCACTGTGTCTGTTCATCAGTGAACACTCCTCAACCTCTTCTTAAAGCTACAGTGTCCGCGTTGACGGATGCACTGATGTAGGATCTGCAGAAACAGTTTGGCGTCGTCTCTCAGGTCTCTGTGTCTCAATCCCCCAGGAAGGGAACAGGAAAGCAATACTAATGCAATGCAAGCCATGCAACTCAAGACACAAAGAAGGCGTTTGCCTGTTTCGATGGCAAATCCTTTCAAATCCCTAAGGCACTACACGTCTGCTGGACTTGAGGACTGAATTGAGAGGAAACCCAGCTCTGTTGATCAAGCAAGTTAGCAGTATGTCAAATGAGATGTCCCTGTACCTCTCCATTCCTGCTTTCTCATCGTATACACACTACAGGGCCGCAACCCAGAATGCATCACTGGCCTAATGTCGTTTAATTTTGCTCATTGTGTTTTATTTGTTATACTTTTCATGCTCTTCAGCTCTCCAAACTAATGCAGACACTGAAATAATAACCCATTCTTTAAGATCAAAAAACAGACTAACCACTAAAAAGATGTTTACTCCAGCCTGGAGGTAACCGATCAAACTGCTCACTTTGTCATCACTCACTAACTAATTATTATGGTGTATACTACTGGAATTAAGCCATACAGTGAAGACGACTAGCTTAGCAGGTCTTGTAGGGATTAACTTTTTTTTTATGGAGTTGCAGTGACTTTGCTGAAAAGTCATTGGGTTCAAATGAATTATTTAAAGTAGGTGAAAAAACAAAATCTCCATCACATGATGTCACTGGATGATTGAAATGACTCCATGAGTGTATCACACAAGTCAGAGTCTGCTGTTTATGTCATTATGATATTTCATTTCTTTTTCTTGTTTTATCATTTAAAAAAAAAAAGGCTAGGGTCTGTCTTTGTCACACATCAAGTCCAAGGCTTTCAGAAAATATGTTTCGCAAAAGCAAGCAGAGTCTGTTTTTAGGTAAAAAAAAAAAAAAAAAGTAAATTATATTACTAAATCTAAATTAATGCATTATTTATATTACGTGGGAAATTATAATTTGGTTCAGTATATTAGAAGTGTTTGTTGTACTGAATATATTTAAACAAACAACTGTATTTAGTACAACACCTACTCCTTTGATGTAGTGTTTTTTAAAGGGATAGTTCACACAAAAATGAATATGTACTCACTATTTACTAACCCTCAAGTGGTTTTAAACCTTTATGCATTTCTTTGTTCTGTGTAATACAAAAGAAGATATTTTGAAGAAAACCAAAAACCGGTAACCATCAACATCCATTATAGGAAAAGCAAATACTATGAAAGTCAATGGTTACAGGTTTTTGAATGGAAAAAAATTGAAAATCATAAAGGTTTAAGACAAGTGAAGGGTGAGTAAATGATGACGGTGCTTTAATTACTTTTTTATTTATTTATTTAGTTGTAATTTTACAGATGTTATTTTGGCATATGCTGATTGTATTTGTTTTGCATATTAATCCTAAACCAGACTTTGTTTTCCTAATGCAAAACATAATTTCGTATTATGTTTTCTTTAGATTTCTTTGGAGTGAATTATGACATGGTCATTTTTTCCTGAGATTACGCTTCAGTTTTAGGTCTCTAAAAGGCCGTAAATGGCTGTAGTTATTCCACAATATTTATTGTATGCAAACCCTTATCCCATCGTATGCAGTATATGCAAACTTATAGTTAAACATTATTCATCTGCCCCTTCTCTCTCTCAGTTCTCAAGGCATGGATGTATTTTATGATGCTTAGAAACCTTTGTAGATGAAATGGCTTTTTTTCCCCTATATGCATTGCTGTTAATGTCAAGTTATAAATGTATTGTCCTAATGCACAAGGGCTTAGGCTCTGTCCCATAGCAGAGTTTGGTATTTAAATGAACTGACATTAACATGATGTTCCCTTTGAAAGATGTTTAAGTGCTCTGGTTGGTGTCGTGGATGAGGAACGTGTTTGACATTATGATGTGATTGCAAAAATATTAACGAAAAGAGACTTTATGGACCGTACGGTGAAGCGACTCACCGTGATTTCTTGATGTCACAGAATCTTGCTCTCTTTCTCTCCGATAGGGATGCAGCAACCTTTAAACTGTCTGGTCTCTATTCATTTTGCCTGATGAAGAAGTGTCTTTTGAAATTGGTTGCACTACATGAACTGCAGGTTGTTCTATACACAGTATGTTACAAAAGCAATGGCATTGTAAAGTTATGTACAGTAATATTTCCTCTGTAAAATGTCAACTTAATTGTCGGTCAATCATGTTAAACATTTGAATATCCAAATCTAAAACATTACTAAACAACAAGACTGTTCACTGTCATTTATTATTAGTTGGTTCCCTTTAATTTACATGTGATTTTTCCTACTATCAAAGTAAATAGAGGCCAGCAATTGAAGTGTATTTGAATTTTATGATGGTGATTTTAGTTATTTATAGGAAATGTGATGTGTGTTGTAAGGACAACATACCATGAAACTGTATAATGTATGAAACTCAAAGCAAATGTGACAATCACATGTTTACAGTGTCTGCTCCAGGTAAATCTGTTTATATAACTCTCACAGTTCTCTTAAGCTCTTTTGCACTATTGTAAACTATGGTGCCTTTCATTGAGTTTTCCCCTCAGTCTGTGTGTCGATCAGTCCTAGAGGCTGCAGTTACACTCACTCGTGGTGCACTGCTGGATGTGATGTGCTGATATTTGGGCTATTTTTAAAACTGAAGACGAACCATGAGCTCCCCGCCAAGCCCTTCTCCAACCAGGTGGTTCAAAGCCCTGCGGAGGTTAGTGTGTTATTTCTTTTCATTGTGTGTTTATTTATGTATTGATTGATTGATTTAGCCACCTAATTTATTACATAGGGCAAAACAAAACATCTTTTTCGCATCCAAGTAAATTTTTTCATAAGATTTTATGTACATAGTAAGCATAATGCAAATAAATAGTCAATTTTCAACATATTTTGGGAAAATAAAATATCAGGTGAAAATAGGTGAACTAATTTGAAATCGTCATTCCGTATATCAACAAATATATACAAGTATATGTCTAATATGCAGATTTTTGGCTGAAAAAACATTTCTTGTACTCATTTTAAGTTCTGTTGCTTTAATATTTTAGTAGAAGTATCATTATTTTAAGATTCCTGAATAGACTAATTGAATGAATAAAAGAATAGACAATTTAAAAGAGCTGATTTCAATAGAAAACTTCTGTACAATTTTGTTTTGAACAATTTAATGCATCCTAGCTGAATAAAGCTTTTCACTTGCTAAACAGTCTTAATGACCTCAGCCATAACAGGTAGGGTTGTAACAGGTAGGGTTGTATTGCGTTAGTCGTGGTCTGGTGGTTAGAGAGTTGGACTTGTAAGCAGAAGGTTGGGGGTTTGAATCTCAGTGCCAGCAGACAATGACTGAAGTGTCCTTGAGCAAGACACCTTACCCCCGTTTGCTCTGCAGTGATAATTGGCCTCTGCATAATACTTGTAAGTCGCTTTGGATAAAAGCGTCAGCCAAATGACTAAATGTAAATGTATTGCAGGTCGAGGGTGGAGGATGTGTGTATGAAGACTGGAGTATCTGTATGTTCAGAGGTCTTAAGGAGAGCCAGAGCAGCTTTCAGCGCAGGCCGAACAGGCCAGGACACTTTCAGAGTAGCTCAGCTCGAGGCTTTGGTGCGCATGCTGATGGACCATGAGTGTGACTTTGTGGATGCTCTTGGAAGGGATGTGCACAAGGTTGGTATGTTTTCCCCATTGTAGCCTGCTTTAGTTAGTGTGCTAAAGACAGTATTGCTTGCATTTTACACACAATATTGAGTGATAAAAATGGCTGAGACAAAGATCACAGCAGAACGGCCATTTACTTCAAATATCTGATTCATTCAAGAATAATAATCAATACTTATGTAATAATTCTTCGTATCCTATAAGAAGGATAATGCTAATAGTCATTATTTGAATAATTTAATTTAAATTAAATCATTCTCTGTGATGTTTCTCACAGCCTCGCTTTGAAACCGTGATGTCAGAGCTGCTGGTAGTCAAAAACGAGGCTCTGTACGCCATCAGCAACTTGAAGAAATGGATGGAGCCTCAACACATTGAACGTGACTGGGTATGAACTGAGAGTCTAAAATAGCAGCAGATATTACCTTAGAAAATCTAGATTTGTAAGTTTGAGTCTTATGTTTTTTGCTTGGATTACCAGGTGCCAGAAATATGTTCATTCCTTGAGAAACAAAGCTGCACTTTGTGTTTTTAAGCTAACCAAAGTAGCTTATGACGAAGACCACAACCAACATTCCGTCACAGCATTACCAAGCTATTTGTTTTTGCCTTGACAAACGTACGCCAAGCAGTATTGAACCTACTGATGCCTTGTCATTCATTTAACATTCATTTCACTGCCCTTAAAAGGATAGTTCACCAAAAAAATGAAAATTTACTCACCTTTCACTTATTTCAGACCGGTTTGAGTTTCTTTATTTTGTTGAACACAAATTCTTTTTTTAAAGAAAGCTGAAACCTGTAACCATTGACTTCCATAGTAGGGATAAACAAAGACTGGAAATCAGTGGTTGCAGGTTTCTAGCTTTCTTTAAAATATCTTCTTTTGTGTTCAACAGAATAAAGAAACCCAAACAGGTGTGTAACAATTGAAGGGAGCTAGCAGTGAACTATGCCTTTAAAGGACAACACTCTAATAGATGTTGGCCCTTTTTTTTTGGCTTATTGGGAAACGTTTTTCCATTTACACCTGAACACTCCAGTGTACTTAAATGAACACTCCACTTTTATTTGAAAACAGGCTCATTTTACAGCTCCCTTAGAATTAAACATTGAGTTTTGCCATTTTTTAATCCATTCATTCGATCACCCGGGTCTGGCGAGAGCACTTAGCTTAGCATAGTATCATTGAATCCGATTAGACTATTAGCAACTCACTCATAATAATTTTCCTATTTAAAGCTTGACTCTTCTGTAGTTTCATCGTGTACTAGGACCAATGTTTTCACGTTAATCTGGCCTATGAAATTAAAAAACTATTCTGTCTATTTAAAGGCATTTTGTTCGTTATCTCTTTACAGTAATGTTCTATGTGTTAACATCACTTGATTTAACTAAAGTCAGTGTAATGACAACTACAAAATCATTTATTAATTTTAGGTGATGTAAATTTCTTAGTTGATGCCTAATAACTCATTCAAAAAGCAAAAGTCATAATTGTTTTATTAAATGGAGTTAATAGCTAATAAAATTCAGTTAGATTTTGTGCTGCCATTTGTTTTCAGAAGCTTCATTTCTGGAAGTTTGTCACTTTTACTGATTGCTTTTTATGTTTGGGCTGTTTGTCTTTAACAAAACTAACTGAAGCCTGTTTTTTCTTGACAATGCTGTGTTTTTTATGTGTGTGTGTGTGAGAGAGAGAGGGTATGTTCCGAAATGTTCCGTTTTTTTCATTCAGTATCATCAAATCAAATCAAAAGTTGTAACTGTTTTATAGCTAATAAAATTCAGTTGTATTTTGTTTTATTTACTTTAACATAAAACTGAAATAAGGCTGTTTCTCACTGTTGATTATAATGCATTAACTAATGTTTACTAATGACTTTTTTTTTTGTAAAGTGTTACTTGTTATTAGTGTACTTCAGCACTCTTTGGCGATTTCACTTGTTTAAAACATTTATTTACTCTGAACATGAATATAAAATAAATCATTTTTTGCTTATTATACTTGTTAAAGTAACCTTTTTACTCTTAGGTCAACTCTTAGGTCAATATCATGATAATACCATATATTGTGATAAAAGCTTAAGCAATTAATTACAACAAGACAATTTGATACAATCAGAAGCCTGCTCTCCAGGAGCAAGACTGGACACTCAGACAATCAGACAATACTAGCCAAATATTTCAGACAATTCTGGTCAAAGTCACATTTTTAAGAACCTTTTTTCCCCTCAAGATTGCAGATGTTATTTTCTCTGTTTCCTACTGGCTGGTGAACTCTGTGTTTTTTTCTTTTTCCCAGGCTACAGCGTTTGATGAATGTGTTGTGGTAAATGAGCCGCTGGGTTTAGTATTGATCATTGGGAACTGGACCAGTCCTCTCCAGCTCTGTCTCGTGCCTTTAGTAGGTGCAATTGCAGCTGGTGAGTTTGTGTGCTTACAGATGATGAGAAATCAGTTTACAAGGGCTTAATTTGTATGTTTGTTTGTTTTTTAGGCAACTGTGCAATTATCAGCCCATCTGAAACCTGCATGCATACAGCTGAGCTTCTGCACAGACTCATACCTGCTTATCTGGACAATGTGAGCAGATGACTACATTGAATCATTCTGGATTGTGTGTGTACTATATAGTCATTTTGTAATTTTTTTTTCACATGTGCTTCATCTTTTAGGAGTGCTTTCACTCTGTTATAGCAGCAGTTCATGAAATTCCAGAAATAGTTGATCTTAAGTTTGATCATGTCTTCTTCTCTGGTAAGTACAAGCTGATCCTTGAGGAATTTGTTGATGGTTTTCTTAGGTTGAGGGTGTTCATATCTAAGGAATTGAAATTGTTGTACAGTACAAAACTTTTATTTAAAACTGAATCTTTACTGTCACTTTTGATCACATCCTTGAATAAAAATATTGCTTTCTTTAAAAAAAAAAAAAAAAAAAACATGGAAAATAAAATGAAATATTAATGACCCCAAAACATTTGAACAGTTAAATGTATATACATTTTGAATAATATCTCTTAATATCTTAATTATTAAAAGGGTCTTTACTGTCACTTTTGATGATATGTATTATTGAACAAAAATATAAATTTCTTTAAAAAAAAAAGATAAAAACACTAATGTAATAAAATCTGATTTT
>CAIGQV010016645.1:16646657-16693156 GCA_903798115.1 Danio jaintianensis | reverse complement strand
GCTGATAGCCGTGCGATATTCTGCAATAACAGCACTCGTACAGCCTCTTCACCCTTGTGTATTACTCCGCCCTGTGAAAGCAGACTGCAGCAGATCAAAAGACTCACTACAGTTTGACAAATATTGCAGCTGTTGGACAACATAATGTACTTTTGTTTTTTTAGGTGAGAATGTAGTTCCGCCACAAGATAGCGACAGAGACCGCATAATAAATCCTTAGGGGAGAAATACTCAGCTTAAATTTCAAACTACAGCTAATCAAATCATTATGAAACAGATAAGTGACATTCTAAGTCGATCTCTCTTATGTTGTAGTGCTGTATTTATACCATAGTAATCTGGTAGTGTTTGCTTTGCTTTGGCTTTTTCGGGGTTAATGCTGGGTTTCTTCGGGTGCAATTTAATCAGTACTCGTAATTCTCAGATAACACATTCTTATATAGTTTATATATTTATTTTTAATAAAGAAACTAAATAAATAAGCTAAACAAACTACATTTATTTTTTTGTTATAACTTATAAACTTATTACACTTTTTTTACTTACAAAAGGTAATTTTTATTTTTACATTTGTTTTAAGTATCATATTATCATTAACTAGATTAATCAAACCATTTTTAATATTTATTGATTTATTACTATTTGTTGCCATTTTCACCACAACAATTTTTTTATTTTTTTTTTTAAATGTCAGTAAAGAGAATAATTGAGTTCAAATTGAACTTTTAATGTTTGTGGGGAAGCAAAATGTAATAAGGACCATTTTCAATTAAACTTAAGAAATGCATAAAATTAATAAGAAAAACGTTATATTACAGGTATTAAGTTTTTTCTTTTCCTTAAAATGAAGCACCAACTGTCCTGACGGATGTCATGGAGTCAGATCCGATCATGCAGCAGGATATTTTTGGACCCATCCTTCCCATACTGACGGTCCAGGATGCAGACGAGGCTGTGGCTTTCATCAACTCCAAAGAGAAGCCGCTGTGTGTGTATGCTTACTCTAGCAACAACAAGGTAAACAACCTCCCCTATAGCTACATTTGAGATAATAGCTATATCACTCACTCTTTTATACACTAAAGAGATAGTTCCCCCAAAAATGAAAATCTACTTACTATTTACTCACTCTATAATGGTTATAAAATGAGTAACTTCCATTGTAGGAAAAACAAACACTATGGAAGTCAGTGGTTACAGGTTTCTTCAAAATATTTTCTTCTGTGTTCAGCAGAAGAAAGACACTCAAACAGGATGAGTAAATGATGACAGAATTTTCATTTTTGGGTGAACTATCCCTTTAAGTTCACAATATGCAGTGCACTATCACCCTCTCATTTGTATCCTGTGCACCAAAGGTGATCTCCAAGATAATGAATGAAACATCCAGTGGGAGTTTTTGTTCGAATGACAGCGTCTTACAGAGTGTGATGGTGGGCCTGCCATTCGGAGGAGTTGGTGAGCCACTCTTTGACATCTGATTATAACACAGACAAACACTTTTGGCTAAAGAGTCTAACCACCAAAGAAGTAGGCTTCGTCAAACTTTCAGGTTTTGATTGACAGGTGCCAGTGGAATGGGCTCTTATCACGGTCGCTACAGTTTTGATGCATTTTCCCATAAGAAGTCGTGTCTTCTGCGCAGCACCCGGATTGAGTGCATGACAATCTTGCGTTATCCACCTTATGAGGACCGTAACCTGTCTCTGGTCAGTCTGGCCAGCTTTCTAAATCTGAAGAGTCAAGGTTGGTGCACTATCTTGTAAAAGTGGTTTAGAGCAATTAATGGACTAAATTTTAATCTCACTCTTGAAAACATCTCCTATCTCTAAAAATACAAGTTGTAAACATTTGTACAAGTTTATGTTTTAAAAGTTGGGGGATGTTCACTGATTCTGTGCAGTGAAACGCAATGTTGTATTCAGGTTTCTGTAAGCTTCTGTACATCTATAGAGATTGTACTGTATCTTCAGGGACAGTCCTCTTAGAGTGACCTGCACATCCATTTATTCATTTAGCATGAGTTATTCCTTCAGAGGAGAAAACTAAACTTGTGCTCATGTAAAATTGCAAAAATAAACTACCATCATTTTTATTTTTGAAATAAAATGATATTTTTTATTAATAGAGGATAAATTAAAGAGATAGTTCACCCAAAAACGACTCTCCCGTCACTTGTTCAAAACCTATTTGAGTTTCTTTCTTCTGTTGTACACAAAAGAAGATGTCTTGAAGAATGCTGGTTGATGGCACCTATTGACTTGATGGTAATTTTATTTGCTACTCTGGAAGTCGCTGATTGTCAGCAACCAGCATTCTTGAAGATAATTATTTTGTGTTCAACAAAAGAAAGAAACTCATAAAGGTAATTTTCATTTTTGGGTAATCTATTTCTTTAAACTGACTCTAAATATATTTTACAATGTTATAATGCTATTCTTTGAACTTAATATGGGTGTTTTCAACATTGGCGACAAAAAATGTTTCTTGAGCATCAAATCAATATATATTAGAATGATTTCGGAAGAATCGTGCGATATGTTATGATGCTGAAAATTTGTATTTGTAATCACAAGAATAAATCACTTTAAATACATTAACTTTTCCCCCTTTTTTAATGAATAAGCAAATTCAGGCTTGGTGTGAATATGGGACTAGGGACATTAAAAAAACCTTCCGTACCTCAAACTTTGAAAAGTAGTCTTTATAAATGTTCATTAAAAATTTTGTAAAATATAGTTGATTTAATAACAGATCTGATTCATTTTAGACCATGACATATTACAGAATTCCCATGGGTCATGTAATTTCTGGAATATCATCGTTTTTTTTTTTTTTTTTTTTTAATCAAAATGTATTTTATAAAGTGTTTTTTTTTTTCATTGTTTGCCTATTGTGTTGTTTAATCTATTTTTTCCCCTGCATTTTATTCCTTTCCCAGTTGTCAAACGACAATCAAATATATTAAAACAATGTCAGTTTACAACATCTAGCAGCATAAGTTGTTTTGTTTTGCTAAAAATGAATAGAAGGGATTGAGACCAGAAGTCTTGACACATTGAAGTTACAATGGCCGTGCCGCTCATACTTGAGAAATAAGGTGGATAGGTCATAGAAATTCAGCTTTTTAATCAGTAAAAGAAGGGAAAAGCAGGGAATTTGACATTTAGATTAAACTGGGAACCCTGGTATTAATATATTTATATGATAAAAGAAACAATTTTCAGGATAGAGATGGTAACTAAAATATTTTGCCACAGTAGTTACTCCAAAATATAAAAATCTACCATTTTTAACTAAGTTAATAGATGTGATCATGGATGTAGTATAAAGTTTAATTCAGAAATTTCAGCCACTCCCATCTCCATCAAAATTTAATGAAACTGATAATTCCACAGGACTGTTATCTATAAATTATCCTGAATAAACATTGCCTAAATGATTATTGTTCCCTAATGTGTGTATAGAGATACACACACAAGCACATATAAATATAAACAAATTGTTCAAGTTCAAGGTTGTTGTCTTCCTCCTTTATTCCTGCCTTTTGTAGATGGTTTCTGCATTGCCGTCTTTCATTGCTGCATATCTAGCCACTGTGAACAAGTAGTCACTCAATCTGTCGAAAGAAGCAATCATTTTTTACTGACATGACTTTTATGTATCCTAATAGAAACATCTAGTTAAAATATGCTCATCATACCTGTTCAGATATTTGGCAACCTCGGGATCTGTCTCACCGGAACGGACAACAGGGGCGACACTGCAATCGATAATATTTGATATGAACACAGCTATAAGTAACGCAAGTCTAATTAGGAAATCGTATATATGAATATTCTGTATGCCTGTATATACTGTTGAAGTCAGAATTATTAGCCCCATTGTATATTTTCTCCCCAATTTCTGTTTAACGGAAAGAAGATTTTTTAAAACACATTTCTAAACATAATAGTTTTAATAACAAATTTCTTTTATCTTTGCCATGATGACGGTACATAATATTTTACTAGATATTTTTCAAGATACTAGTTTTCAGCTTAAAGTGCATTTTAAAGGCGTAACTAGGTTAATTAGGCAAGTTAGGGTAATTAGGCAAATCATTGTATAATGATGGTTTGTTCTGTAGACAATCGGAAAAAAAATATTGCTTAAGGGGGCTAATAATATTGACCTTAAAATGTTTTTAAAAAAATATATAAAAAAATATAAAAACAGCTTTTATTCTATAGCCGAAATAAAACAAATAAGACTTTCTTCCGAAATAAGAAAAAATATTACAGGAAATACTGTGAAAAATTCCTTGCTCTGTTAAATATTTGAAAAAGAAAAAAAATTCACAGGAGGGCAAATCATTTTGACTTCAACTGTATATTAGACTGACCAGCGTTCAGCTCGTCGACACACTGCTCTGGCCACATGTAGAGCTGCACTGCTTTTACCCCCAGACTGCAAAATAATTGCGAGATAAAATGGCTTAGTCTCAGTAATTAAAGGTCAGGTACAATGTGAAGATTATATAACCATATTTATGCAGTCTATATTCTGGAACATACATACAGGGAGTATGAAGCTGGTGAGTGGCGGAAGCTGCTCTGTGTAGGAATCAATCCACTTCTCCAGTTCGGACACAGACTTAGAGCTGAACTTTGTTTTTGCTGTTTGAAGCAGGAATGTCAGAATAAGGCTTATCTTTGCGATTTAAATATTTGGCGTTACAATCCTGTGGTTCTGCTTACTTATGTGACTGTCTCTAGCTGATGAGCGAGGAGTGGCGATATTCGATCCTAAATCCTGAAGTACACACTGGACCTGTATAAATGAGAGAAGCATGTGGACATTTAAGTCGTGCAAATTATAAATATAAACGTGCAATATATTTGAAAACATCACATCTTCCAAAAATCTATTTACAAAAGTATTTGTAAAATGGGCCTGAAAATGTAAATTAATTCTGTGTCAAAGGCCTAAAAATTTTTTTAGATGCCATTTTGTATATAAAACAAAGGTAATAATATTGTAACTAATGTTTACATTGTATATTCCTGAACGTGATATCTGGATTGCTAGAGGTATTAATGTAGTTTTTCCTGTATGTTTTTCACTCTTAATGTGCCAGTAGCAATTGATTTGCATTTAATGTATCACCGAAAGACCTCAGTTTCAGCTTTAAACTCTTTCATGTTTTGCTAAAGAAAAAAAAAGTCAGTAACATGTAGTCTAGGAACAATTTCTCAATATTAACTAGTGGCTTATTACCTGACTATTATTATATTTATTATTACAGGGTTTATACGGTCATGGAAAACCTGGAAAAGTCATGGAATTTTGACATGGCATTTTCCAGGCCTGGAAAAGTTTTGGAAAATCAGAAAAGCCCACAAATTTTTGGAAAAGTCATGGAAAACAGATATCTGTAAACTTGAGTATAGGTTAGTTGTCTTTACTTCTTTTCTGTCCTTGGCCAATCACATACGCTCACATTATTAGTGCGGTGTAAGCATTATCTAAATCAATTTTACATAGATATAAATATAAGCTGAAACTAAATAGATTGTTGTGTGTTTTACGATATGCTGTAATAAATTTGAACATGCATTGTTTTTCTTTTATCACGTATATGTAGACATTGCATGAAACATTAGGTCATGAAAATGTACTTGAAAGTCTTGGAAAAATCATGGAAAAGTCATGGAATTTTAGTAGTAAAAATGTGTATGAACCCTGTATTAGTACATATAAGGTACATAGTCTGCATGATCTTATTCTACATCCCTAATCCCACCCAATAACTAAAAACAACTGCTTAACAACCAATAATAAGCAGCAAATTAGGAGTTTATTAAGCTAAAAGTAATAGTTAATGGTTTGTTAATAGCGAGAGTTGTAGCTTAAATTAAAGTGTGACCAAATAGTTACTTACATCTATCTTACATGAGCTGAGAGTAAATTAACAACAAATTTACATTGTGTTGGGGTGAACTATCCCTTTAAAAGTAATAGAGAGGCAAACCTTCTCCAGCTGTTCTGTGAATGAATGGCCGCTGTCAATGCAAAATTCTCGCGCTAACCTGAAAGACAATCAGAGTCATTTTATTGGTGCAAATCTACAGCATTCAT
The DNA here is from genome assembly GCA_903798115.1 of Danio jaintianensis. Lineage (NCBI taxonomy): Eukaryota > Metazoa > Chordata > Actinopteri > Cypriniformes > Danionidae > Danio > Danio jaintianensis. The sequence continues at coordinate 16,687,036 of CAIGQV010016645.1, read as the reverse complement.
CATTTTAGACTTAAGAGTCATTTGTCCAGCACATTACGCTCCATTAACTCTATCCATTACCCAATTGCTGATGATAATTCATCCGTTGTTCCCAAAGCATCAAATATATGATCCTCCTTGGGTCTCCTCTCACCTGTGAAGGTACTGGAGAAACCTAATGAGGTGAGACAATGGAAGCAAGCCAATGTTTACACAAACCCGAACGGCACTTTCAATTTGACATGCAACTAGTTAAAACGATTAAGACCACAGCAGCGCCACATATATTTAGTAAATGTTATGTTGATAATTTCAAAATGCTAAAATAAGGGCTGCCGAGACTAATATACTTATAATATGAACTTGAATAACCTTTATCTCCGGTTTTAGTGTATATCTTGGGAATTCTTGTGTTTTCTCCTGATGTGCTGCTGGCATACCTTGAGAAGGTGAGAGAACTTCAATAATAATACTACTATCTAAACGAATGCACTGTCGCTTTTGTTGTTGTTGTTATCTTAGGCTAAAACACATGGCATATAGTCTTTAAAGCCGATTAAAAGTTTTACCTTCCTTCATCCCCACACACACGCATCTGCTTTATGTTCATACATGTCCCAAAGCGAAGAACACGGTGAAGACTTGTGGACTTGGTCACAAGAGAAGACATTTTAACACGCTAAAGCATTTCCAATCGCGCTTCTGTGTTTACTATTAACAAATTTGACACCTTATGCTGCCCGTAGACGGGCGTTCTATCACGCAACCAATGACGCGAGGTGGTGCGAAATGCGATTGGTGTTTCCAGAGTCGGCGACTATGAGAGCTTCATCCTGATTGGTGGCTGTAGAGTCAACGATGTAAGACATCAAACCTGATTCGTTTAGACTACAGAGGCGATTCACGTGTAAGGCAGCGGACAAGCCGAAGCGATGTGTTTGTGTGTAACGATTTCTCCGTTATTTATCTAAACTTTTAATTCTAAACCGCTTCAAGAAATGCGCGATAGTGTGTATTGGTGAATCAATGTGAGTTTTATAATATCGCTGTTGTCAGGATACACTTGTAGATTTTCCTGGGAAATCAGAAGCTGTAATATTCAGGATGCAAAGCAGAGAATTGTTCGTTTCAGCACCTGGGAAAGTAATTCTCCACGGTGAGCATTCTGTCGTGCATGGAAAGGTAAGTGTTTCATCATTAGAGACCTATTAATTAACTAACGAGTGTAACTGATGTGTTATAAATGTTTTTAAAAATGTCATTGATTTAGAAAAAGCTCTGCAAGATACAAGTTCTATTGTCTTCTATCATTTATTAAGCGACTTTTTGGCAAGCTGTTGCATTCAGTATTCAATAAGATTAGCATTGTTAAAGTTCAGAGAAACAGCTACTATTTTGTGTCTGTGTGTTTACTAATACTTATATAATTGCTTTAAAAGAACGTGTTGCAGTTTTATTTTGATGGATAATAATGGTCAAAGGTGAGATAATTCAGGTCTGTTTTGTCAAAAGTACTGGTAAACCAACGTTAAAGTGCTTTTCTGTTCTTGATCAATATTAAACAGGTTGCTTTGGCTGTGAGTGTGAATCTGCGCACATACCTGCGGCTGCAGTCCACGTCATCTGGTGAAGTGTGCATCAACCTCCCCAATATTGACACTTTTCTGTCCTGGGAAATAACTGCATTGCAGCCTCTACTTGCCGGGTCTAAAGGTGAGACGAGATATGTATTAGTTTTTATTAAAATGATAGCACACCCAAAATTGAAAATTGTTATTTACACCTATGTTCCACATCTCAATTTTGGGTAAAGAGTTTATTAATAATACAAGAATGCATTGTCGAAAAAAGCAATAATCTCTGGCACGCGTTTCTTTGTTTCAGCTGAGCAGAGGGACCCCGAGGAACTTGATGCAGATCTTTTGAAGAAACTCAGAGAATTCACTGGCATTTCAGATGATTCCACAGATACAAGGAGCATGGCAGTGTTGGCTTTCCTTTACATGTACCTTACTGTTTTTGCAGAGTAAGAAAACTTTGTTTCTTTACATCATTTAATAAAACAGCAGGCATTCAAAACCTTCATATAATGCAAATAAATCATTTCTTATACTTGTATTTTATGGTTCCTTTTGTTCTTGTTTATGTAGCATGCTTTAAATTACTATTGTGTATGAAATGTAATATATACGTGAACTTGCCTTGCTATGTCTTCTTAATTCCAGGTCTTTGGCCAGTATCACAGTGTCTGTGTGGTCAGAGTTGCCCACAGGAGCTGGTTTAGGCTCCAGTGCTGCCTATAATGTTTGTCTGTCTGCTGCATTGCTGTCTGCTAGAGGAAATATATCGCCTCCGCTTATGGCTCAGCAGGAGTCTGCCAGGTAACGCTTCATTATGGGGCTTTTATGTAGATACTGAAACCAGCGGAACAATCCCTAACTTGATTTACTTTTAACTCTTTAAATGTTACTTATAGTTATTTACTATAGTGAGAGTCTTTGTGATATACCGTGCAGTCTTTTGTTTAGCAGGCCAGATTGTCGACAGTAAGGCTACGGCATTCTTGATATTGCTACACCTCGTTTCATTATATAAAATATTAATTTATAATGCCAAATCCTTCATCTTTCAGTTGAAATATTCACCAAGTATATGTAAATGTATGGTAAAAAATACACATTTCTAGGGAGGAAAAGATTAAAAAGGAGTAAGATTTAGCTGCAATGATTTTGAATGTGGTTATTGCTTTTTTTTTTTTTTTTTTTGCAGGACGTTTCCTTAGCTTGCCAACACTGCATTTACTTGAGCATTAATACATAACATTAATATTGTGAAGTTATTAGAATTTCTATTAACTGTTTTCCATTTCATTATATTTTAAATGTAATTTATTGTTCATCTAGCAGCCATTAGATAATATTTAATATTTGTTTATACATAAATACGTTCTATTCATCAAAGAATTGTTGAAATATATATATTTATATATATATATTCAAAGGAACAGCGTTTAATATGCATCTATGATGATGATGATTATAAGTATTTATTAAAAATGATCTGTTAACTGTATTGCGGTTGATCTTATTTTTTCTGTTTGTTTTGCAGGTTGAGTAAAAATGAGATGGAGCTGATTAACAGATGGGCATTCATGGGTGAGAAGATCATTCACGGTAACCCTTCAGGGGTGGACAATGCTGTGGGCACATGGGGTAAGACTTAACCTGTGCTAGAGGCACATCTTATGCATTTATTATTATGCTTCTTTGTTTAATTTTTTTTGTGTGCTTTCTGTAACAGGTGGCTTCTTAAGATATCATTCTGGGAATATAACTCCATTAAGCTGGTAAAATGTTATATAAAAATATATATAATATAATTTTTTCCATTATCATATTATTACTGTTCTGATTTATTTATTTATTTTTTCAGTGAAATGACCAGCAGAATTTTCTAAGTTTGTTTTTGGACTCATTTTCTCCATAGGGTCCCCATTTTGAGGATCCTTCTCACTAACACCAAAGTACCACGTAGCACCAAAGTGCTTGTTTCTGGAGTGAAGGACAAAATTAACAAGGTAGTAAATGGCTCCCCTCTCCCCCTTTCTATATTTTCATTCCTGTGCCCTTCAATTAGCATAATGGCCGGTGTTGTGTGAGGGAGGAACACTCCAGGGGCTCGGTGCTGAGTGCCTTTTAGAAGAGCTCCAAATGAAACACTCTGCCAACCTTCCGGTGCTCCGTTACCGAGACAACGGCAGCAGGTAGCCTCACCGCTGGCACATCCTGACTAGTGAAGTGGAATTCCAGTATTATCAGGTTGGCAAAGAGCAAAGAGTCAGGGCGGACTTTAAAGGGGTCATTTTCTGCATATTTGTGCCATTATTAGTCAAAGCAGTAAGCTATAGCCAGTCATAATTTAGCTGTATTTCTTTTAAATATGCTTTAATGGAGTGGTTGACCCAAAAAAAGAAACATTATGGTCATTTATTCACTCTTACACCATTCCAAACCTACATCAGTTTCTTTCTTCTGCAGAAAACAACACAAAAGAGAATATCTTGTGGAATATTGTGGTATTTATTGTAAATTATTTATCTAGAGAATTCATATGCCCTTGTAATCTTTGATCAAATAGCATACCCTCACTCTTGCACTGACGTTGCTTGTCTTATTTGCTCATGTGTTTACTGGTGCAAGAATGACAGTACACTCACATCGGTAGCTAATGGCAACAATCTAGTTAATTCCCATTGGACCAATTCAAGTCTTGTCCTGTTTTTCTCCTTATAGAAGCCATTTCAAACTGACATCACAATAAGAGATAATATGCTATTGCAACTTTAGTGTCCTGCTAGCTTTAACACTTGGTGAAGAGTTTCAATGATAGCTAAACTTCACACTCTAGACCAGTAGGTGGCATAAGTTTGCTAGTATTTGTCTGACATTTTAATAGGAGCTGGTAAAAGAGTACAGTAGCTAATAGAGTTGAGTAATACCAAATCTTTTAATTTCATATGATAATGATACCTTTTGTTGCAATTATTCATCTTAAGCAGGCAATTTTTACACATTCTTTTCTGACCTGCTTCATTCTCCATTTTTGTTTAACAATTTAGGGAAGCAATGTTCAGAAACTAAAAGAACCACCTTAAAGACACTTTAGACACTGGTATTTGTTTTACTTCGTTTGATTGTTCATGAATATTTACTGATCTTTAAGGTTTTTTGAAGATGTAATTACATATTGTTTAAAAAAAACATTTAATCTTGCATTTTAGTTACTATTGTATGGTGATACCCTGCTTGACTAAGTCTGGCAGTTGTATAATTGTGTTTTGGAAGTTTGGATGTGACAAGTGTTAAGTAGATAGTGTTTCTTTGAGTAATGCTGTTTCCTCAGCTGTGTTTGTACAGCACTTATCTGTCCTTTTAGTCCTCTGTACTGTGATGCTTTGCAGTTTCCCTCTGTAATGAAGCCAGTTTTGGAGTCAGTCAGCGCAGTGTCCTGCACCTGTGAACAGACACTCACTGAGATGGCTGAACACGGACCTTCAGCTGAACACTACAGCATACTTGAGGTACACAGCTAAACAAAGTAGATTTTTTTTGTTACAAAACTTTTATTTTAAGTAGTTTTAAGAAACTTAAGAAATTAAGAAATTAAAAAGAAATAGGGAAAATTTTAACTTTAAAAGGTTGGTAAGGCTTTATAATTTTTTTTGAAAGTAGTTTCATATTCTCTTGCATATACAGTTGCAATCAGAATTATTAAACCCCCTGTTTATTTTTTCCCCCAATTTCTGTTTAACAGAGAGATTTTTTTCAACACATTTCTAAACATAATAGTTTTAATAACTAATTTCTAATAACTGATTTATTTTATCTCTGCCATGATGACAGTAAATAATATTTTATTAGATATTTTTCAAGACACTTCTATACAGCTTAAAGTGACATTTAAAGGCTTAACTAGGTTAATTAGGTTAACTAGGCAGGTTAGGGTAATTAGGCAAGTTATTGTATAACAGTGGTTTGTTCTGTAGACAATCGAAAAAAAAAAATTGCTTAAAGGGGCTAATAATTTTGACCTTAAAATGTTTAAAAAAAAAATTAAAAACTGCTTTTATTCTAGCCGAAATAAAACAAATAAGACATTCTCCAGAAGAAAAAAATATTATCAGACATACTGTGAACATTTCCTTGCTCTGTTAAACATAATTTGGGAAATATTTAAAAAAGAAAAAAAAATTCAAAGGGGGTTTAATAATTCTGATTTCAACTGTATTTGAGTAAAAATACAGCGAAATTGTGTATTATAATTTTTTTGTGTGTGTTCTGTGTCAATTATGTAATTTATTGCTGTGAAGACAAAGCTGAATTTTCAGCATCCATAACTCCAGTCTTTTTAATGATTTCTGGTGAAAACATTCATCCAGTGGGCGTCACAGTGGCACCTTGGGTAGCACGATCGCCTCACAGCAAGAAAGTCACTGGTTCGAGCCCCGGCTGGGTCAGTTGGCATTTCTGTGTGGAGTTTGCATGTTTATATGCTGGATAAGTTGGTTGTTCATTCCGCTGTGGCGACCCCAGATTAATAAAGGGACTAAGCCAAAAAGAAAATGAATGAATGACATTCATCCAGTTTTAATATTTATGTGAAAATCTTTTTTTTTTTTCCCAAAAGCATTTTATTCAAAATTTGATAAAGTTAAGCAGAAGCATTTATTGGAAATAGCATATAAAATCCTCTGCTGTCACATTTGATCAGTTTAATGCAACTTTGTGCTTTTAACTTTTGTCATCATTTGATTTGTTTTATTTTGTTTTAGGGTACTATTGTGCTCAAACGTTAGTAAAAAATAATCCTTCTTTGGTTTGTATCATCAATTCATTTTTGTAAATGAAGATGAGAGAAGGAACAAGGACTGGTGACTTAAAACACCCAGTCAACTCAAATAAATTTTGACTACATCTTAGCTAAGACATATATCATACAGCCTGATTTAAATGAGAGGTGACGTTGCAGACTCAGCATTTGCCTAACCCAGGATGTTACTGGGGTCATGCCGTAAAATCTGACTCAAAAAAACTATGATCAAAAAAAGTTCCATAGTGAACCCAATGTAAGGACCATTTAATTTTTATGGTTTAATGTATTCATGGGCAACTTGTTACATTATACAGATCAAAGATGCTGTTTTGTTGTTGGAACCATGGCCTAGCAGTAAGTGCTTTTACACACTGAATTGTTTGGGCACAAAGGGTGATGCAAATTTTTAGTCGTCAACATTTTCCTTTGCCTGGGGGTATGTGATATTTATCAGTGAAATTATCATGATGTAATTGCAGTTTTAGCAATGTGAGCTGACATTATCGGCAGTGTCACTTTGTTTGAGAGTGTAAAAGCACCACAAATATCCCTGTAATGGTGATGTAAGATAATAAGATGTATTTAAAATCATACAAACAGGAGTGTCATTTATCTAAATGTCAGTGAGTGAGCACAATCGCAAATGTGAAATAAATTTTATACATTTAAACATAAAAGGAGCTAATATTGAGTGAATTACATTTCATTCAAATACATTTTTTTTCTGTTTTGCCAACAGAAATAGTAAAACAAATAACTAAATAAAACCCAAGCAGAACATCTGCGGAGTCTCATTCCTGAATCTGTCTGTTTTTCTTTCCTATAGTTAATAAACTAGTGCTTCAATGATCCATTTATAAAGATAGCAACTTGCTTAGTTTTTAAATTATTTTAGTTATAGATAAAAAAAAATAAAAAAAACTACTAATATCAAGAGATCTTTTTTGTGTCAATACTGGACAAGCTTCTCTTTGTCCGTCATTTGTTGTCCTTTCTTGACTTTCCTTTTAAATAACTAAAGAATTGATTTATATTTGTTATCCCGGATGGATGGAGATGGATTATATTGATCATTTTAAGTAAATCCTCTCTGTATCATTTGTCATCAGGAGCTGATTGACATAAACCAGCATCATCTGAATGTGATGGGTGTGGGTCACTCATCTCTGGACACACTGTGTAGAGTCACTCTGGCTAAAGGCCTGCACAGCAAACTGACAGGGGCAGGAGGAGGAGGATGTGGAATCACTCTTTTACGACCAGGTATCAGCACACACTCAAGAGCATATTTTTATACACCATACACATGTGAGAAAATCACAATCACTTCCTTGATGCTCAAGTGTTTGGGTCATTTTAAAGCATTTGTGTGAATGATTAGATTGTTTTATAATAACAGATTTAAAAACACGGCTTTTATGGCAGTTGCATCACTTATAGATGATCACCCTGCACTAGGGCTGAATGATAAATCGACATAAAATCACAATTGCATTTAGCAAAAGCTGCGATTGTCTTGCACACAGCATATGGGGAAAGTACGGTAGTAAATAAAAAGTAGTAAATCTCCTCCAGAAGAGCAGAACAACCAAATACACCCCGAAGAAACCCGGGAAATACCAGTCTATGGGAAATCCTTTTAGCATAGCATAAACAGATTAAACTGCTTATATTTCATTTTACAGGATTAATAAACGCATGACCATGACAATTTATGATTCATAAGTTCTTCTTATAACTTTCCTGACAATAAAGTATGTAATGATGCAATGCCTTTGTCACTGCTTAGAATGCTGTTGGGAAACATGTTGCTTTATTCTGTGTCAGAAGACACATCATTTCACAGAAGGACTTAATTTTATACACTCGACTGAAGCTATAAAGTTAGTTTTGAGTCAAAACGTCATTATATGTGGTATTTGCATCTGTTTTTAGGTTTAACATTAGCAACATTTACTACAAAGAGCCATAGTTCAGCGAGAAGCTGAAGCTATGCAATATGTGAATATCGCAGAATGATTATTTGTGATTTTGACTATTGCATGCGATATTTTGCGTAGTTTGGCAGAGAACTATGGCTCTGTGTAGTAAACGCTGCTCCAGCTGAACACAGGTGCTGGATATTTACAGCTGATTGCAGAGTTGGCTTTATCGAATAATGCACACGACATTCGACATGCGATTTATCGTTCAGCCCTACCCTGCACTAGTAAAAATGTTTCTAGTTTGTCTGTACTGGAAACAAAGAACTTTAATATCTGTTTTCGTTGGACACCTGGACATTGTGAAATCCCAGCAAACAAACAAGCAGATGCTGCTGTAAAAGAAGATCTTTTCACAGATATTGCAAGATATTACAAATAACCCCCCCTTACCATCTTAAAATTACCACAGCATCTTATTGTAGGTTAACAAAAAGTTTCAAAATATGGGGGGGTCAGTATATGAACAACATGCTGTGTGAAATTAAAGGGATAGTTTCACCCAAAAATGTAAATTTACAGTTAATTTTATCACCTTCAGGCTAATGAAGATGGCTTTTCTTCAGTAGAACATTTAAAGAATGTCGTCCTTGGTCATTCGCATAATACAAGTCAATGGTTATTGATTTTTGAGATCAAAAAGCACATACAAATCACATACAAGTCCAAATCAATTCCAGTAGCTCCTGATGATACACAGAGGTTTTATGAAGCAAAAACGATCTCTATGTGCAAGAAATTGAACATTGTTTACATTGTGAACATTTCTTGGCACGTGCACAAGTATAGTGAGCATGAGCTCGCTTTGTTTGATGATGTATGCGTGAGCCGAGAACTGTTTCATCTAAAAATCTAAAAGTCGTCTACATCTTCAATGTCTTGAGGGTGAGTAAATTAACTGTAAATATTTTTTTGGGGGGGGGCGAAATATCCCTTTAACCCTACTCTGGGTAAAAGTTGTGTCCTTGCCCTGTTTCCCCATGGTATTAACATGCATTCAAATGTGCCTCTTTTGACCACTCGTGTTTGGATATTGTCAAGACCTTTTCCTTTTATGTCCTAATGCCTTACGTCGCTTTTGTGGGAGTACTTTTGCACAACATACCAATGAGTGGGAAAGCAAGCAAATGATGTGATTAGCATGTATGATTTTGTAATCTAAGTTTTGGTACAGGGTAGTAAATTATGAATACCTTGTTCTTATGTCTCTCGTAATCACCTAATTTGTGATGAGTAGGTGGTCTTGTGTGGCTATTTGAACACATTTGATGAAATGAGCATTTGCGCTTTCTGATTGAATGTGTTTACGACTATCTCTCTGGAAGGTGTTGGAGGTGGACAATCTCACAACGTTTCTCTATTTACACCTGTATGTAATTTCCATTGTTGTCCACTAGTGTTCACTTTTTTGAAGGGCGCATTTTAATATCACATGTAAACTAGGCTTTTATTTTTAGTAATTGCTGGGTCAAATTATTTGTAATCATTCTCAGTGCTGAATAGGACATTTCATAATTGCACACAAAAGTACTTAACATTAAATGCAGATTCACTGTAATGTAATTTCAAAGGTTTCTTTTTTGTTGAAACCCTTATTGCATTTCTTTTTATGTAAATCAAGCTATAAAAGTTTTATACACTGCTCATTTACATTATTTTAGTTGATTACATGCTTGAAAATAGCAAAGAGAACTGCTATGATGTTAAAGGAACATTCCACTTTTTTGGAAAATAGGCTCATTTTAGCCTATGTAGCATATCCCTACTGTTAACAGTAAGTTTATTCCATTTTTGAATCTAATTTCTGTGTCTGGCAGTAGCACTTTTAGCTTAGCTTAGCATAAATTATTGGATCAGATTAGACCATTAGCATAAATCTTGCTCAAAAAAAAAAAAAAAAGAGTTTTTATTTATCCTATTTAAAGCTTGACTGTTTTGTTGTTACATTGTGTACTCAGACACAATCAAAAAGTTGCCATTTTCTAGGCTGATATGGTTAGGAACAGTACTCTTATTTCGTTGTGTAAAAATCAAGGAACTTTGCTGCTCAGGTGCGCTGATATTACGCAGATTCTAACTGGTAGTGCAAGTGTAGGGTTTGTGCTGGGGACTGTTTCCTGGCACTGCTTAGTGTGTAATATCATTGCACCTGCTGCAGCCATGGTACAGCAGCAAAGTTTCTTGATTATTACAGGGAATTAGTACACAATGTAACTACAGAAGAGTCAAGCTTTAAATAGGAATATTATAACTCTTTGGTCATGTTTGAGCGAGATGCTAGTTGTCCAATTTAATTCAATGATCTATGCTAAGCTAAGCTAAAAGTGCTTCTGCCAGACCCGGAGATCAGCTGAATGGATTCAGAAATGGTAAAACACCTTTTTTTTGTTCCTTTAAAACCCTAATTATTAATGAACCAATTGTTAATTCTGAGATGTGGTTTCTTATAATTGTACCAGTCATTGTTGTTTTTCTTTGAAATGTCTTCATGGAGCCCTGCGGTGTGTATTTTGGATATGCTGCCTGTGGTTAATCTGCCTGATTGCTCTGTATTGTTTGTAGAGCCTGTGTGAAGGTGGCACCCCGCAGACTGCTTGACTGTTTAGCATGGTTTGTGAGGTGAATCTCACTTGTCAGTCTTGTCTGACAAAGCTAACAACTTGACACAGCAGCTGTCAGACTGGGCCACACTCTTTGTTTATGCCCGAAGCCGCTAACGCATTGAATTTTAATCAGGATCTTAGAATCCTCAACAACAGCTTCCAATAAAGCGGAGAGAGGAAGCTGGGCAATGTGTATGATGTGATGTTGTTAGCCTGGCAGCATAAGTATGTGACATTGTCTTTTCTAGGCATGTCTTATTAAGGTTGAATTGAAACGTCTGAGGTAAATTCCTCTTCCTCATTTGATTTGGTGACATGTTTAGTGTTGCTCAGCATAAATCAGATTGCTTACTACCTGAGCATTATATAAACCACTATATCATAATGTATCTATATGTGAAAGCAGTTGAGTTCTTCCTCTACTTGCTATGGGTGGATTTTTTCCATGTTTAGCACATAAAATTGCACCCATGTTATCTTCTGAAACACTGGAGGATCATTATTAGCTACCTGGTGATACACACATTGATTATTGGGTTTCATGTTTGTGGTTTTGACAGATTGTCGGACCACCTACATATGGTCTGTGTATTTCAGTGGTATCTGTATTGCAAAGAAAGTACTTTAAAGGGAAACCTGTAACCTTCCAAACCTGGAAGACCTTCATTCATCTTCATAACACAAAGATTTTTTTTATGTAATCTAAGAGTTCTCTGACCCTAGATGGACAGCAAAGCTCATGAAACTTTCAAAGCCCAGACACATGGACAGTTTTGATGATGTTCTTGTTACCTTTCTGGGCATTGAACATTTCAGTCAAGAGCTCAAATGTATCTTAAATTGTTTTCTGAAACATTTCATGTGTTTCTCTTAGATAATAATCTGTAAAAAAATGTAAAAGAAAATAATGATCCTAAACTTAATTTTATTTTATTCAAAACTCCATGGAGCTCTTGTTTCGTTTGGTTTTATAGCTCTTGATGATGATGATGATGAGGACAATTTGTGTTTTTCTGTTTCCAGAGACTGATACTTCAGTGATTCAGAGCACCGTTGAGGAGCTGAAGGCCTGTGGGTTTGACTGCTGGGAGACCAATATAGGAGCTCCTGGTGTACAACAACACTCTTCTGCTGCTCTCAGACCAGATGTGCTGAAGATCCTCAACAGCTACTGACAAACACACAACAAAACACACTGTGCTGAATGCATTGTTTTCACCATTAGCACAGATGCTCATTGCTGCTGTTACTCTGGATCCACATTCACAAAACGGTATTCATACTCATAATGTAATTTGTTTTTATAAAAAATATTTAAAAATGGATCTGAAATTAGTGTAATTAAGAAATATATTTATATTATTACATTCAGAGGGCTTATGCATTACGGATGCTATTTTTCACATAGCAAACTCAATAAGGATTTACGTGCCACTAGATGGCAGCACAATCTAAGGCACATGTTTAAGACTGTCCGTTTTAGACAGAATGTACCAACGTGCATATAATAGCTGTTTTAATTAAATTAATTAAAAATATATATTTAATAAAGTCCACTCTTTCTTTCCATAAAAAGTGTTCTTGCAGCAGTCTGTGTGTTGCTAGCTAATGTAGTTTGATGTTCTCATTTGCCAAAATCTTTCTCAACACGGATCACATTTCCAACCAGAACTAGCACAGCTTGGAGCATTTTGGACTGAGCTCAGCCTTGTATTATTGTGGCTAAACCCAAAGTAATTACTTTCCAGTTCTTTGCACTTTTGTCAGAATATTTTGCACCGGAACAGTTTTGAAGCCAAGGAGGGGATGCGAGGACCATTTGGCTGTCGACCAGATGCAGTCCAAGTTGATCTGTGAAGCGCGGTGATGAAATAAACACTGTGCACTTAAAGCGGAGCACATTTCTCCACAGTCCCAGGAGAGGGGTGTAATTTTAGTGGTGTTTTGTGAGGAACAGATAAAGAGGGCTATCTTCAGCACACAAGACCTGGAGCTAGACAATGGGAAATGGATTTGCACTGAGATGAATGTGTTCCAGTAAACTGAAGGCCGGCAGAAGGACAGAGGCTTTTATGCTTGAACAAGTCATCTTTGGGAAGATCCAGGCAGGTCAGAGACACCTTTAAAAGTGAGTCCTGTCAGTTTTGTAAATGTGAAGCTGTCAACTCGCTTAATCCAGACGCTCAGGCATCATTTTGGAAGTGAGGGGGACGTAATGTGCTACGCAAAATGTTATATATATGCTATATATAAATTTCTTTTGCCTTATAATGCATTCAAAATCATTACAATTTGTTCATTTGGACCTGAATAATCGTTATTTTAACAAATCAGTTAAAACTTGTTTTTTTTTTTAAAATCTAAAACCATATTTTATCTACTCAGGAACTGCTCAATAATGAGTCAATGTGGAAAGAAAAACTAAAGTTTTTAATGTTTTTTACCACAGTGCCACTAAAATATTTAATATATGTGTCAAATTAAACATGAACCACACCAGTAAACAAATTTAATTTCATTATTATATCATTGTTTTTAACTACAGTGGAATGAATGGAATTAACTACTATAAATTTCTATGAATTTATAGCACAAGATTGGTCAAAAACACTGCAATTTATTAAAAAGCTACATTTTTTAGGCCTTAAACTTATAACTTAATAATAACATTATTATTCATTTATTAAAATATTTGAATACAACTTTGACATGAACATTAAATATAGGTCCCATACGTGTTTAATAATTTACAAAAGTTATTGTAACTTCATACCACATAGTTTTACAAAAAAAGCAAGAATTGCTCCGGTTTCCCCCACAAGTCCAAAGACATGCACTATAGGTGAATTGGGTAAGCTAAATTATCCGTAGTGTATGTGTGTAAAGCATATGCTGGATAAATTGGCGGTTCATTCCGCTGTGGTGACCCCAGATTAAGAAAGGGACTTAGCCAAAAAGAAAATGAATGAATGAATATATATATATATATATATATATATATATATATATATATATATATATATTTCATTCATATATTTATTTATTATTATTTTTTTTTTTTTAATAAATTTTTTTTTATAACCATTTTCTTTCAAGCGATATTGGATCCAAGTTACTTTAATTTGACAATTTTGGGCAAAATACCACTTTTAAAGCTTGAATGGTCACTATCAATACATTTCATAAAACAATCCTTTTCCAGTTGAAAATGTATTTTATTTTATTTTGCTGTATAAATTCTTTCATTATTAACTCACCCTCCACTTCCAAACATGTATGAGCTTCTTTCTTCTCAATGCAAAATACATTTTTAATAATGTTGAAAATATATATATATATATTTAAAATAAATGCTGTTCTTTAGAGCCTGGAAAAAGTATCTCAGAAATATAATGCAGCACAACTGCTTTAAACACGGCTATTGATCAAATATCAAAATTCAAGAGCTGTCTGCACGGTATGGTTTCTCAAAGATCATGTGACACAAATGCTAATGAAAATTCAGCTTTGCCATCACAGCTAAAAATAAAATTGTAAAATATATTACAATAAATTTGTTATTTTAAACTGTTATAATAATGTGTTTTGGTGGGCCAGATTTTAAACATAAACACTTAAAGGGATAGTTCACCTAAAAATGACAAATTTAATCACTATTTACTGATTCACAAGTGGTACCAAACCTGTATAAGTTTCTTTATTCTGTTGAACACTAAAGTAGATACCTCAGACCCCAGAAGTGAACGGTTGTCCTCTTGTCAATCATGGCATGTGACATTTACCCACAGCAACCTACTTATATATACATCTACACTGAATATTGCTCTTCCTGATTGCATCCGCTTTAAAGGGTAAAAGTGAGTCGCATCATCTTCCTTTTGCACTTTCCTCTCGCCGCCACATCCACTTTAGCCCGATCCAATTTGGATCTCATCCTCAGACAGATTGAGGAATCGCTTTTCAATCTCTGATCTGCTGTAATGAAAAGAGAGAGGGCACTGCCTGTGAATGCGCTAACCGGATTAGCGGAGAGAGAGAGAGAAGAGGGTGGCATCGTCCGTTTGAGGGAGAACAGATAAATGAGTAAAGCAGGCTTTAACTAGAAGAGGGGGGCTGGTCACCAAAATCCCCCTGACCTGCCGCTAGTCATGCGTCCTCGTGTTTGTGCTGACAAACAATTTCGCAAAATTGGATCCCCCCAAATCGTTATCGACTTTCCTCCTTCCTTCTCCGGCTCTTGATAGGTCCGGCTATGAGTTAAACACTATTGGCAGTTTTGAAGTCTGTCCAACATGCAACTGCCAGAGAGAAAAGGTCAGTTTGTGGACGGGGGGAAAAAATCTGGAATAATTGATTTTTTTTTTCTTTCTGTTGTTTTTATTCATTTCTTTAAATGTCAGAAGGCTTTTGTGTGCTATAGGCAGACAGGTTGTATGGGTGAATGGGATCTGGCTGGCTGAGGCTGGCTTTAGTTGAACCTTGACCCGTCTTCTCTGCGCATACTTGAATCCATGTCTTCGGCCCCCTTCGTAACCCCAGCTTGAATTTAATTACCACTGAGCTCTTCAATTTAAATTGCATTGATGAAGAGGAATGAGGAGGAGGGGGCGAGCTGTAGCTCTCCGTCTCTCCTCCCTGCGAGGCACAGATGGTATTTTTTATCAATGTCAGCCGCAGCTTCTTTCTGCACTGATGAATAGATTCTAAGGATGGCCTGACATTATTGCAGATAACAGAGGCAGTCGAGAAAAGGGGTCAAGGATGGAGGGGACCAGCGGAGCTATTGAAATATAATAAAAACTAGTATTCAGAGCTTTTTTCCACATTTTTGCATGTTATGTTGTGTGTGTCACTGAAATGATTTCCTCCTTTCCAGCGTTCAAAAGTGATGTGAGTAAATGTGAGGACCATGTTGTGTTTTTATTCCTCTTTTTTTCCTAACGTGAGCATTGTGTGGTGCTGTTGTGACTCATTCTCTGCAGGGATGTGACACTGTGCGTGATAGATATGAACTCTGCGTTTGTCTGTGTGACACTTGTGTAGACAGATCATAGCAGAAGTGCAGGCTGGCAGCGTGTCCTTTTTGTGAGCGCGGCATGGATAAAAATCAACATCTGACCAGTTCTGTGAGTGTCAGGGTTGTTTTATCTATTCGGCAGGCTTTGCATTTGATATCACTTTTTTTTTCATCATCTCTCTTACCTTTACTGTCATTTCCTTTACCGTCTTCTTTCATTTCCTCCTTTTTCATTTTCTGTTTCCTGTCCTGTCATCATCTTGGCTTTCTTTACTATCCTTTTTTTCTCCCTCTATTGCCATTTACATTTTTGCTTCACATCTTCTTTATCCAGACTAGTTATTTTTGTTGTTCTATTTCCTGTTTGCTTTCCAGTTCCCTTTATATTGTTATATCATTCCAACAATTTAACTTGCCGGTTATTTTCTCATTTGTTTTGATTTTCTATAACACTTTTTTACTTTCTATTCTGATAATTTATGTTTCCATTTCATCTTTCCCTTTCCTCTCTTTCTTCCTGTTCTGTTACTTACCTCTTCCTTTTCATTTCCCCCTCCTCCTTTTCTGTTTCCACAATGTCCTTTTCATTTCCTCCTATACGTTCTTCTTCCTTTAATTCTGCTTTCTTCTTCTTTCTTTTAATTCTGATCCTTTCCTTTTCATTTCCTTTTCTCTACCTTATTATTTCCCATTTCCTTTTATTCTTCTCCTCATTGTTTCTGTCCTATTAACACCTTTCTCTGTGTTCTTTTCATTCTGATCCTTTACATTTCCCTTTTCCTGTCCTGTATTCCCCTTTTCCATTTTCTCTGTCCTCACCTCATCTCCTTGTTCCTGTCCTGTTCTTTTCACCTTTTCTCTTAATGCTATATGGGATTTCATTTTTTCTCCTTCCCCTCTTTGATCCTTTACACCTCTTTTCCTTCTTTACATCCTGATCCTTTCCATTCATTTTCCCTTTTCCTCTCTTCTCCTCCTTCCTACTCTCTTATTTCCACCTTTCCACTTCATGGTTTGAAATGTCCTGTTTTCCTTTCCTTCTTCTCTCCTTTCCTTTTTTCCATTCTGATCCATTCCTTTTCATTTCCCTTCTTGCGGTTTTCGGTTTCCATTTCCCTTTTCTCTTTCCTGCCGTTTCCCTCTCTAGTTCATTAGACTTATTGATTTTTAACCCTAGCAGCTTTAGCAAAATGGAGACTGTGCGGATTTTTTCCATGGGTAGAGCCCGGTGCACTTCCAATTGGCGAGGAGGCTTTGGTGTTGCCCACCAGTGACCTCTCACCTTCCTTCAAGAGCTCGTGGCTCTGCAGCTGAGCAGGGCTCTTTTCTCTGCTCCTCTTGAGAAGATGCTGCAAGGGTCAGGGTCAAGGTGGTGTAAAATGAGAGTATGTGTGGGAGTTTGTGTGTCTTTCAGAGAGGAGAAAGGCATTCCCCTTCTGCCTGGCCCTGGTGAGAAGTGAGAGCAGAGGTCATTTGACCCCATTAAGGCTGTCGGCTGCAGAAGAATCTGGCACAGACCTGCACATGTCGAGAGGCTGAAGCTTGTGTGTGTTCGTGTGGAGGAGAGAGAAAAGAAGTCCTTGTGTGAGTGCTTGAATAGGTGGAATGAATCAATGAGAATTGAAGACCGCAGCTTCTTACAGACACTTCAGGTTGATGAATTTACTTAAGGTCTTGCCTTGATTAATGATCACACTTGAACCAATATAATTGTTATTCACAGAATCAGTGGAAGCATATCTGTTCAGTGATAAATGATTCTGGGTAGTATGTTTGTTAATGGCACTCGTAGTTGAAGTTTAAATTGAACAAATTAATGCTTTATTGTAGAATGCGGTGGTGTTCTTTGTAATATCTTGTAAATATCTTAGAGTAGGGGAGAGCGGGGACGAAAGTAACTTTTTTAATAAAAACCTAATTTTAAAAGATAACGTTTTTAGCAGAAATATATTTTTTGCTGTGGTTACTAACTCACAAGAATGGTCAATCAAAATCAGGTTTTGTTTTGTATCAATGTAGAACAGCTTTAAAGGTCACCTATGATGAAAATCATCTTTTTTAAGCTGTTTGGACAGAACTGTGTGTAGGTATAGTGTGTCCACAGTCATATTGGGGTGATATAAAGACAATAAGTCTCTTTTTTTTACATTTCCTGATGTTAAAATAGCATCCAAGTCCCTCCCATTATGAGGCCGACCGCAACTTGACGTAGGAGTGGGGTTTCCCTGCCCACCGAATTGATTGACAGCTGCGTGTTAACATGTCTCCGTAGTAACACGTATAATCATATCAACAAGACAGGACGTGCGCAAAGCAACTGGGATTAAAAGATCTGTTCAGTTCGCTAGGATCATCAATCATCATCAAATGTGATCAAGAGTGAGTTTTACAAGTTTAACACGTTTTTAAAACAGTGCATGTTTGTAATGAATTACAGCGATTTACTTCAGCTTTACTTTATCACCACAGCCGCGTGTCAATACACATATAAAAGAAGATGCTTCAATCCTGGGTTGTGGACGTTAAATCAGGTTTGTTTTGTACATTAACATAACGGATATCCATACAGCAGTGGATATTAATGTGTATCCTGTCACATTTGCCATGCAAAAACAGTGCAAAGCTAAATGCGCGTGCTGTCTGTGTGTGTGTGTGTCCGCTGTGTGTGTGTGTATCTGTGTGTGCGTGTGAACTTTGTAACGACATTGTGTGTGACTCCTCGTTGCAACTCCACAACAAATACATCAAATAATCATTGGGAAAGTTCTTACTGTAGTATTTCTCACAAACATTACGTGAGATCTGCTTCCTTCATGTCTGTCTGTTATCTGAGGCAGCCGAGGGCGGAGATTGAGACACACTGACAGGCACGTGGGAACGGTGGGTGGGGAGGACTAGCATTAAAGGCACAGTCCACAAAAACAGCTACAAGATGCTCAGAGCTAAACATTACAAACTTCCGAAAGGTATAATAAATAATGTGATGGGTGTTTTGAGCTGAAAATTTACAGACACACTCTGGAGACACAAAAGACTTATATTAAATCTGGAAAAATGGGTAAAGTAGGTGCCCTTTAATATAACTTCACTTTAAACAAAAGTTGCACATTGTTACTTTTCACCCCATCAGCAGGGACGAAAGTAACACACGGGTGGGTCAAAAGTAACACAACAATATTTGCTAGACATACTGGCTTAATCTTGTTTATTTTAAATATATCTGACTATGACCTTGTTAATGTTAACTGCAAACATATTTTGTCCTTTTTATTTTTGCAAAAAAAAATTAAACTGCATTTTCAATTTCATTTTCAATTTCACTTCCAGCAAATGTTTCAAAAGCAAACCAACAATGCAAAATGTTAACATTTCCTATAATTTTTACATATTTTTTATTATTATTATTGACAAAATGCATTAATCTTATAAAACATATGAGTCAAAACACGGAAAACTAATGTGGAAGTGAAAAATAAGGCATGGCTATTCGCAGTGGGACATAAACAACAGTGCTACTTTTGTCCCCACGGGAACTCTTGCCATTTAAACCTGATTTACTTTAAAACTGAAAAACTCATACATTTCAAACTCAAAGATGTGTTATTGCACTAAATAACTTGTAGATTGATCATTAGTGTGACACATGAAAAAAGAAACACAACTTGTAATAAGGAAAAAAGAACCGCTACAATAATTTACTTTTTGCATTTAAAAACTGAAATTCGGACCTAACTGCAGGACACGGCCCCGAAATCACATGATATTTGGCAGTTCCATCAAGGGTTGCATGTTGAATGTGCTGTTTTAGCCTGGAAATCAAATGTTGTCAGGGCTTTGAGAAAATCAATTTGTTACTTTTGTCCCACATTACTTTCGTCCCCACTCTCCTCTATGTTAATGTGAAGCAGTAATTAATCCGTATGCAATTGTTTATTGGTTGTTGGCAATCCTGCATTATACAAATTTGACCAAGATCACTCACAAACGACTATTTTGTTTTTTACTCACCCTTTGGTTGCTCCAGAATTTCTTTATGCTGCTAAAATTAAAATATGTTTTGATGAATGTGGTATATATTATATTTTGTTTAGCAGAATAAAAAGAGTTTGGTACAAATTGAGGATGAGTAAGTGAGATCATTTTATTTTGGGGTGAACTATCACTTTAAAAATCCATTTTTCCATTAAGTCCATAGAAGCACAATGTGTCATTATCAGCTATATATTTACCTTGTTTACTGTTTCATATACATGTACAATTACATAAAACTTCAAGAATACAATGGCACTACCCATGTATACTCAGGACCCAGAATATTTCCATCTAATACTGTCACAGTTTGCTGGGTTTACTAGCATAGAAAATAGTGTAACTTTTTTATTATGCCAGTGCTTCTGTATATATACTATATTGATTTTACAATATAAAGCATCTGAACTGTGCTAAGTGTAGCATTTGAATGCTCAAATCCACAGATCTAATTGCAGAGTAATGCTTTTGTTGTACTGTAGGTTTTGTAGAGCTTCATTGATTTTTGTAGCAGTGCTCATCTCTGCTTGGCTAACGTTCAGAGCATGAAGCCTGTCAGACTCTCCTCAGAAAATCTCTCAGAGCAAATCGAAGCAGTTCAGACTGGAGGGTGTCGGGGAAGGGCACCTTTACCTACTCTAAACGCGCGCACACACACAGAGGAAAGAATGTTTGCAGAACATGAAGAGATTTTGTTGCTGTCTGAAGCTCTGTTCTGACAACTAGTGAGCTGCCCCACACAGGGAGCATCCTAACTGAAATGGACCTTTATATGTTACTAATTTGGAACAGTCGACAAAGCAGCAACTCGAAATACAAATACCTGGGTTCCATAATTAAAAATCCACTCATTTTCTATTTGACTATTAATAATAAATTAATAAACTTCTATAGAAGAGCTACTTTAAGCGTTTCTTGAAGACATCTGTCATTATTTGATATTCATTAATTCATTCATTTTCTTTTCGGCTTAGTCTCTTTATTAATCTGGGGTCACTACAGCGGAAAACCGCCAACTTATCCAGCATATGTTTTACACACCGGATGCCCTTCCAGCTGCAACCCATCACTGGGAAACACCCACACACTCCCATTCACACACATACACTACTGACAATTTAGCTTACCCAATTCACGTATAGTGCATGTCTTTGAACTTGTGGGGGAAACCGGAGCAAACCCACGCGAACACGGGGAGAACATGCAAAATACAGTGCTACCCACTGCGCCACCACGCCGTCCCCATTATTCAATATTATTAACATTAACAATATTCAATCAGTATTTTTATGGGAATAGTTCACCAAAAAAATGTTAATTTACTCACCCTTAGGCCACCTGAGATGTTTTCTTTTGCAGCCATGCTCTTAAGTGATTTAAAAAAATGCATTACATGAAAGCTGGTGCAGACTCACACATTATTTCTTTCATGTTATGAATTCCCAAATACCATGTTTTTAGATTTAAAAACATATTTAAAGCTCTGCTGGAGTTGTAATAACAGCAAATCTTTAATTTTGAACTATCCCTTTAACGGTGACATTCTGGGTAAAACACTAGTGATTAGCAAAGGGCTCTACAGCAGTCAGAATCAAAACAAAACTAATTTTAAACCGTTCTTTAGGGTCCACCCTTTCCCACTGTCAACATGCTTAAAAATATATGCATATTTTTCAATCATTCAGGGTATAGTGATTTAATTCAACTTGATTAATTTAAAATTAAGTGCACATTAAGTGTTCCTTTGTCTTTTTGCAATTGCAAATATTTGTTATTTTGTAAATGTGTGATTCACTTCGAAGCTGGTTGGTGTGGTGCTTATAACTCTTTACCAAAAGATTTTTAAAAATCTCTATGTGAAAAATGAACAGGCAGTGTTGATTCTTAAGATGTTTGGCATTAGCGTGTTGCTAAGCTAGTGTTATGCTTGTGAAACTCCTGTGTGAATAAAAAAATATGTTGCCTAAACAAAATTTCATAAAATAATACTTTATTTTTAGCATTTTAATAGAAGATGTGTGAGTATACCTCGGTCCCCAGGCATCAAGAGGTACACTAGAAGCTGTGGTCTTAAGCATTTTTGTTAGCATGCCCACCTCCCACGCAAGATACACCAGTAGAGAATGAGTTGAAGAGAACCAAAAAGGTTACTGGTGCCGTGACCCGGATGGCACAGCTAGCAAGAGCTGTGTGAGTAAAGCCTCACTTCACTGGCCTCAAGAGGCACAACAGAGGTTGAGCTAGAGGATCTGGTCTTTAGCATCCTGGTTAGCATACCTGCCTCTCATGCTGGAGATGTCCATTTGAGTCTCACTTGGAGCGAGTAGTACCAAAAGGGCTTACAATGACACCAATCTATTTCTATAATTGTATTTTTTTAAATTCCATTTCTTTCATTTTTAATTCAAATAAAATCAATAACTTTTTATTTTAAATAAAAAATATATTAATTATATAATATCATTTTCACGTCTCTGCTGTCATTTTGGATGTTGGATTGTTTTCTCCATACATCGACCCATGCAATTATTCCTTGGAATTTATTCAATACAAGGTATTTTAGAAGGCAGCATAATTAATTTGCCTGTCTTTAAAACCTTTGTGTTGTTGGCCTGCCGGTGATGTCTTATGCAGGTTTTGAAACGCAGCTTGAGAGTCCTGCATTTTTTACACACTGGCCTAATACAAATAACCCAACTCAGCAATGTCAATCTGAATTTTCATGAATTCACAGCGAATGACAGCTGATTGCACGGTGGATTTTCAGGTGTCTAAATGCAGCCTTTTGTGGACAGACCGGACACGGCCATGTGTCGGAAATTAATTAGCGTTTAGTTAATTCCGTCATCCGAAATTCCTCTCCGTTCTTTCTCTCTTTTTAAAATGCAGATGTTCATTTGATAAGACAGCGTCCTCTGTCCACAGAGATAAGCCTAATTTAATCCAATGCAAATGCGATTGCTTGAGCGCTTAATGGAGAATATAACATCCTGCTCTGATTTCGGTCACATTTAAATAAAAATTGAAACAAGCAGTCGGCATCCGTGCCGAGATCAATCCCATCTCATGCAGATCAAGCGATTTGATCTGCATTTGAATAAATTAAACCAGAAGATCCACCATCTTGATGGATGAGAAATCATCCGTGATACTTCAAATGATTGAACCATTTCATCTCCAGCTATCAGTTTCACCCGTAGAGATATACATGCTAATTCCGTGGTTTCATTCTCCGTCTATTATGACTCGGACCTGGAGGTGGGATTTGTCCTGCGGTCACCTTGGCTTTAAATTATGTGTGCAAATGACCTGCGGTGGGCCCTGACCGTGCGGCGCTTCGCCTTCCTGTCTGCCCACTCGGCTGCTGTAATTAGAGCCGCGCAGGTAGGAGTGTTCAGATTTCATCTGCTGAATTCCTGATAATATCTAATAATCTGAAAGCGCTTTAAAATTGGTCTCTCGTGCTCATGCATAATGCATGAGCTGCTGATTGCTTCTTTGCATAGATTAGCAATCATTTTACAGATATATTTTAAGAGGGAAAAGCGCTCTGCGAGACTGCGTTTCTAAGGACGCAGGGACTTTAGGTTTTGCATTGGCTTGTGTTTCGAGATGCAGGTAATTTAGGTCCCTCTTTCTCTCTCGCCTCCTGATTTCTGCCTCCGTGCACATCATCAGTGGAGGAATGTCTCTAATTTCTGGTCCTCTTTTCTCTTGATTGCTCACTTGTTGAGCATCCAGGCTTCTGCGGAGCTCGTCATGTCCTGCGCCGTTTCCCAGAGCTCTAGTGCTATTGAGCAATCAGCACACATTAGTCATCAGGAGGCACCGGCATCTGCATTTACGTGAGACTTGTTTCGATACTCAAGCAAAGTGACCTCTCTCCCTGGGCCGGGCATAGATCGGCATGAAACAGAAGGTGCGGGTATGGTCTAATGAGCGGGAAAACGAAGCCGTAACCTGGCCTCTGCCGAGCGTCCCAGGTGAGCTGTAGCTCCTCCGTCTCCCCTGCTGCCGTTTGACCTGCTCGCCGCTGGGTGCGTTCATCTATATTAATGCTTGAGGTGTTAAATGCTCAGAGTCACCTTGGTCTTCAATTGCTGTCAGGAGGAAAGGTGCTGTGACATGACAGTGATATACTGTAATGAGAAACAATGTTCCACTGAGCTTTCGAGTGGATTTGAGAGCGTTTCTTAATGCAGTGTGTCACAATATGAGTGACACGCAGCGAGTCGCACAGGAAGCTAGCACAATGCAGACTCTTACCGGAGAGAGCCTTGCCGGTTTTTACACTTGAAAGAAGTAAAAGAAATCAATAAGATTGTTGACATGCCCTTAAAATGCTACACACCTAGTGCATGTGGTCTCTTCATGAGATACCGTAACTAGTTGAAAAATACTCACTTTAGTTTAGTAGCACTCTCACTTGTGGAATAAATGAATAATTGTGTTGTTTTTTAAGGGAAACTGCAGTTGAAATGCACATACATTGAGTAACAACAGTTAATGGAATCTGTAATATCTACTTATAATGTTATTAATATGGATGTTGCTGTTAATGTAAAAGTTAAACTTAATGTCATAATCCCTGAAAAACATATTGCATTTCACAGTACTTTCAAAGTGAGATGTGCTAAAAGCTCATTCAGTTCTTGCCGAAACAGATGAACATAAATATTATTGTACATATCATGGCAGTTCCAGGTGAGTGACTGAGCAAAGTTACCACTCTTTAAAAAGTAATACTAGTTATGTTGATGAGGGCATAGTAAGTGAATTACAAGATGCACAATCTAGTCTACTTGAGGTAAAGCACACAAGTTCTAGAGAGAATCTTAGACAATGGACAAAGATGAATATTTCTAGCCAGCATGCATTGAATAATCACATACACAAATGTACAAGTTTGATCATATGCATAAAGCTATTTCATACTGCTTGCTGTTATTTTACTGTTTGCATTTGCATTTATGCATTAGCAATGATCTAAAACCACTTGCTGAAAATGCATTGCTACTTACCAGCAATAAAAACTGCTCTGCAGTGTCCCCCCTTAATGGCATACATAGTTCACCCCCAAAAAAAGAATATTTGTTGTTAATTAGGAACATTAAATATGATTCTTAGCTGAAACCGTGGTCCATGCAAATGAACAGCTACTGGACCTTTAGAAGGGAAAAAAACTTGATAATACACTGAGGTCTTATGAAGCAAGTTGATTGGACTGGTCCAGATTTTTGGAATGTGCTCAGGATGTTTGCCAAGGTGTTAAAGTATTAGTTCACTCAAAAATGAAAATTCTGTTATTAATTACTCACCCTTATGTTGTTACAATTTTCTAAGACCTTCATTCATCTTAAGAACACAAATTAAGAAGCTTTAGATGAAATCCAAGAGCTCCCTCATCCTCCATAGACAGCAACAGTCCAGAAAAGGAATAAAAAATGTCATGAAAACATTCCATGTGACTTCAATGGGTCAACTGTAATCATATGAAGCTCCAAGAACACTAACCCTCTAAAGATAGTGATGTTGTAAGCAATGATACATTTGATACACAGATTGAATACACAGTGTATTGTCAGGTACCACCGGTATCAATTTTGTTGTATATTTGTTTCTTTGACATTTGGCATTGAATTTCATGAATCTCAATGGACCACATTTTAAACAAAAATTTCTCTTTAAGGTAATTAAATATACAAATGTTCTCTTTTGGGTACATCATCACTTCAAATAAACAAGTTTTTTGAGATATGTTAGACAAACAAAATCATGCACAGAGGCATGGGGAAATGTCACTGTAGGAATAACATTTTCAATATTCTTAAAACAATAGTTTACAAAAAAAAAAAAAAAAAATCTAATCATCATTTACTCACCCTTTATGATTTAATATCTTCTGTTGAACACTAAAAAAGATATTTTGAAGAATGCTGAAAACTTAAATATTGACTTCCATTTGTTTTGTTTTTTTACCATGGAAGTCAATGGTTACAGGTTTCCAGCTTTCTTCAAGTTATATTTTCATCTTGTATTCTAATAGTGTTTAATTGAACTGTTAAAAGCTATTAGTTACTAGTGAATTAGTTAAAGTTATGGTAACTAATAACCGTAACTTCTGAATTTAATTGTAGTGCAATAATGTGCACCTTTTGTAAAGCTGCTTTGAAACAATAATTTTTGTGAAAAGCGCTATACAAATAAACTTGAATTGAATTGAATATTCTTTTATGTTTACAGAAGAAAAAAAAGTCAAAGAGCTTCAGAAATAAGTAGTGTGAGCAAATGTTTGGGAGATTAACACATTTTTGTGTCATGTGGTTTAAAATGCATACTATGTGAATTGCAATGCAGGGTCTGTCTTGCTGAAACAGTTTGGAGAGTAATTCACCTCCAGTGACGGGTTTGCTCTGCAGGCCACATGATCATCACAGCCTCACCTTTACTCTCAGGCACTATGCTCTCATCTACTGCATCCTCTGTCTTCTGTGGGCTCTCTGTCTGTCTGGGTGTGACCCTGCGGAAGTCACTGCCCTCTCCCTGACAGTCCATCACTGCACGGGGGCCGCCAGAGCAGGATTCTACCCGCCGGAGACAGAGTGTGATTGGGAGCAGTGTAAGAATGGCCCTGTCACACTCGATAAGCCGGCAGGACGCCCTGAGATGGGGACATATGGCATGTTTGACAGGGAAAGAGAGGGTGTGAATGGCACAGAATGATAAAATGGTGTTTTTTTCCCCCTTTGGCAATGTCATGCTTTCAGGGAAGAGAAGCGTGCAGAGGGGCTGACCGCTATTCAGCCAGGCGCAAGCCCTCGACTGACATCTCCTTCAAGGTCCTGAGGTTCCCTTTCTCTCTCTTCTATCTTTTTTTCATCTCACTGTCTCTCTTCTTTCTTTCTGTCTCTCCCTCTGACTGTTGGATTTGAATGGCACACATCACACCAGATCCCATCAAACCCTGAGCTCTCCTCATTGTCACTGGCTGTCAGGCTCAATTATTTCATGTCAGGTTAGTGTTCAAAAGGGAAAAATGAATAAGATCAATATGATTTTCCTGCTGATGTTTTATTTTGCATGCTCCGCTGATATTGACTTGTGCACCCTCGTTTGACCTCGTCATCATTATAGTGTTAGTGTTATTCCTGTACTATGGGATTTCATTTTGTATGTATATAAATACTGAAATTACTAACATATGCAGTTGAAGTCAGAATTGTTAGCCCCCATGTATATTTTTCCTCAATTTCTGTTTAATGGAGAGAAGTTTTTTTTTAACACATTTCTAAACATAAGAGTTTTAATAACTAATTTCTAATAACTGATTTCTTAAATTTTTTTTGCTATGATTCATTCATTCATTTTCTTTTGGGGTTAGTCCCTTTATTAATCAGGGCTATCGCCACAGCGGAATGAACCGCCAACTTATCCAGCTTATGTTTTACACAGCGGATACCCTTCCAGCTGCAACCCATCACTGGGAAACATCCATACACACTCATTCACACTTATACACTACGGACAATTTAGCCTACCTAATTCACCTATACCACATGTCTTTGGACTTGTGGGGGAAACCGGAGCACCTGGAGGAAACCCACGCCAACACAGGGAGAACATGCAAACTCCACACAGAAATGCCAACTGACCCAGCCGAGACTCGAACCAGCGACCTTCTTGCTGTGAGGCGATCGTGTTACCCACTGCGCCACTGTGACTCCCATTTTTGCTATGATGACAGTACATAATATTTTACTAGATATTTTTCAAGATACTAGTAATCAGCTTAAAGTGACATTTAAAGGCTTAACTAGGTTAATTAGGCAAGTTAGGGTAATTAGGTAAGTCCTTGTAAAACAATTGCTTTTTTTTGTAGACAATTAAAAAATATTGCTTAAGAGGGCTAATAATATTGACCATAAAATGTTTAAAAAAATTTTTAAAACTGCATATATACTAGCCGAAATAAAACAAACAAGACTTTCTCCAGAAGAATAAATATTGGAAATACTGTGAAAATTTCCTTGCTCTGTTAAACATAATTTGGAAAATATTTTAAAAAGAATAAAAAATCACAGGAGGGCGAATGATTTTGACTTCAACTGTATATGTGCTTATAGTTTTTCTTTTTATTACTTTTACACAACACAAAACACTGTTTTGCACTGTTTCATGAAATGTAACTTAAAGACCCTGTTACCTTTCATTGTTTGAGGAAAAACAATTCAACCACACATCAAATGTTGCGTTCCAAGGAAGGAAGCCATATTGTGTATGGAGCAACATAAGGGTGAGTACATTATTTATCACTTTACAGAGTTAGTTCACCCAAAAAGAAGAAAGCTCGAAGCATGTAACCATTGTTTTTCATAGTATTTGTTTTTCCTCATAGGGATGTCAATGGTTACAGGGTTTCAGCTTTCTTTAAAGTGTATCCTTTTGCGTTCAACGGAATAAATGTTTGGAACCACTTGAGGGTGAGTAAATTATTTTTGAGTGAACTATCCATTTTAACCAATATCACTTTTTCATGAAGGATGTTTGAAATGTATTTGTCCAAAGTTAGTAATAGATTAGGAGTAACCTGTTATCTGTTGTCTGAGTTATTGAAAGGCTCAGATAAAGAATAAGTGCCTAAATCCATTGACCTCAGTTTAGTCCAAAGGCATATAAATAAAACAAGATTCCTCCAGACTGCATATGTTTAATCAGTCTGCCACAGTTCCTGCTGTCAGTGTCAGTGGGGTCTTGATTTTCACTCAGGCAGTGGCTTAGACCACTATCCTTGTAAGATGTCACAGAGTATATGTGTCAAACCCAAGTGCCACTGCTCCTTTAGCTTTCACTCAACATTATTCCCAAGAGGCCTTCAGTCAGAGTAATCACGCACACACACGCACACATGCAGACAGAGTTGATAGTACAACAGTGAAGAAAACAGCTAGGGGTCATATTGAGAACAGTACTCACCAGTTCATTTGTAAAGATTATGCAGGTTAAGACTGTATGGTGCAAACACTGACCTTTATTTATCATTTACCCTACTACACTTACCAAAGCCACTTTATTAGGTACACCTGTTCAACTTGTTGTTAATGCAAATATCTATTCGGTCAATAACATGGCAGCAATTCAGTGGATTTAGCCATGATCAAGGCAATCTACTGAAATTCAAACTGAGAAAGGTGATTTAAGTGACTTTAAATGTGGCGTTGTTGGTAGTGACACAAACTTTTTTTCAGAAAGTGCATGACTTTAGGATTTTCGTGTAGGACAACCATCTTTAGGGTTAACGGAGAGAATGGTTATGGTTATGGTCTTTATTATGTTGATAAATTGGCCACAAAAACTCCAATTGTTTGTTGGTTTGAACAAAGGTCTGCAGAAGAACTTATCTGAATGGCAACATGTCAAGCCTGGAAGAAGAACCCAGAAGAACCACACTAGTGATAATCCAGTCAGTTGAGAACAATATGCCAAGGCTACTTTTTGCATGGCTCACAGATATTGATCAATAGAAGATTGCCAAAAGGCCTGGTCTGATGAGTCTTGATTCCTGCATTGACATTTGGATGGTAGGGTCAGATTTTTGGTGTAAACAACATGAAAGCATTGATCCATCCTGCCTTGTATCAACGGTTCAGGTTGGTGGTGGGGAACTGTTGTGCTGGATTTTTTTTTTGCCACTTTTTGGGCAAGAAAATATGGGAAATCTTTAATGAAATTTTTGGCAGGATCCTCAGTCTAATCTCAGTCCAATAGAGCACCTTTGGGAAGTGGAGGAACTGGAGATTTGAATCATGCATGTGCAGCCGACAAATATACAGCAATTGCATGGTGATATCATGGACCAAAATCTTAGAGGAATGTTTCTTGGACATTATTAAATCAATGCCACAATGAATTAAGGCAAATATGAGTCAAACCCTGTAGTAGTATAGCAAGAGAGTGCATGAGAAGCTAATATAGTCTTTATTATCACAATCGGAAACATGTGAAAACCAAATCTCACACAAATCTCTCACAAAAAGACCTGTGCATAAATTGTTCTGCCTACTTTTATGATGCTTTTTGTCATTTTAGTTTAGAAAACATGGTGACTATACAGATTTATTATATGAGAAATAGCTTCTTCTAAATGTTTTCTTTTGAGTTTCTTGGAAAAAAGAAAATGAAATGGGTAAATGGCTTGACATGAGGGTGAGGAAATTATGTCAGAGTTTTAATTTAATGGGTGAACTATTCCTTTAATGTGTCAAACCACCGATTCCGAAATGCTTTAGTGGTGCGTTTATGCAGGAGAAAGTGCATCAGGTCTTGCAGAAAGTGAACAGTAATGCTGAGGGGAAGGTCACAGTATTAGTCTCTTTCATGATCACTCTTTGGTAGACATCCAAGAATGATCAGCAAAGTGTTGTTGATTCTCTTTGCTCTCTGAATAAGGAACTTAATCAAAGCAAAAAGTTACTCCAGGGGCATTTCAGCATGGTGCCTCCGCTCTCAGCAGGACAGCTGCTTCGGTTTAGTGTTTTGATGAAAAGGAGGACACAAAACAGACTAATATCAGTGTGTTAGGAAGTTTTGCAACATTAAATCTACAGTATGCTATTTTTATTCCGTTTACAAGCTGTCTGTGTGGGAGTTTGCATTGTTGTTCAAATTTTAACAGGTTTTTAACCATGCCTCACTCAAAATTATTTATACCAAATACAAATTGTATCACCTTTCTTTCCCCTTGTGATACTCAGAAGATTATCTACATGCCTAAATGTCTAAATGAGTTAAGTTGCTGCTATGTGATGGGCTGATCAAATAAAATATCAAAATGTATTATAATAGTTCTGTTTTCAAGAGAATTGGATGTCAATCGCTGAATTAGACATTTGACGTATGAATTAAGATTGTTTTGTGTTGCATACTGTTTCACATGCTAATTTGTAAATATATTAGTATATATGCTCTGTTACAATTTCTTTTTCCTTTGGTTTTGATTGAGTTTTGGTTCCTTTGACATCCCCCAGGTCAGCTGGGGTCTCCAGGTGACGCTGTGCTCACCGAGTGTAACTCAGCTACACTGAAATGTCGAATGCTTTGCAATTTACCTGACAACAATGGCTTTGCAAAAGAGCATCGGCTGCTCGGGTCCGTGTCAGATGTAAATGAAGGCTAGAAAAAAAAACAAAAAAAAACTGGAGCCTGTGATTGACAGTCCTACTGCTCCTTAGAACCAGGGCTCGGATTCTTGAAAACGCAGTCAAAAGCTTTTCATGACAGCATCGCCTCACGGATAAGACGCTCCTGTGTGCCGCTGTTCTGAGATGTACTCACAAAGTCTGTCCTTCACCGAGCACAAAAACATGAAAGAGTCTGCCTGATATTCCTCTCACTAAGAAAAACATCCTCTTAACCGCGAGTGGCATTCAGAGACCTGGGAACTGAAAGAAGTCTCTTTTATCTGCATTCAGTTGAACAGTCTAAAGCCACTAAGACACATTACTGTGCTCAGTCATAATGCTTCTATTTCCTTACACTGTTCGACATGATATAGATGGATCATATGTGATAGAAACGAACGCTCAAGATTATAAATGGAAAGCAGCAGCGACTGTGCTGAGCAGTGCCATTCATGTTTTTATGCCTCCTGTCCCTAATTGCCAGGCCCTCTGGGTGCTGTTCCCTCTGCCTGCCTCGGGCAATTACAGGAAGTTGTTTTGCATCCAGATTCTCAAACATGATTTCTTGCATGGCATTAGCTGTCTGAATAGTCATCATTAGGTGCACATGAGTCACTTGATCACAGCCATGCCTGCTGGACTTATCATGTAAAGTGTACATTTACCATAATGCCAGCCTCGAACACTTTAGTCTAATTGGTCAGCTGTCAGATATTTGCTAATGTTAACTGTCATCCATGGCAATGCTGAAACCATCACTAGTCACATGTCTTTGTGCTCTTTCATATAAACATAATGGTCTCCATCCTGTGTGCAATATGTTAATTGTTGGAAAATTGGCTTCACAGGACTTCAGTATTACTGTAATATGGTTACAACATTCATCTTGTTGCAAGGACTTTTTTTTTTTTTACATTGACCACCTGCCGAATATACCGTTGGTCATCAAACCAGCACCAATCTGCAAGGCATGGACACTACAAGACCTGGTTTCTGGCTTGGCAGGTGAAGCTACCATGGATCAAACTTGTTGGTCCTGCAATTGGATTGAAATCTGGGAAATTTGAAGACTAGGAAAATATTTGAATTTTTTCAACTTGTTCTTCAAACTAATTATTGTGTGCGGTGTGGCAGGGTTCATTATCATGTTGAAAAAGTCCACTTTCACCAGGGAACACTATTTCCTTAAGCGATGTACCTGGTCTACAATATTCAGGTAGCATGTACCAAATTTTATGTCTACATAATTAGATGCACCCACGGTGTCCCAGCGTTCCCATTGCCCAGAAAATAAACACTAACAGTCCATTCATCAACTATAGTCGCCCCACAGTGCACCCTTTAAGTAAACTTATGTAAATTTGCATGTGCACATACAGTAGTTGTTGCAAGTGAAAATAGGACTCATTGAACCAGGCAACCTTATTGCACTGCTCCAAGGTCCAGTTCAGATGCTCAGGGGTCTTCACAGATTGGTCTGTGGCTGTGTTGACCCATATGCAGCAAAGTACAATGTACAATTTTTTTGGTTCGAACCAGATGGGATAGCCCTTGTCTTGTGCACATCAAATCCTGTTGCTAGTTTCTGGTTTGTCCCTCCTTTGACCACTGTTGCTAAGTTCTCCAAGCCATAAACCTTGTCGTTTTGAAATACTCTGACCCAGCTGTCTTGTCATAATTTGGCCATTGTTAAAGTTGCTCTGATCTTTGTTCCTGCTCATTTCTCCTGCACCCAGCATGTTGACATGAGAACCGATTTTTGTGTACTTTTGCATATCTATTGCCTTGTTTCCACTGAGTGTTCACACTGGAGTATATACAACCGATCCTATTTTTGCTTCTTGTCGATTGTTTGTATATCACAAGAAGACAACAAACATTGTTTGAGTTCGTGTTGACTGTGGTTCATTGCTGTGCAATGTCATTGTGTTATTATGGTGCTTGTTTCGGCTGTGTATTTGAAAATGGTGTGTCTCTGTTAACCAATAACATTCAGCAATGATTATAGCTCCACCCATTTGGTACTATACTGTTGTATTAGGTACCCTTACTAAATGGTCCCAAAAATTAGCTATTTTTGTACTTTTGAAAGGGGAAATGTAAATAAATGCATACTGCTGTACCAAAACCATACCACTCAGTGAAAAACGAGATATATTCTATACAGACCTAAATATGTGGCCTTTTAGGAGATGATCAATCACATTTCATCTGTATTGTAACTGGTCATAATGTTTTGGTTCATCACTGTATATATACTGTACTATTGCCGTAAAGTTTAACATTGATTTTTCACAAACGTCTGATGCTCACCTAGCCAACATTTATTTGACCAAAACACAATACTTTACGAAGCTGTTCCTTGATGATTAGTAACAAACAAGAGCAGCATTCAACAAGAACAAAATTCAGAAGACCATCATTTGTTTGAAATGACTTTACTTTTTGATCAGTCGAATGCATTCTTGCTGAAAGTAAAAAGCACACAAACAAAACAAAAAGACGTTTGAGCAGCACTGTAATCATTTCTGCTCAAATCAATGTTTTATGTCCATGCACTTATTTTATCTGTAGACATGTACCGTAACTGCTTCATGCTACATTTTGTCTGTGGGCGGTGACATTTATACCATGCATGTGGGAGTGTTTATGTGCACATCAATGTGCACGAGAACAGTTTAGATGATTTGGTATCAACGTGGCAGCTGCACAGACCGAGCTGCAAATTTTACGTAGACGGCAGCACGTAAATTGACACATTGTGCAGAGCACCTCCATAAACCCCCTCTCCTGCTCCCGCTTGCTACCTCTGTAATTAAGAGAAACATTTTGTGGTAGATTACAGAGGGACTCCGAATGCCTTTGTGCTGGTCTGTCTGATTAATAAAAGGCCACAAATTTCTGTTGAGGAAGGCTGCGTGCTCCCAAACACCACCTAATTACACATTAGGGGTGTGAAAGGCCTCAGCACTTCTGAATGGCGGCGTATCCACACCCACACCAATTCCTGATCGGCCACTTCCAACCAGCCCACCGGCATCTCAGCAGCTGTCAGCATGTAAAAAGATGAGAGATGAGTGTTTGAGATGGAGAACAGGATATGCAGATATGGCATAATGTGTTAGAAACTGATGCTACTGACCTTTCTTTCCCAGCCAATGGAGCAAATTAGGTATAAACATGTTAATTAATCACAGCTTGAGTTTTTTAAAAAGACATTTGCAGAGCGAATGCAAATCTACAGTGCAGTCCATTTCAGACTTTTTTTTTTTACCTGCATATTAGTTGTATTATTTTAAAAAATATATAGAATTTCTTTATTATATATGTTAACTACTGTACCTATTTTGAATTATAGATAGATATTTTTTTCTCTCTCATTGGTAATTGAAGTGTTGTGTCAGAGCCAGCGTTATTTTAATATTGTTTACATGCTATTATGTATTCATTGGCTTTCTTCTACTTGCTCTTGTTCTTGGTGACTTGTTGGAATGTTATGAGATTTGGCACAAAGAGAGGATAGTCTGAACTTTAACCACAGCAAATTTGGAGTCTAACAAAAACACTTCAGTTCCACTTACAGTTCACATAATTTTCAGACATTGCTCCCAAAGAGATGTGGAATTCAGATTTTTGATTGACACGCAAACAAATTTGACAAATATCTCATTTAATTAGACATGTGGCTATATCTCTGCAATGTTTAGCATATTAAGACCAAATTTGGTGTGTTACATGTGTGAGCTGACACCGATGTCTGCAATTGCAGCACAATTTCACCTATTGGTTTGAAGATATAAAAATACACATTTTTGCATTTAACTTTTGGACAATTTGGCCAAAAATTATATTCAGAGCAGCATTCAGAGTCAAACATTACCAAATCTTCACTTGTCAACTATTTTGTCCATCAGCCAATTTTAATTTGGTCATAAACGTTGGTTTATTGTTACAAAACTCTCCAGCACCATGCATGTCAAAAATCGTAATTAATATCTAAAAGCATTCTAAAAGCTTTTGGTTACTTTTGCCTGTTGTCTATGAGATTGGTCTTGACAGATTCCTTGGACGTTTGTATGTTTTGCAATATTTACATTTTTAGTTTTTAAAATTTTATTTAGCTGTATTTATTATTAGTTTTACTTCCAATACAAGAAAACATGACGGTTGTTGTTGTTGTTGTTTAGTTTATCATCCTGATTACACAACTCCCTTGTCTTTTGTATATTATTAGCCTAAATAACCATAACCTATATAGCTGGGTCTGTCACGTTTTTGGGTCCCCTTGAAACATTTCCGTCCAGTTTGCTGCTGTTTGATGTGTTGTGATAAAATGCAGCACGTTTTCTTAATTTGTTTGCGTTGTGAGGATTTGCAACACGTTTGCTGTCAAACCAATGACGTTTTTTTTCCTTATTTGCTGGAGTTTTTTTGTAATTGCATGTGTTTTCATAAATTGCAGCACATTAAGCTCTCTCGGCCACCATACAAATCACAATTTTTCATTAAAAAACAAAAGACTTTCTCTTTCTCAGCATGAATTTTCAACCTAAAATGTTCATGCCAGATTCCATTTTTCAAGCACTTCGCCTTTTGACAAAGCAACAAACTCTTTCAGAATGCTTAGATCCCAGGCATTATAGATGATGTTGAGGAATCTGAGCTGTATACACCGTGGCACATTTGCATCCAAGCATTATTGGATTTGTTAGGCGGGGGTGACGGTAACAGCTGCAGGAGAGCCGAATCCACTAAATTACAGCGATTGGAAGCTAATGCCTAACAGGCTGGTGAGGTGATGGGGAAAAAGCAGCTTTTTATGGAAAACTGCCTTCATTAAGAGAATCAAGCTGCCTGTTTTTTTTTTTTTTTTTTTCAGACCTGCATGTTTGCTTTCTGCTTGTGTCATGTGTCCTGTTGAAAGCTGCAGCTTGAGTGCTTTAATGCATCTTTTGCTGGGTGTGTATGTGGTGTGAATCTGGCAGCATGTTTAGCTCCGGGTGGAGGGGTGAGATTTAGGAGGGCTGACTGGCTCTCTCAGTGCTCGGACTCCGCCAGATGTGATGATTGAATCAGACACCCTGTCAAAACTGATGCCAAGCCTGTGATGTCGTCTGGTCCTCGGGCAGCAGGTGTATCTCTGCGCACCTGGAGACCTCGGGGTCACGTGAAGGGTAGAGAAGGATAGACGAGTGCAGAAAGAGGGATGATTTTGGAAGTGCTAAAGAAAAGCGAGAAGCCGAGGGGGTTAGAGGTGTCTTAACTATGCTGAATCTGCCTTCTCTCTCACTCTCGGTCTTACTTTCTCTCTCTCTTTCTGCCTTTCATCCATCACAAAGACATGACAGCAGAAAAGTCATTCTCCAAAGAGAGAGAGAGAGAGCAGGAAATGGAAGATAATCCTTTTTTTTCTAGTCGCCAATAGACTGTATCAAGGGTCTCTGGTCGCTGAGAAATTAGGTTAAAACTGTTGGGGGGAGAGCAGATAATTGGGCCTGTCTGTCATCGGGACCGGCCCCTCTGCCCTCACTCACACAGACAATGACATTTGTTTCCTCTTTTCCTTCACCGCAGTTTTGTGGTTTCTGTCAACTGAAGCTCCACGGTTTTCCCCAGGCAATGTTATGCATAGTGTTACAGCCCTTCTGCTCGCCTAAAACACAACAGTGCTCTCAAAGTGTGAGAATGTACCTGCTCTAGTAACGCTTTTCATGACATTTGGTGCCAGTACATAGCAGTTCAGTGTTTGCCAATGTATTTATACAAATGTAAATAGAACACTTCATGATAAAGTTAACATTAGTTAGGGCATTAACATTTGCAAACAATAAGCATTGCAGTTGTTGTGTCAAAGATGAAAAGAGGTGTAAGATTGAAATGTGTCCTTTTTAATTAACTTTTTTTATTTCACTTACATTGTTACCGTTTTTTTTGTTTATTTTGTTCTTTTCACAGAAGACATTATAATTCAATTAGTAGTTTTATTAGTCATGTAAATCATCTGAAGGCATGATAACACACCCAATTTAAAGATCACAGTGCAGCCCCAAAATCTAATTGTCATTTCAAATCTTTAGTCCATCCTTTAAACTAATAGCTTTTACCAGTATGTCTGAATTTGAAATAAAATAAACTTTTTGTGATTTTAATTTACAGTATATGTATTTTAATACAAACAGATTAGAATATGTGTTACCCTGAATGATGATGGAACATTTAACCAATAATTTAACATTTTGGATTTGTTTAAACTTAAAACTTTTTCTCAATGTAAGTTCATTAAAAAAGCAACAACAGCTCATGGTTTCTCAGATCTGTTTAATAATACATTGCAAAAAAACAACTAATGTTTCTTTTTTTTCTTTTTTTTCCAGAAGTGAGATATATTATGTCAGCCATGTATTGAAGCCCATTTTCTCCACTGAATAAAAAAACAGGCTATTGCAATTTTTTATCTCAGAATTCTGACTTTTTGCCTCAGAATTTTAAGATGTGAACTCGAAATTGCGAGTCATGTATCTTTGTATCGAGTTTGTATCTTGCAATTCTGAGAAGTCTCAGTTACGTGATATAAACATGCAATTCTGAGAAAGCAAGTCATAATTCTCAGATAAAAAGTTGCAATAACATTTTTTTATTTTTTATTCAGTGCCAGAAACAGGCTTTCATAGCCATTTATTCATTCATTCATTCATTTTCCTTCAGCTTAGTCCCTTTATTCATCAGGGGTCGCCTCAGCAGAATGAACCACCCATAGCCATTTAATTATCAACAATATTGTTAATAACTTATTGTCTCATCAATATTGTTCAAATTTTCAATATCAAGGCATCTTTACCAGTAGGCAATCACTCAAACACCCTAAAAACCTCATAGAAACACACAAATACACACATTATGGCATTATAAGTTTTGCATAAGCAAGCAACAGTTCAAATATATACAATACTCGAATCTAAACAGTTGTATTACTGGCAGCACTGTTAGAGTGTATTTACAAGCCTTTTCAAAAAAAAAACAATCACATCTGAAGTACACTCATTTGTAGCGCTCGGTGCTTGATGAGCCTCTGTCTCACAGTCATTGTTTCCTTGCCCTCCGGGGCTGATAGTCCTGCATCATTTTGTACTTTTCACACTTTTCTTCTGTTTTAGTTTGCTAAGCTTTTGTTTGAGAGGCTTGTTAGTCCAGACGCCCACCTGTGTTCGCGTGAAGAGCTTGGTCAGCAGGAAAGTGCAGCCCTCCATGAACAATTCAGCAAAATCCTCATAAAAAAAAGTGCTTTCATCAACATATTGTCCTTTAATTACATCTGATTGTGAGATTGAATCTCATGGTAGTTCAAAGCGAGTCATTACGCTGATGAATCCATTTGAGCAGAGCCTCTCAAACTTCGCCAACTTTTCATTTCAGCTCTAGACTCAAGCTCTGTACCAAAATGTAAGCATCGCTAGGCCTTAAAGGGACAGTTCACCCGAAATTGGAAATTCTGTCTTAATTTTACATATTGTCAATGTCATGTCAATCCAAACCTGTTTGTTTGGCTTTTTTAATATATAAGCGCTTTTGTCCTCAAAGCATTGAATCATCCTTTGTGCACAGAAAATATATGTGTCTTCTGGATGACGTGCGGCTGAATAAATGATGATCGAATTTTCATTTTTGGGTGAGCTGTCCCTTTAAGGCAGCATCGTAACATCATGCAATCTCATAACACTGTTTGACATGAGCAGCAATTTTCTTATAGTCTTATGTCTAGAGGCAACAACATTATTAGTGGGCTGCATAATTGGCCAAAAATCAGATCATAAATAAGAGTCAATGATGGTAAATTATTCTATTTTGACACGAAATAGGTTTTCTGGCTGCCCAACGTGAACATTCTGGAGGGGGAAACGTATATTACAACACTGTAATATATCATATCATGAACATGAGGAGTGTTTATGCATATTTTTTGTGTTTTATTATCTCTATATGTGGGTAGAAAGGAAAGCACAATGCAAATGAGAGATTTGGCACTTCTCAGTTTAAGCTGAGGTGTTTTTAGATTTGGAGGGTAGATACAGTCTGTTTAATTTGTTTTTTGTTGTTGTTGTTGTTTATTAAGATTTTTTTTAAATCACAACGTTAAAACATTACAAGAAGGCTCCAGTGTTGTGTAGGCATGACAACACTGAAGAATAGTTCACAGTTGGTTCCCTTAGGATTTTTCTCTTCTGCTTTACTATGAGATGTTTCTATTTTATGAATAAATTTGTGTATAAGCCTAAATTGACAATGCTTTTAAGTTTTGTTTTACAAAGTCAGTTAGACACACCACCATAAACGCAGTTGTTAGCAAGTGACAAGTTCAGACTAGATAATTTAAAGTCCCAGTGAAATCAAATTTATTTTTTAGGTGTTAGTTTTGCTTGTTAGTCTTGCCTGCAGTGTTCTCCAAAACAGTGACAAAATTCACATTTATAAGATATAAGCATTCAAAGCTTGTTGTGTCATTTCCACCAAAATGGATCAACAGTATTTCTGACTTTACCTCATAGTATTGCAGCTTCTCATCAAATCTCCTGACCAATCAAATTCTTTCTATTATCGGACACTTAATACACACACAGGATTGCAATGTATAGTGGAAAGATATATGGATTTGAGATAAAAAGGGATAATTCAGCAAAAATTCTATTGATAATTACTCACCCTCATGTCATTTCAAACTCTCAAGACATGTGTTTATCTATACACAGACATTTATAGACAGACATCCATAGACAGAAATGGTATTGATCAATTCAAAGTCCAGAAAGATACCAAAAACATAGTCAAAACAGTCCATGTTCTTCAGGTGTTCAACCAGAATATTCATAAAATGTAATAGATAATAGTAATAAAAAAAAGTTACAAGAAAACTTGTGTGCGCACAACAAACTACAACAATGGCTTTATGAACAGTGATCAAAACATGAGCAGTTTCTTCTCCTCAATGTCAGTAAATGGGGCATGCGCATGAGCTTTGTGCACTAATGTGGTATACCCCAGATGCCTACATGTGAATTCCTCTGTTTGAAAGAAAGCACACAATGGAGTGCTCTTGTGAATGTACCCTATACTTACACTGAGAAGAAACAGTTGAACAAAGTTGTTATTTTAGTTTTATATGCACACGAAAGTATTCTTGTAGCATGATAATATTCAATCCACTCTCAGAAATAAAGGTACAAAA
>CAIGQV010016645.1:16588480-16622243 GCA_903798115.1 Danio jaintianensis | reverse complement strand
TCTCTCTCTCTCTCTCTCTCTCTCTCTCTCTCTCTCTCTCTCTCTCAGAAACAGCAACACAACAGGCAAGCGTCATATTGCCCAAAGCATCTTGAGGTAACACTTTAGTTTAGGTCACAATTCATGCTAATAACTACTGGCTTATTACCTGCCTATTATTGGATTATTATTTGTTCATTAGTAGTTATAAAATATGATCATATTCTGCATTCCTAA
The DNA here is from genome assembly GCA_903798115.1 of Danio jaintianensis. NCBI lineage: Eukaryota > Metazoa > Chordata > Actinopteri > Cypriniformes > Danionidae > Danio > Danio jaintianensis. Next base: position 16,622,027 of record CAIGQV010016645.1, on the reverse strand, counting down.
TCCTGCCCAAAACCTAAACCCAAGTTCTACCTTACTAACTATTAATAAGCAGCTAATTAGTAGTTTTTTAAGCTAGTAGTGTTAGTTAATGGTTTGTTAATACCGTGAATTGTGACCTAAACTAAAGTGCTACCAAGTCGCATGGAAAGTTTTGACGATGTTTTTGGTTTCTTTTCTGGACTTTGAATATCTCTGGACCATTGCTGTCTGGGACAGAGATCTTCCGTATTTCATCTAAAATATCTTAAATTGTGTTCCGATTTTGAACAAATGATTAAGGGATTGGAACAACATGAGGGTGAGTAATTAATAACAGTATTTTCACTTTTTGGGGGAACTAGTAACCCTTTAATTTATTAGAGAAGTAATACCTCAACAAAGTATGATTTGAAGTATTACGTGTGATGGCAGCACACCAATCTTGACCTTACACCCTTAAATTAATATTTAGGATCAGGTGTTGTGTTGGTTCAAATCCCCGAGCAAGTAATGACAGTGATGAGTGAATTAGCCAGCGCTGTGGGTTGTTGAATTGTGAGTTGTTGAAGTAAACTGTGAGCGTGTGTGGTTTGAGACAGTGATGAAATGTGTTGTCGGTGACTGGTCAGATGGACAGTGTTGTGGAGGTCAGGACACAGAACATTTGCTGTGTAAATGACTGAGCGCCATTTCCCCAGTGTGAGCGAACTGCAGGTCAAGCAGATGTTGCTCGCAGAACCAAGTGTGTGGCTCAATCAGGTCCTATAAGAAAAGAGCTGCAATCCATTAACTGCATTGCAGGACCACTGTCCCCTGGGAACCAGAGGGAATTTATGAGCACTGACTATATAATTCATGCAGAATGTGGACCAAATCTATAAATGTGTAAATATATGAAGGATATTGATGTGTGTGTGTGTAAAAAAGTTCAGTGGGTTTCTAAAGTGTGCTGCTGTAATTTAGTCAGGAGGTTGGAAAGTCCATCTTTTTTCCTCTGTCGCTGTGCCTGCCAGGCTTCATTTGAATCCATCAGTTCTGTTGCTTCATTCATGCTGTCATCGTGCTGTCATTCACTCATTCATCCTGTCACCATTCATCCTGTCATCTCACACAATATGCATCACGGCCACTGTCACTTATCAAGAGCTGTTTCACCCTCCGTCTATCACTGGTCGCACTGATGGCCATTTTCTCAGTTTTTCTTTTGCATCTATTGTGCAATATACATATATTGCATATATATTATGTATATCTATTATATACGTATCTTGCGTACTAAAATGATAGTTCTAGTCATAATTTACTCCAGCATCATTTTCATTCATTAAAACAAATCTGAAATAAAATTTCGTTATATTACAATGGGACAACCCATCTTTGACCCATATACAGTTTTATTATTTAATGTTTAAAACAAACAAAAAAAATCACTAAAACTGATATATAGGAGGCGCAGTGAGTAGCGCTGTCGCCTCACAGCAGGAAGGTCGTTGGTTCGAGCCTCGGCTGGGTCAGTTGGCATTTCTGTGTGGAGTTTGCATGTTCCCCCTGTGTTTGCGTGGGTTTCCTCCGGGTGCTCCGGTTTCCCGCACAAGTCCAAAGACATGCGCTATAGGTGAATTGGGTAAGCTAAATTGTCCGTAGTGTATGTGTGTGAATGGGAGTGTATGGGTGTTTCCCAGTGATGGGTTGCAGCTTGAACGGCATCTGCTGCGTAAAACATATGCTGGATAAGTTGGCGGTTCATTCCGCTGTGGTGACCCCTGATTAATAAAGGGACTAAGCAGAAAAGAAGATGAATGAATATATATATATATATATATATATATATATATATATATATATAAATTGAAAACAGCACATAAAATAGTATATCTTAACCTAAAATACCAGTGTTTAACACTGTTGCCTCACAGCAAGAAGGTCGTGGTTCGAGTTCCAGCTGGAAGGGCATCCGCCATGTAAAGCATATGCCAGAGTAATTGGTGGTTCATTCCGCTGTGGCGACCCTTGATAAATCAGGCACTAAGCCCTGAAACTACATAAAACTACATTGCGTCATGTCATTTAAACATTAAAACTATGGCTAGATTTCTGCTGTGAAACAAAAAAGAAGATATGATTTTAACATGTATCTATATAATAAAAGTCAGTGGTTTTTTTTGAATGAGCAACTTTTTTTCTAACAGAATTATGAAACTTTTTGTGTTAAGCCTAAGAAAAAACTTTTTCAGGTCCTGAATTACTTGAGAATGAGTAAATAATGACAGATTTCTATCTGACAGAACTATCTTAATACAGCAATTGTTTATTTATTTAAGCTTTCTGGCTATTTTTTGGTTTCATTTTCTTTTTCTTTTTAATTTACTATCTTTGTTGTAGCAACGCTAGCACCTCTTTTCTGAAGAAAAACAGCTCTAATTCAACCTCACAATGTACACGTAATTACAGTGCAATTTCTTATTCATCATTTCTGCCAAATCCTGCCAATAGCTATGTGGTAGCGCCCTCACAGATGAGACAGATGTAGTCAGGCGCATGCGAACGCTCCCTTTCCAAATTAGAGGCGTCCTGGCCCCGAGGGCTCAGAAACATGGGAAGAGAAAGTCAGAGTATGCTTTACGATGGACTCCAGAGCTGCTCCTTCACTAAAGTAATTAGGTCTTATTCTCTAGCGCACAATGGAGGCTTTTCTGTACAGCGGGAGGTGGGTAACAATTGCAGGTTGGATCCGGCCTCTCTTTCTCTCTCTTTTTTTTTTTCTCTTTTAAAGATCTACGGTTTCTTTCCATAGATGCATCAGTCCAGGAAGTGTGTATTTAGTGTGTATTCAGGGGTCGGTCCGGTGCACAATAAAACTGAAATTAGAGAGGCCGAGAGAGAGCCAGCTGTGACACAGGTCGCCTTGTTCAGACACATGTGCATAATGGATCGCTTTCATTCCACGGCCGTCGCATTTGCACACGCAAAAAAAAAAGGGGGGAAGAGAGAGAGCGAGCGAGCGAGGGGAGAACAAATGGGCATGGCTGTTAAATTAAGTGTGGAATGAATGCATTATGAGCTATTAGGGCAAAGAAAAGGAGTGTCCTAAAAAACACAGGCGCATAATTGTGAATTCTGATGCTGGTGCGCGTTCAAAACCCCCACGGCCTGCCTTTTGGATGCATATAAAGCTCTAGGCCTGGATTTGGATGGAAATGGGGGTTGTTGGGGTGATGGCTTTGTACAGTGAGGGCGCAAGGAAGGGTGGCATAAGCTCTGCTTTTCCAGCATTTAGGTCAAACTTTACCTCTGTTCTTCGCTCCATCTGGCCCTGCTGCTCGAGCGAAGGTGCCCAAAGCCACAGGGCGGCATTCTGGCATTTTCAAGAGCCGCATACCCCGTCGAGCTGAGATCATCCCAGCGTGAGATTTCCTTAGCGTGGGCTTCTTTAATGCAGTGTTGCCTCTCAACACGCCAGTTTACCGCTTTAATAGGTAAGCAACCCACTCTGGCGTCTGAGTTTCAGGTGTTTTCTCTGTTTAGCTGCGTTCTCTGGGGAGCCGCAGCCTTAATGGATTAGGCCACGTTTAGACGGATGACTGCTGGCGACCAAAGCTTTAAATGTATTAATCCCTCTCTTATCAAGCAGGAAATGATGAATCGCCTGAGCCTGCTCCAGGCTAACCTCTGCTGTCGTTTGAACAGAATCAAAGCTTTAAATCACACACTGCAGCACCTGGCCATGTGTATGCGCGCGCGCGTGTGTGTACTGTGCCCTGTTTTAAAGTGATTTAGTAACGCTTTGATGGGGTGAGGGAGGTTAGGAAATGAGTATGAAAAGTAAATTAAGAATTCTACATGGGCTTTGATAAATAGAATTGCTGACTAGGGAAACTCATGCGGTTGTTGTCGCGTTTCATCCAATCTGATAAATTCCACCCGTGGCTGCAAACCAGGAGCAGCAGTCAATCAATGCTTTTACAGCCTCTTTTTCATGTGAATTATGGGCTTTATGGCCCTATCTGGCACCTGTACTCTATTTCTCAATGCCCTTGCCCTGTACCTCAGTGTGTACTTCCAAAAAAAAAAAGAGGAACATCAGCACTCCGATTGCTCACTGCTTCGTTTGAAATTCTGCCGTTTCTGTCGTTCATCATTTATAGCTTCGGGTTAGTATCCTGTCTGTGCGGTCGGTGTAGCAAAAATCATTTCCACACAGAATCACAAGTGCATGTTAGGCTTTGGTAAACTGTGTTAAGGGTTTATAAGTAGAAAACAGAATCTAAAGTGACAGCTTCTGCTTCGTTATTTGTTATTATCGTCCCGGGGAAATATATGTACTGTATGGGCCAAAAACAAAAAGTGCGTTAAAGGGATAGTTCACCCAAAACTGAAAATGCTGTCATCATATACTCAGCCATTACTTGTTCCAGACCTGTTTGACTTTCTTCCTTCTGTTAAACACAAATGGAGAAATTTTGAAGAAGTTTGGAAACCTGTAACCATTGACTTGCGTAGTATTTGTTTTTCCTATGAAAGTCAAAAATGTTCATTTTTGTGTCAGCCTTTAAGTTTAAATAGGCACAATAAAGTTGAAATGCAACTAAGATGTCACTTATTTAGAACAAGAATAACTTTACAGCCACAAAAATTTGAATCAGTTATAAATTTTAATTCTTCAAACCAGTATGCTTTAAATAATTAAGTTTTATCAACTGGACACCTAGATGATGTAGTAAGGAAGTGAAAAACATTTTAAATGTAATAAAATGTAGTACATTGTACAAAATGATAAGATTTATAAATCATGATCATTAATTTATAAGTCATGAAACTCATAATTTACATCTTTAGTTAGCCTGTTACTTTATTCATTCATTCATTCATTCATTTTCTTTTTGGCTTAGTCCCTTTATTAATCTGGGGTCGCCACAGCGGAATGAACCGCCAACTTATCCAGCATATGTTTTACGCAGCGGATGCCCTTCCAGCTGCAACCCATCACTGGGAAACATCCATACACTCCTATTCACACACATACACTACGGACAATTTAGCCTACCTAATTCACCTATACCACATGTCTTTGGACTTGTGGAGTAAACCGGAGCACCTGGAGGAAACCCACGCTAACATGGGGAGAACATGCAAACTCCACACAGAAATGCCAACTGACCCAGCTGAGGCTCGAACCAGCGACCTTCTTGCTGTGAGGCGAACGTGCTACCCACTGTGCCACCATGCAGCCCATTACTTTATTCTTATTTATTCTACTTTATTCAGATGCAGGTGAAACAATTTCTTCTTCTCCAAACTCAACAAAAAATCCTCCCTTACGGGTAGTTCAAAAAGACTCAGACAGGCAGGTCAGAAAATAAAGTGCAGTTCCGGGCACGGCCGCCAGGTAGCAGGAGTGTGCGACACACCCGGACTCAACCGCAGAAGGAGAGGCGTTCGGGCTCCGGTTGGCGTTTCTTCCGGAACGATGGTTGAGCAGCGGAGCTTGGACAGGCGGACCGGACTGTAGTGTGAAGGATGACTGGAGCGAGAAACAAAGTAACAACAGAAAAAAAAAATAGAAGGAAAGCAAAACCAAAACAAACTGGCGATTGGAGTCTAGGGAAACAGGACACGACAGGTTATTGCAAGACTAGATCGAGACACAAGCGAACTCACATGCACGCCAAAACGGACTGACACAAGACAAGAGACGAGAAGGACTTAAATAGAGGAAGGAAAAAGGAAACGACAGGTGAAAGTGGGGAACGCTAATTGATTACAGATAGAACACACAAGGCGGGGAAGATGAGCACGCGGGCAGGGAGCACATGGCCGACTGTCACAACAAAGCCCACGTGCTTCATTCACAGGATGACAACACAGACAGGTTAGTCAAATCATACTCATGACAGTACCCCCCCTCCCAGGAGCGCCACCTGGCTCACCTTGTCGCCGATGAAAGTCCACAATCAACGACTGGTCCAGGACGTCCCGAGCCGGAATCCAAGATCTCTTCTCCACACCGTAGCCCTCCCAGTCAACGAGATATTGGAAACCCCGGCCACGGCGTCTCCGGTCAAGGAGTTCTCTCACAGAGTAGACCGGAGTGCCGTTCACGGGGGGGTGGGAACACAGGTTTTACCCTGGATATATGAAAAACAGGGTGAACCTGACTCAGAGTGCAAGGAAGCTTGAGCCGTACTGCCACCGGACTCAAGCCTTTCGTGATGCAATATGGCCCAATGAACCTGGGTGCCAGCTTGCGAGAAGGCGCCCGGAGAGGCAGGTCCTTGGTAGACAGCCAAACCCTTTGACCACAGACGAAAGGAGTAGCAGGAGTCCAGTGGTGGTCAGCCGCCATCTTGGTCCGTCTGGATGCCCGGGCCAAGGCCTCCTTAGCCCTCCTCCAGGTGTGGCGACACCGGACAAAGGCCAAGGCAGATGGAACCGCGGCGTAGGGTTCCTGAGAGGAAAACAGAGGGGGTTGATAACCAACAGAACATTGGAAAGGGGGCATACCAGTAGAAGGTACCGGCAGGGAGTTGTGGGCATATTCGATCCAAGACAACTGCTGGCTCCAGGAACCTGGATTCTGAGACGCCAGACAGCGGAGCATTCTTTCGAGATCCTGATTGGCTTGTTCTGTTTGCCCATTAGTCTGGGGGTGAAAATCTGAAGACAGACTTGTAGAGGCCCCTATCTGTCTGCAGAACTCTTTCCAAAACCGGGAGATGAATTGGGGTCCTCTATCGGAGACCACATCTACCGAAAGACCATGAATCCGGAATACGTGGTCAACCACCACCTTACCAGTCTCCATGGCTGAGGCAGTTTGGGCAAGGGAATAAAATGGGCCGTCTTGGAGAAACGGTCCACCACTGTTAGGATCACAGTGTTGCCTCTCGATAGGGGTAGGCCAGAGATAAAGTCCAGGGCCACATGTGACCAGGGGCGAGAGGGAATGGGAAGGGGGTGTAACAGACCAATGGGTGGGCGGTTAGAGGTCTTATTCTGGGCAAAAACACCACAAGCCAATACAAACTGTCTAACGTCTTGGGCCATTGAAGGCCACCATAATCGCTGTTGGATATTGACCAGCGACCTCCGGACTCCTGGGTGACAGGCTACTCTGGACTTGTGACCCCACCGGAGGACTTCAGATCTTAATTTGGCTGGCACAAATAGCCTTCCGTCTGGACACCCCTCGGAGCCACCCCCCCTCGTCCGGCCTCCTCCACCCGTCGTTCGACATCCCAGGAGAGGGCCCCCACCACCATTCCCTTAGGGAGAATGGCTTCGGGGGTAGCCTCTCCCCCTGGCACGTCGAACAAACGGGAGAGTGCATCAGGTTTGACATTCTTGGACCCAGGTCGGTACGAGAGGGAAAAGTCAAAGCGTCCAAAGAAGAGTGCCCAGCGGGCCTGGCGGGAGCTCAATCTCTTGGCTGAACGGATATACTCTAGATTCTTGTGGTCCGTCCAGACCAAGAACGGCTGTGCCGCCCCCTCCAACCAGTGGCCGCTGCAGAGCCTTACGAGAGTCTGGGACTGGCCACTTGGCAACAGCCCTTACCTTATCAGAATCAGCCTTGATACCCTCCGTCGAGACTATATGTCCCAGGAACAAAACTGATTTGCTGTGGAACACGCACTTCTCCGCCTTGACATAAAGCTGGTTCTCCAGCAGCCGCTGCAGCACCTGGTGGACATGCTGAGTGTGTACCTGTTCAGACGAAGAGAAAATAAGGATATCATCAAGGTACACAAAGACAAATCTGTTTACCATGTCTCTCAGCACATCGTTCACCAGGGCCTGGAAAACCACAGGGGCATTGGTGAGCCCGAACAGTAGAACACGGTATTCAAAGTGTCCCGTCGGTGTGTTAAAAGCGGTCTTCCACTCATCCCCCTCGCGTATCCGAATCAGATGATAGGCATTGCGGAGGTCTAGTTTGGTAAAGACCTTGGCTTCCTGTAATAGCTCAAAGGCAGAAGACATTAAAGGCAGAGGATACCTGTTTTTAATAGTAATGTCATTAAGGCCTCGGTAGTCAATATAGGGGCACAGGGAACCGTCCTTCTTTTTGACAAAGAACCCAGCCCCAGCTGGAGAGGACGAGGGGTGGATGAGGTCGGCTTCCAAAGACTCTTGGATGTACCTGTCCATGGCCTCTCTCTCAGGAGCAGAAAGGGATTACAACCGACCCTTTGGCGGAGAAGTGCCAGGGAGGAAGTGCCAATAATAAGGGCAGTGTGGAGGCAAGGAGGTGGCTCGGGATCTGCTGAAAACCTGCCGGAGATCAAGGTACTCCCACGGAACTCCGGAGAGATCCACCCTCTCCACCTACAACACAGAAGACACAGACCCAGGACAAGAAGCAGGACCAAGACAGACAGCAAGACAAGACAGACTCCAAGACAACACAGAATTCCCTGACCAATCAACATGAGAGTTGTGTTTAGTTAACCACGGGTGCCCCAAAACTACTGGAGCACTCGGGGAGTCAAATAAATAAAAAGTAATAACCTCACGGGGATTTCCAGAGACTACTAGACTTACGGAAGGGGTAGAATGGGTGATGGAGGTGATGGTAAACCAGTTTAAGGAGCGGACAGAGGAATGGCAGGGATACCCAATGATCTGGCCGTGGAATTGTCTAAGAAGTTTCCCTCAGACCCTGAGTCAATCAGGGCAGAGCAAGAATGTGTCATTCCGTTAAACTGAACTGAGGCTGATGGTGAGGTACGATGTGTGGGGGTGTTGAAGCAAGGAGTAGCGCCCACCAGAATCCCCCGGTCTACTGATGGGCTGGAGCTTTTAACGGACACTGCAATGCCCGATGAGCCGGCTTTCCACAGTACAGGCAGAGGCCTCGAGCCAAACGAATCCGTTTCTCCTCAATAGAAAGCTGAAGACGACCCAACTGCATAGGCTCTGGCGCAGTGGTGGGTGACTAAGTGTATTGGAAGCTAGAAGGGTCCTCAACCTCCCTCCCCGTAGCGCCAGTGACTCGTCTAAGCTGACGACGGTGCAGTCGGGCCTCCACACGGAGAGCCAGGTCCACCAGAGCATCCAAATCTCGCAGGAGGTCGTGGGTGGCAATCTCGTCCTGTATCTTGTCATCCAGGCCATCCCTGAATCTCTCTCGGAGAGCTGCCTCGTTCCAGGAGCAGGCGGCTGCTAGAGTCCTGAACTGGACAAAATAATCAGTGACTGAACAACCCCTTTGACTGAACTGGGCGGTGTGGAGGCAAGGAGGTGGCTCGGGACCTTCTGAAAACCTGCCGGAGATCATGGTTCTCCAACGGGACTCCGGAGAGATCCACCCTCTCCACCTGCAACACAGAAGACACAGGACAAGAAGCAGGACCAAGACAGACAGCAAGACAAGACGGACTCCAAGACAACACAGAATTCCCTGACCAATCAACATGAGGGTTGTTTTTAGTTAACCACGGGTGCCCCAAAACTACTGGAGCACTCAGGGAGTCAAATAAATAAAAAGTAATAACCTCACGGTGATTCCAGAGACTACAAGACTTACGGAAGGGGTAGAATGGGTGATGGTAAACCCGTTTAAGGAAGCGGCTTCGTCTCCCTGAGCAGACCGGTCGAAAAGCCTGGCCATTTCAGCACGGAAGTCCTCAAATGTTGCGCAGAAGGGGGCGTGTGCGTCCCATACTGCCATTGCCCAGTCGCTGGCCCTGCCCTTCAGAAGGGTGATAACAAACGCCACCCTGGACTCCTCAGTAGTGTAACGCCGGGGCTGGAGGGCAAACACGAGGGAACATTGGGAAAGGAATGCCCTACAAAAACTAGGGTCCCCCTCGTAGGGCGGTGGATTGTTGGCGTGAGGCTCGTGTTCGGGATGAGGGGCAATGGCTGCCATCAGGCCGCCTCTGGCATTCTCATGCAGCTCCTGGACTTGAGCGTTAAGCTCGATAACTTGGGCCCTCAGCATCTCCACTTCCTGGGAGGCTGCCGTTAACTGAGTGGCATGCTGGCCGAGAAGGATGCCCTGCTGTGCCACGGCATTTCTCACATGCTCTGCACCTGCTGAATCCATAACTGGTCAGTCTGTTCTGTCACAACAAAAAAAAGTTACGGATTTAGATGCAGGTGAAACAATTTATTCTTCTCCAAACTCAACAAAAAATCCTCCCTTACGGGTAATCCAAAAAGACTCAGACAGGCAGGTCAGAAAATAAAGTGCAGTTCAGGGCACGGCCGCCAGGTTGCAGGAGAGCATGCGACACACCCAGACTCAACCACAGAAGGAGAGGCATTTGGGTTCCGGTAGGCGTTTCGTCCGGAACGATGGTTGAGCAGCAGAGCTTGGACAGGCGGACCGGACCGTAGTGTGAAGGATGACCGGAGCGAGGAACAAAGTAACAACAGAAAAAAAAAGAGAAGGAAAGCAAAACCAAAACAAACTGGCGATTGGAGTCTAGGGGAACAGGACACGACAAGACAGGTTATTGCAAGACTAGATCGAGACACAAGCAAACTCACATGCACGCCAAAACAGACTGACACAAGAGAAGAGACGAGAAGGACTTAAATAGAGGAAGGAAAAAGAAAACGACAGGTGAAAGTGGGGAACGCTAATTGATTACAGATAGAACACACAAGGCGGGGAAGATGAGCACATGGCCGACTGTCACAACAAAGCCCACGTGCTTCATTCACAGGATGACAACACAGACAGGTAAGTCAAATCATACTCATGACACATTCAACCTCATGTTTTAAATCAGATTAATGTAATGCAAGTTCAACGTTGATTTGATTCAACTTAAACAACTATTCTGTTTAAAGGTCTCGTGAAGTGCTTTGAAATGTGCATTTTTATTCAATGTTTGAAACACAATGAGAGGGTGGGACATCGTGTAGTTCCTCCCCTTTTTATAAAACAGCCAATAGCGTTTTGTCAAGTCAAGTTTATTTATATAGCGCTTTTCACAATGTAGATTGTGTCAAAGCAGCTTAACATAGTTCTAGTAAAGTCCAGATTTCAGAGTTGAAGTTCAGTGTAGTTTAGTTCAGTGTGGTCTAAATTTCACTGCTGAAAGTTCAAACACCGCAGAGCAAATCCACCAAAGCACAGTTCCAGTGTGTTTTGCTTCATCTCTGTACTGCCAGTGAGAGTGGCTGAGCTCAAGCGCATCAAATGTGAAGCATCTTGAAGGGGCGGGGCATGTCAGATACTAGAGAGCATTTGATTGGTCACAATTTGATGAGAACCTGAAGTATGTGGTAACATGAAAAAAATCATCCATTTAGGCAGAAGTGACAAACTACAAGCCTTATGAGTTTTATATATTCTAAATGTGAATTTTGTCACTGTTTTGGAGCCCACTAGCTTATAGATATCCTAAAAACTAACAATACTGATACTAACATCTAAAAAAAACTTTATTTTCATGTCATGGGACCTTTAACCTCTGTTTGGATGAACTTCAGAATCCCACTGGAAGTATTAGGTCATCCAGGTAGTTTTAACAATTTTTCAAGTTCTATGAATTCTGACTATTTTCCTCACTACTGTTTTTAACATAATATATAGAAGGGAATATGTGATTTAAGATACAGTGTGTGTCTATTTCTTGAATATAAGGATCAGGGAAGAGTGACAAGCATTTTAAAAGCATATCAAGTCACAGCCAATACTTTCTTAAATAGCTTTTGCACATCTTTTGTAACACATTTGACTCTGGTCAAATGTATTTAAAGGCAAATAAACTGAATTCCAACTCAGCTAAAATGTAGTGTGACACATTTTTTGCTTCAGATTTAGCTGTAAAAAGTTACGTCTCTCTTTTTTGCTGCTTAAAACTTAAGACTTTGTTCAAATGTAAATGAATGACACTTGCTAGTGTCTGACCATATGTGAAGCTGCATAAAAATACCAATTAAATTACACAATGTTTAATATTTAGCAATTTATTTATTTATTTCCTGGAAAGTGGATGTCTGACAGATTTGATATTTTAATGAATAAGTACAGGTTAGAATAGTCATGTTGATTCATTTTTACATGAGCATATGTGTTAAACTACCATATATGATTTGTTACAGTGAAGAATCAGGTTTATGTTTTGCCAACAAAGCAATATTTTGTCTGTTAGTCTGTATCATTAAATTAGTTTTAATAATAGGTCTAAATGAGAGCAGAAGTCGATCACAGCCGAATCACACAAATGTCTTAAAAGCAATTGGAGTAACCATTATAAAGAATGTCCTAGATTTTTCAATATTTAGAGTCTAAAAGGCCACATATGGGGTGTATATATTGGACATTTTTACAAATCCGTTTTTGATTTCAAAGATTACCTTTGTATTTCACCATTGCCGTCGGATTAGCATTATGTAATTTAAACCTTTCAAAATACACCCAGACTCATCTGTTAAACTGTCTGTTGTGGCATTTAGAAGTGATGGTTTGATGATTTTCTTCACAAAGCATCAATCAAATTTAAATGTCAAGTCTTCATGGTGAAATTCAATGTCCCTTTATTTCATTTCATAAAGTTAGCGGTTCCTCTGTAATTTGCCAGCGCCAGAACTTTCCTCTTGATGGCTTAATGGTGCCTGCGGATACATTATTGAATTCGCACATTTAATCATATTTACACGGCATTAATCAAATGCCATTTCGATTCATTTTCATACCCACACGAAAGAAGCATGCATAAGTGTATTTAGGACAATCAATACGTCTGAATGACTCACAGAAGCTGCTTTAGCTGAAAACAGAAAAGTTTGTTTGAAAGTACAAGGCATCTAATATTCAACTAATAAGCAATAAGGCTGATTCTGGGTATTAAAGGGGACCTATTATGCAAAAAGCACTTTTATAAGGGGTCTAAACACAGTTGTGTGGCAGCAGTGTGTGAATATAACCTGCATCTAATGGTAAACAATTATTAATTCTATATTTTTTAATCACACTTGATAAAAACAGTCTGCAGAAACACTTTAGGTGCGTTCGACGTGAACCACGGCTTCAGCCGGCAATCAATGAGATTAGCCAAGTGCAGGCGGGGACGAAGTTGAAAACGGGGCCGTCAGGTCAGACACTTCAGGGCTCGTAGTTTGCTGCAGTCATGACACGTGGCGTGATCGTTTATTTATTTATTTATTTATTTAACAAAAGAGTTACCGTACAAATAAAACTGAATATAGTCTCTACAAACTATAGTTCATTTTCAACAAGAGAATTATTAATTAAATTTTAGTAGCCTATAGGGCATCATGGTGGCGCAGTGGGTAGCATGATCGCCTCACAGCAAGAAGGTCGCTGGTTCATGCCTAGGCTGGGTCAGTTGGGATTTCTGTGTGGAGTTTGCATGTTCTCTCCATGTTCGCGTGGGTTTCCTCCGGGTCCTCCGGTTTCCCCCACAGTCCAAAGACATGCGGTATAGGTGAATTGGGTAAGCTAAATTGTCCGTAGTGTATGTGTGTGAATAAGTGTGTATGGATGTTTCCCAGTGATGGGTTGCAGCTTAAAAAGGGCAAGGAATTAATATAAATAAATAGACCTTTTATCTGCCCCACCAAGAAAAACAAATTTGGATTGCATTTCTTAACTCCTAATGTCACTAGTTAACACACTCAATGCATTTTTTTTCAACATATCCCATAATTTCTAAAATATCAACCTCTACCAAATGGTTGATTTGTCGGTTAATGGTAAAAGTACCGGAATTAATACATATACAATGAAAAATCAGAAAATATGAAGTGTAAGACCAATTTATTTAAAAGATATATTCAAAATAAAACATTTTTGAATACTAAATCATCTTTATTTTTTGAAGTATGCCATAAAATATTTCAGATTCTCATTTAACATGTTTTGCAAGTAGTGCAACAGGATTATGTTTGTTAAATTTTTTTTGTAAACCAACAATGCTGTGTAGTGTAAACCATTATTTAAAACAGTCATTCTTTAAATTTCTTGAACAGTCATTATTTAAAACAGTCATTCTTTAAATTACTTGAACAGTCATTATTTAAAACAAAGTCAAAGTATGGTCAACCATTTGGTAGAGCAGGCAGTTAAAGGGTTAAACAAAGCAATAAGCACAAATTGTAGGAGGTTTTCCACTCTTAGGCTACTAGATGTTGAATGGTATGTTAATACTCTTCCAGTTCTTTTTTGAAAATGCTAAAAAGGGGTTTACATTTATTTACATTTATGGGTGGGTGTGTGTGTGTGTGTGTGTGTGTGTGTGTGTGCGTGCGTGCGTGCGTGCGTGCGTGCGTGCGTGCGTGCGTGTGTATGTGTCCCCAAAACAAGGTGTCTGTTAATATAGATTATTAAAATTATTTTGGATAATGAAAGCATTTACATCCAAAATATTGAACAAAGGATGTTCCCAAAATAAGTGAGCTACACTTTCAGTAGAACTTTCACAGAAAGAGCAATATATATAAATTTTACTTTTAAAAATCTGTATAAATGGCTTGGCAGGATACAATTATTTTATAAACATATAAATTATTTTATAAAATAATTATGTAACTTTATGGGTGTAAAATGATCAATGATGAGTATTGTATTATAGGTCTGTCAGACTTATTTAAGTTGATATTTGGTTATTCACTAAAAATTTATAATTTAAATCGATTATGGAGCTGAATACAGTAAATGGTCTGCGAAAAAGGTCGGAAATATTCATTCATTCATTTTCTTTTTCGGCTTAGTCCCTTTATTAATCTGGGGTCGCCAAGATCGGAAATAAACCTGTGCAAATAATCTAGCCTTTAGAAACAAATTATTTAACAAAAAGAGATGATTACTGCAGTAAAATATTTGTAGTCTTTTAATGAGCATGATATAATGGCATAAAAAGTTAATTGTTTCTTTGGGAATTTGTGAGACGGAGGTTGTCCAATAATAAACCAGAAACACACGTGGTTGTTGTCATGTGGTGAATCCAGCCAATCGTGTAATATTGGTGTCGTCATCGCAGCTCCTGCAGTCGCTCTACAGATGCTGCATCGGCTGAGTCTGCCGTCTGATCTTGAAGCGCTGTTGCTGTACTTTGATGCCACATGTGACAGTCACGTGGCGTCTGCGCAACGTTAAGTCTGACAAAATTTCTAACTGGCATGCACCGCTTTAAGAAAGATTTCGATCGGCGAACGCACCTTTTGATTGCCATTCTCCCTTTGTACGTGACATCAGAGGGGCAAAGCCACGCCCATTAGTGACAATCTCTCCCTCATTAGCATAAACGGCCCTAAGTGGGAAGCAGCCGTCTTCTATTAGAGTACATTATTCCCATATTGATTCTGTCACTATGGTGATGCATAGGCATTTGTAACTCTGCCGTCTTTTGAAAAGAGCATTCAAATCTCATTTGAATTTAAAGCGACAGTTACCAAAATGGCACAATTTTGATCAAAGTCTAAAAAGGACAGTTTCAAAGAGTTCTAAAACAAATATTTGTGTGATATTTTGAGCTGAAATTTGACATACACACTCTAGGGACATCAGAGACGTATTTCACATCTTGTAAAGAGGGGCATAATAGATCTCCTATAAGACGTTTGTTGTTGCTTTTGTTTTGCTTTTTGACTTCCACGGTAGGAAAGAAATAAATACTATGGAAGTCAGTGGTTACCATTAACCAACAAGAAAGAAACTCTAATAGGTTTTGAACAAGTGAAGGGTGAGAAAACGACAGAGATTTCAGTTTTGGGTGAACTATCCTGTTAATATTCAGTACAGCAGCATTCTTGCTTTTGTGACGCTTCTGTCAATACTTTTTTAGGTATTCCTTCATTAATGGTATTTAAAATGTATGATTTTAAGATCAAAAGAGCCTTTTTTGTGCTCAGTGCTTTATAATGTGCAAATGATTAGAAGGAAAAACAACAAATAAGAAGAAAGCCAGACCAAAAGAGAAATCAAAAGAGTCTTTCTAGCATCTCTTATTGCAGCAAAAGAAGTAGGACAGTGATTTCTTTTATTCAACATTAAAGGATTAATCATTTCTCCGTGACATTTTCTCTCAGCTCTGAAGGTGAATGTTTGTGTCTGTGTGTTTTTAATATAATCTCTTTATCTGTATTGTTATTTTTATTTGTCACAGTTCTGCTCTGTGACGCTCTGATTTGAATGAGATTTATGAAACATTCAAAACATCATTGCTTTATTTTATAATTTTTTTTTGTTGCTTGGATCAATAATGCACCTGTCAATCAATATCAGTCTATGAGCTGCATCGTCTCAGAGTTTCACTCACAAATCCTAAATTAACGATTTTCATTGAAGGCGAGACGGCATCAAATATGGAGTGGTATTGACTGCTGGAACTGCAGTGAATTTTAATATGTCCCCATCTGCATGAAGCTTGGGGCTTTGTGGGTAAACTTGCGGACACCTGAGACAGCAGCGAAACAAGAACTCCATTTGAATGTGTGGAGGTCACAGGAAACATTTGCAAATTATCTCGCTGATGCGTCTTCTGATCTCCACACGAGATACTGGAAAACCAATCTGGCCTACTGATTGGTATCTTATCAGGCTGAGCTTGGAAAAATGTTCACAGTTTGGTGCAGGGATGGAAAAAAAAGATCACTCTTGTCTTCTCTAAATAACATTGGGAATGCCAAACAAATAAGCTTACACTGTAAAAAAAACAACAACTAATCCATAAAAGTTACGCTAAAAAAACAAGCAGCTGTAGAAAATATGGTAAAAATCATGAAATCATTTTTAATGCTTAACTACTGTATTTCACTCATTTATAGTGTTATACACCAATGCTTTAAAATACTAACATCTGCACATCATACCTTTGTTACACTGATAAAAACACAACCATAAGCATGTGGTGATAAGAAAGTCATATCATGAACAATGCTCACCACAAACAACTTTTCCCTCAAGCAGAGAAACATAATACATAGAAGTCGACTCAGTGTCATTTACACAACTGCTAAACACCATCATGGTAACACACCTAAAATAAAAGCAATGCAATAAACATTATCTATCAAAATTAGATGCATCATGTAACTCTAATGTGCAAAACGGATGAGAAAAAACTAAAAAGAACCATAGTAAATGTCAACAAAAAAGTGTCATGCAGGGAATTCTGGCCAAGTCAATTTACGGTTATTCGCATTATAATTAAACTTACCGTTAAGCAGGTAACAGATGTTTACTGTAGCATTTTGACATTTTTTTTCCTTTGAAATCAGTGCCATTTTTTAAAAAGTGTATAATTCCTTTTTAGCCATTGGAAAACTGAGGAGACTATGAAACCATTTCAATAATTGACAACCAGGAGAAACTTTTAGGGGAAAAAAAGTTTTGAAACTGTCTTTGATATAGCATTTTAGAACGCTGTAAAAAATAAATCTGTAAAATTTACGGTGAAAAAATGGCAGCTGTGGTTGCCAAAACTTTACTGTTAAAAATACTGTTGAAACCGTAATTTTTTTTCTAAATTTTACAGTAAAGTACCATATTTCCCTAATTTATAGAATTATACACCAATGTTTTGAAATACTAACATCTGCATGTTTACAGTTTTTTACCGTTAAAATCACCGCCATTTTTTTAAAGTGTATAAACCGACAAATTCCTTTAGTCACTGGAAAACTGTTTAAACGATTTCATACTCTCCTCACTTGACAACCATTGGACAACCATTGACAACCTATTTAAGCCATTGGAAAACTGAGGAGAGTATGAAACCGTTTCAACACTTGACAACCAGGAGAAACTGTGAGGGGGAAAAAATGTATTGACAATTCTGTCATTGATATAGCATATTAGAACACTGTAAAATCTGTAAAATTTACGGTGAAAAACAAATGATGGTTGCCAGAAATTTACCGCCAAAAATACTGTTGAAACCATAAAAGAATTTTCAAAATTTTATGGTAAACTACCGTATTTCATTAATTTCTAGAATTATACACCAATGTTTTGAAGTACTAACATCTGCATTTTTACACTTTTTTTTACCGTTGAAATCACTGCCATTTATTTTCAGTGTATGATTCCTTTAGTCACTGGAAAACTGTTGAAACAGTTTCATACTCTCCTGACTTGACAACCAGGAGAAACTGTGAGGGGAGAAAAAAAAAAGTTTTGACAACTCGGTCTTTTATAGCATATTAGAACACTGTAAAAAATCTGTGAAATTCACGGTGGAAAAAAATGACAGCTGTGGTTGCCAGAACTTTACCATTAAAAATATTGTTGAAACTGTAAAAGAATTTTCTAACATTTACGGTAAACTTCCGTATTTCTTTAATTTCTAGAATTACACACCAATTTTTTTAACGTTAAATTCACTGCCATTTTTTTAAGTGAATGATTCTTTTTAAGCCATTGGAAAACTGAGGAGAGTATGAAACCGTTTCAACACTTGACAACCAGGAGAAACTGTGAAAGGGAAAAAATGTATTAACAATTCTGTCTTTGATGTAGCATATTACAACACTGTAAAAAAATTCTGTAAAATTTACGGTGAAAAACAAATGATGGTTGCCAGAAATTTACCACTAAAAATATTGTTGAAACCATAAAAGAATTTTTAAAATGTTATGGTAAACTACCGTATTTCATTAATTTCTAGAATTATACACCAATGTTTTGAAGTACTAACATCTGCACCGTTGAAATCACTGCCATTTTTTTTCAGTGTATGATTTCTTTAGTCACTGGAAAACTGTTGAAACGGTTTCATACTCTCCTCACTTGACAACCAGGAGAAACTGTGAGGGGAAAAAATGTTTTGACAACTCTGTCTTTGATATAGCATATTAGAAGCTATACTGCGATTGCCTGTATGTCAGATGAATTCACATGTCATGAAAGACATTTCCACGATTCAGCTCTTTCTGTTTACACTCGGCAGCAGCCTCATGTACTATTCTTTCCTAGGTCGCATGCACTGAAGCTCACCCTGAACAAACTTGACTTAAATTTCAGCTCGGAGATGAAGTATTTACATGCTTTGTTCTTCCAAGTGGGTTGCTGTGCAGACACAGACTGTGGGCAGTGTTGACTTTGTTCCTGTTATCCTTTTGATGAATGCTGCTGCCGCTGTGGGCATTACCTCCCTTCGTGCGGGGCCTATTGATCAGGGCCATTGCAATCTAGTACCTGCACAGGATTACTGTCTCCACCGTTATTCACAATCAATGACTCAGAGACAGCCGTGGCTAAAATGTCCTCGCAGGAGACAGAGGAGCTCCACTTTTTTAGTTTATTGAAGATGACGCACATGTGGGGAACAATAGTAGAAGTCTGAAATTTGGCAGACTTTACTCTGATAAACTGCTTGGGTGAGTTCTTGTCAAAGTTGAGATGCATTTCAGAAAATCTGTGTTTTGGGAATTTCGCTAGTTATTCGTTTACAGGCTTCTGGCTTGGGATTGATGTAGCTTTGCCAGCTTCGAAGGGTTGAGTTGAAGTCGAAGTGAGTTGATTTAATATTATTTCAGGAGCCCTAGCCACTTTAAAAGATCAATTTTTGGAGTGCTTTCTGGTTGACAGACTGTAAAAATGCAGGGTTCCACTCAATTCATTCATGTTGTCCCAACACAAATCGATTAAGTTAACTTAATTGTTGTTGTTTTTTACAAATTTAAGTGGATTGAACATAAAACAATTAAGTTGCCCCAAAATAATCTCAATGCAGCTTTATTTAGTGAATGGTCAGGCAGGCAGGGGACAAAACAGGAACAAAACATAAATAGCAATAGCAATCCAAAAAGTGTAGTCCAAGAAACAGGCAAAGGTCGGGGCAGGAAGAAAACTATCACAATCCAAAAAAAGTCCAAGAATCAAAAACCAGACAGAGCAAAACATAGAACACAAGAACAATACTGAGCAAAGAATGAATGTCTCTGTTTCGCTTAAATAGTCTAAGTAATCAGTGAGGATGATCTGCAGCTGTGTGTGTGAAATCAAGGGGTGATCTAGAACTGGTGTGTGAGTGCCGGGCATGATGCGATTTGTAGTTCTCCAGCGATCATAACAATATCTGTGTTAAACATAAATAAAGAGTTTTTATTAATTATGACTTTTTCTTTTGCAGTTATTACTGAATTTTTATTTTACAATTCAGAAATTAATCCTCACATTTGTGCAGCATTTAGAAATTTTATTATGTAATATTTTAGTTTACATTTCTACTAAAGGTTTTTGCAGAATTCTGAGAAAAGATTTGGAATTGTCATTGCAATGGAGATGCGTAAGGTGGCATTTCTCTATATATCTTTGCAATGGTTTTCTGCTAAAAACAGAGTCCGATTTGTGAGAAATGAAGAGTTCAGATGCAAAAACCTCTAAATGCCATCTGAAATTTCCTTAAAAAACAAGCATTTTTCTCAGTGTCCTATGTTTATTTTAAGTTATTTCACATTAAATGCAATAAAAATCACCATAAAGGTGAAATTACTGAACCTACTGACAAGAACCGGAGAAAAATGCTCATTTTAGAAGAAAAGTTTAGATGGCATTTAGAGGTTTTTGCATCTAAACTCTTTAAATATTGTAATTATTGAAAAAGAAATTGTGATAATTAATTTTTTCTTTAATAAAATAAAAATATGTTTAACACAGTTATAAAATGTGTGTGTTGTTTGATTAAAAAGTAGTTAATCACTGTCCTAAAGTAAAACCACTGTTCTACAAAGAAGTGATTTGTTTATGAATTACTCTTTTCATATACAAACTGTCAATCAGAAAGCACTCTAGAAAATTCTTAAAGAAAGAGACCTATCGTCATTAATTTTGCAAGTTATCCTTCTTTTCCAAAAATATGTGACTTCATCACATATAAAATAAAATCAATTTTCCATTTCGAAGATCATAAGTAAATCAGGTACAATAGCTCTTCTTGACATCTGTTCTCCAAAATTCCCATATGATTGATTGTCATGGTTGAAATGCAGCCAACAGAAATGCATTACAATGCAGGCCAGCATACAATGCCAACTATTTTTCGAATCGTATATCCACACCCCATAATAATAATCACTCCTGACAAATCAGAAACCACACATTTGGATGAACGCGTGATTAAAAGTGACAGTTTATGATGTGTTTTGGATTCTCCTCCTGCTCTCCTGCGCATAAAGGCAGCCAATGCGCTTCGGTCTGACCCTCACAACCCTATTTTAAATGCAAATACTGAGTGTTTATCGGAGCTCCTTTGCCTGTTTTGTGGCAGTGAGCTGTTGACCTTAAGGAAATGGAAATTTGCCATCAGTAAAGCAGCAGCCATCTGCCCTCCATCTGCAAAACAGAGGGAGAAATATCCCTTACCCAGAGAGAGAGAGAGAGAGAGAGAGATAGACAGAGAGATTATACTTGTCTAATTAGAATAATGTTATTAGACCAGCAGAATCAGTGTAATTTCGTTAGACGATAACCCTAGTTGGCTTCAAGACGCACCATTAGAGGAAAGAGCAAAAGTATCTTGGCCTGGAGCTTCAAGTCCAAAGCCATTCCAAACATATTCTGACATGCAAAGGAGGTGAAGCACAAAACCATCCATGGCCATATTTAAATTCCAGAGCTCTCGTGCGGAAATCAGCTGCTTATTGACTCCATTGATTGAATTCTCATGCTCCTCTTGACCTCTCCATCTCTGTTCTTGCTTGCTGCGAATACCAGCTTTGGAATGATTGATCAAATTCTTTGTCCTCGGTTAATCTAGACAAACTGGAAGACAAAAAAAGAGAGGGTCAGATCCCATTGTGTGAGCTCTTCACTTCAGTCAATGAGCGAGTGTTTCTAAATATTTAGCTAATGTCTGTGTTGCAGTTCATTCCGTTCCCATTGATTGAGGAGTCTGCGGGGATATTTTTGTGTTTTGTTTTTTTTCACCTTGATGTAAAAGGCGGCCAATAGGGGTCTGCAGACAATGCGACACATTGATTGACTGGAAGCTGAAATTAACTGGAGTTGCTTGTTTGTCCGTTCACAGCTGCAGGCTATAATTGGATCTGGAGTGAGTGACACTTAGATTCTAAAAGATACATCTGGCCAGCTGTCAGCATCTGTGGCTCCGTCTTCATTCGGTGGCCATTATTCAGAAATTAGCCTCCAGAAGTGCAAGGAAGCTCTTCAGTTGGGTATTTTTAAAGAGATAGATCACGCAGAAATGAATGTTCTGATAATTCTGTCATTTTTTTTTTTTAAGTCAGTGACTTTATTGACCATAACATCTCAATTTAGAATCAACATCAAAAAGTGTGGTTTTTTAAAAATTATTAATAGAAAGAAAATTAAATGCAATTCATTTTAACGTTTTGAATAAGATAATAAATAAATAACAAAATAAATTTTCAGTGCATATATATATATATATATATATATATATGTTAGCTCCCCTGTATATTTTTTCCCCCAATTTCGGTTTAACGGAGAGATTTGTTTTTCAACACATTTCTAAACATAATATTTTTAATAACTAATTTCTAATATTCAATTCAATAGCGCTTTTACAATGTAGATTGTGTCAAAGCATCTTAACATAGAAGAGTACAGTAAATTGAAACAGTGTCAGTCCAGTTTTCAGAGTTTAGGTTCAGTTTAGTTCAGTTCAGTTCAGTGTGGTTTAATTTTCACTGCTGAAAGTCCAAACACTGAAGAGCAAATCCATCGATGCGCAGCTTCACAGGTCTCGAACCATGCAAGCCAGTGGCGACAGCGGCGAGGAACGAACTTCACCAATTGGCGAAAGTGAAGAAAAAAAAACCTCGAGAGAAATCAGGCTCAGTTGGGCACGACCATTTCTCCTATGGCCAAACGTCTTGTGCAGAGCTGCAGTCTAGGCGCCGGAGGCTGGAGAACGCTGGACGTCCATCGTGGAGAAGCTGCAGGTGGGAGAGGTCACCGGCTGGTGTACAGGCTGGCCCTTCAGGATAATGCAAAGACTCGTCTGTCACTGGGGTCTTACAGGAATCAGTCTCATGCTCTCCAGTCCTCCATGACCACCACAGCAGCTGCTCAGAATACGGCCTGGTCCAGGATTATGGAAACCTTGGGAATAAAAAAAACACACTAACATAAGCGCAGATGCCGTTCAAATTATAATGTCTTTTGGGAAGTGTTCCCGGCTCCGGTTGCCCTAAATAATGCAGACTAACAATCCTTTAAAGGATTTGTATTTCAAAAGCATTTGTGTTTTATGTGTATGCTAATGCAAAGAGATGTGTCTTTAATCTAGTTTTAAACTGACAGAGTGTGTCTGCTTCCCGAACTGTGCTAGGAAGGCTGTTCCAGAGTTTAGGTGCCAGTGAGAAAGATCTACCGCCTACAGTTGATTTTGATATTCTGGGAATAATCAATTGTCCAGAATTAATTGAGCGTAGTGGACGTGAGGGGCTATAATACACCAGGAGCTCCCTCAAATACTGGGGAGCTAAGCCGTTCAGGGCTTTGTAGGTAGTCAATAAAATGTTAAAATTTATACGATATTTAATTGGGAGCCAATGCAATGATGAAAGAGCTGGAGTAATATGGTCATATTTCTTTGTTCTAGAAAGCACTCTAGCAGCTGAAGTTTGTTAATTAGACCAATAGGGCAACCGCCTAGTAACGCATTACAATAGTCTAACCGAGAGGTCATGAAAGCATGAATAAGCTTTTCCGCATCAGACACTGATAGCATATGTCGAAGTTTGGCAACATTTTTAAGATGAAAAAATGCAGTTTTACAGATGCTTGAAATCTGGCCTTCAAACGACAGGTTGCTATCAAAAATCACCCTCAAAATTTTGACTAAAGATAAGGACTGAACTAAGAATCCATCAAGGGTTAGACAGTGTTCTAGGTTTTTTCGTGTGAGGTTTTTGGGTCCAATAAGCAAGATAACTGATTTCTTTTATCTTTGCCATGATGACAGTACATAATATTTAACTTGATATTTTTCAAGTTTAACTAGATATTTTTCAATTTAAAGGCTTAACTAGTTTAATTAGGCAAGTTAGGATAATTAGGCAAGTCATTATGTAACGATGGTTTGTTCTGTAGACAATAAAAAAAATATATATTGCTTAAGGGGGCTAATAATAATGACTTAAAAATGGTTTTAAAAAAATTCAAAACTGCTTTTATTCTAGCCGAAATAAAACAAATAAGACTTTCTCCAGAAGAAAAAATGTTATAGGAAATACTGTGAAAAATTCCTTGTTCTGTTAAACATCATCTGGGAAATATTTGAAAAAGAAACAAAAATCACAGGATATGTTTATATGTTTAATTGTATAATGTGTATATGTATAATGATCAAAAGTGATCATATTAAATTATTTACAAATGAGAAAAAACAATGGTCTAAAGCATATTGGCAAAATATAAAGATTTAAAAATGGCAGTATTTTGGGGGCTGCATAAATCTTTAAAAAAAATGATTCCAAATATGCCTGACAAGATTTTTTTATATAAACTATTGTGTTTTGTGTATTGATGTTATCTGTAAATAATGAAATAATGGTAATAACATAATTATAATTATGTTGTACTTTGAGAAAAAAAAAACCGTTTTTGAAAGCTACGGCATTTTCAAATGTATCCTAAAAACACTGTCTCAGTGTGGACAGAGGGCCAAAATAATAGTTTTTAATAATAGAGTTTTTAAATACGAAATCGTATTGGTGTGGACATTACCTCTGTCTTAATAGCTAGTTTGATCAATTAGTAGTTAGTAAAGGATAATCTCAATTTTGCTTTTTGGATTCAAATGAAACCTTTTTGTACATGAAAAAACATTGGTCTCTAAGTTTTTAAAACTACTCTTCGCAGTTTATGAAACCAACCCCAGTAAATATCTATAGTATGTGACAATGTATATAGCAAAGTAGTATGTGAGTGTATTTATTTGTAGATATTAGAGAGGTCTGTAAGTTCAGCATGTCTCCATGTCCTGCTGCTCCGCTCTGGCAGGAAGTGCAGTTCGCGGTGAAGGGATGGACAGCAGCATCAGAGGCATATGGGTAAACTGAGCCGCACAGCTGGAGCCTCCTGCTGCGTCCTCATTGGCCCCTGCAGCCTGTTGCCACGGCACCGAATGCCCAGCCATGAAATATGGATTCAGATCAAGCCAGCATGTTGTCATAATAGAAAATAAACCCAAACCTGAGAAAACACAGAACTCTACACAACTTCAGAGAGAAATGCACAACAACGAGGCTCGCAGTGATCACACTGTAAACCTTTTTTTTTTCTTTTCTCTTTGCTCCTCCACCTGACCCCGTTGCTCTATCAGTATGTGCATCACACACACTATCCACCATATCATAACTGCTGGCGATGATCTCGGTTTAGTTCTGCTACGGGCTGCTTTATATTCACTGTCAGCTTGCCAGGTGTAAATTAGCCATGATAAGCTCTGCCCTTCACCGCCGTACTTCTGCTGTTATGACAAGGTCCGCCAGTCAAAGCATGCTTCAGATCAAACAAAGAAAAACGCTCGCCGTTTGTTCTATAGCACACAGAAGTTAAAAGAGAGAGAGAGTGTGTGTGTGCTGGTTTTGGTGGTTTACAAAATTTGTATAATGACATGGGTTTGACCTAGTTGTACTCTGTTAGGTACTCTGTTTACGAGGACATGGCTTGTGTCCTTGTAATTCAAAACACTTTAAAATAATATTTAACAGGGTCTTTTACATTAAAAAATTTGCCACAGGTTTGCTGTGAGGGTTGGGTTTTGGGGTAGGGTCATATAGCAAGCAATATTTACTGTATTAAATACAATACGCCTATTGAGAGTCCTCGTAAACCACCAATACCAACATGTATGTAGGCCTGTCACAATGTCTTTTTTTAGTTGTACAATATATTGCAGCAAAATATATTGCGATATATTATTGTCACTTTAATGCTGTGTTCACACCACACCAGACTCGGTACGCGCAGATAAATCGCACTATTCGCGCACGTGAACATTTTGAGTTTACTTGCCATATTCGCGCGTCAAATTCACTAAGCAATAGACGCAGAATTGTGTCATGGGCGGGGCTTCTGTCTGCCCGGTGACTGTAGCTTAGTTGCTAAATGGCTAACATGGATTTTATTGAGAGAATAGCTGTGTTTATGTGCTTTGGGAAGGCTGAAAAACAGCGTCGATTCATTTGGAGCCATGTCCGAGTCCACTAGATCCATTCAGAGGTGCACCCAGCCCTGTGAGTTCATAAACTCCTCCAGAAACTGTACCTGGATGATGGAAGCTTTCAGCGGTGCTTCATACTGAGCCGAGCCCAGTTTGATTTGCTGTTGTCCGGTGTCGGCAAGAGAATTTCCCCTCTGGACACCAACCACATAATCACGCCCCTACAAGCTCCAAACCAAAGATTGGTTAACGCGGCGCAAATGTCCGCTGAAGTTCAGATTTTCCAACTCGAGCAATTCGCACAAAACGTTCAACTCGCGCCGCTTCATTTGCGCGAATCGCGTCATTCGTGCCGCCTCATTCGCGCGCCACAGGATGTCTATTCGCGTCTTTGCATTGACTTAACATGTAAATCACTCACGCTTAACGCTTCTTCCGCGTCTGGTGTGAACATGCCACTCATTATCAGTGATGGGAATAACGGTGTAGCTGTGATACTTTTTTCAGTAACGAGTAATCAAATGAATTACTGTTTCCCCAGTTACAATGCCATTACCGTTGCCGACAATAAAATGCAGTATACTATAATTGAGAACACTGAAGCGTTTTCATGCAAGCAACGTCTCTCTCAGCCAAAGGACCTCTCTTTGGTGTGTGTGTTTGTGTGTGTTGTGGGCTGGGGCGGGGCGGGGCACATAACAACCAGTGATGATTGGTATGTCTGTGAACGTGGTGTAACTGAGAACGTGATGATTGGCTTAGATATAGTACATTTCAATCGTTTGCCAATCAGAGGCAGACTAGAGTGGGTGTTCACACACAAGCACACGCACAGTCAGTGGCACACACCAAGGTGTCAGAATGATGGCAAATCCAACAAGTTCAAAGGTAGCATTTGCAAACTGTAAATATAAGCACTACATTTCCCTCGTTGAGGTGAAAGGCAAGAATGTTTATGTATCGTGCAACTTATGCCCAGGAAAAAAGAGTCTCTCTGTGTCGGTGACAAGTAATTCTAATCGAATGAAGCACGAAGAGGAGATGAAGCCATGACGTCAAAGCAAATAAAACCTAATTTTTCTCCACCGAAAACATGTATTACTCAGACAGAATTAAACAAAATAATATCTACATTGTCTCTCACATTGTCCCACAACACCAAAATAGTGTAGATTAGTGTACAATGTTTTATATTTATTTTATAGTCATTTGACAATTTAGATTTTTTTTTGAAGTAACGCAATATTTACTTTCCCTGGTAATTAGTTACTTTTATAATTATGCAACTCAGTTACTATTTGTGAGAAGTAACTAGTAACTATAACTAATTACTCTTTTAAAGGAACGACACTGCTCATTATATAATGCCAGAATGACAATATAATAGCATCATATTGCAAGTACACTCTTCCAAAGAGCACATAATATTTTATTATTAAGAATATTTAATTTAATTATAGTCATTTTAACAATTTAATAATTAGGCATTGGAATCAGAATGTGAAAACGTATGTCCTAAATAAATAATAATAAATGTTAACAAAAAAGTGCAAGGTAAAAAGTAACAGAGGCTGCGATATCTGCTACCAGATCTATTTTCAGTTGTCAGACACCCACATGAAAATATACTAAAGTAATTTATAGTAAATACTATAGTGTTTTTTTTAACCATACTGACACTGACACCTCCAATAGAGATCAAGATCAGTTGAAATGTTGCTAGAATTGTTTTTTATGTATGGGCGATATATATATTGCATCACCAAAAATTATTGAGGTCATGTCCATGTGTTGTGCGATAAGTCGATATATTGATTATTGTGACAGTCTTCCATGTATGAGTGTCTGTGTGTGTGTTTATTCCCATCTTACCTTCAATCCCTATATTTGGCAGGCCCAGCCGGAGAGCCGTATACACACATGCTGCTCTTTGAAAGCGGCCGTATTATCTTTACTACGCTTCACGTCACATTGAATTTCCCCTCCATTTGTGCGTTTCAGCAATTAGCCATGGGGCCCAGAGCAGCTCTTCCCATAATGAAACCCCCCTGCGGCTTGCCTTTAGCTTTGATTACCAAATGCTTCAGCAAGTACTTTTTATTTAGTGATATTAAATCCGACTCAAAGGTGACCAGCATCAGCGCTGTGTCTTTAAGTGTTGGAGTTATCCTGCAGCGAGAGAGTTCGAGCCACGCTCTAAAGCATCATGCTTCATGAGGCTGGGAATTGATGCAGAGTCGTTACAAGTCGAATGCTAAAAAGATGAATGTGCTTCCAACTAAATGGAGAATTTCATACAACTTGTATAAAATGTCACTGATATTAGCGGACAGGCTATTAGGAAAATTGCACAGGAAATGGAAACCATATGCGACTGATCACTTTAATGGTTGACTTACAGTATAGTTTAGTGTACACTACACTCTCTTTAGACTTTTGTACTTTTTAGGTACTAATATATTCACTTAAGGCAGTGTTTCTCAACCACATTCCTGGAGGACCACCAGCTCTGCACATTTTCCATGTCTCCCTACCAAACACACCTGATTCAGATCATCAGCTCATTAGCAGATACTGAAAGACCTGAAATGGGTGTGAAAGAGAAAGCAGACATCCAAAACATGCAGTGCTGGTGGTCCTTCAGGAACGTGGTTGAGAAACACTGACTTAAGGGACTAATCTGTATTTTTAAGCAACCAATATAGACCGCTTCTGGTACAAACGTGTAAGTTAAAGTGATGAATATAATTTATGTAATACTATGCTTGAAGTATTTTTATTTATATTTAAATTATATTTGGTTTAATATATGTAAAATTATTAAACACAACACAAATTATATAATCACACAGAAACAGAGTAGAGATCAAAATGAGAGAAAAACTCTTGATTTAAAAAATAATGTAATCTTCATTGTTCTAAATTTTAGAAAAGCATAAAGCATATCTAATAATGTGTTTACAAAAAAAACAACAACAATGCACTTCAAGACTTTGTTTGGAAAATAAAGTGATCAAAATTATAGAACAGCAATGATTGCAGCATGAACAAAGCTTGCATCTAAAATTTCTGAAGGTTACAGCGGTCAAAACTTTGTAGGGATTTTACAGGCCTTTGCTTTTAATGACTTTAGCACATCTGGACAGCCTGCTGTCAGAGGGTTTCAGTCACTTTAACATGGCTCACCATTTTACAAAGTCAGAAACTAATGTCAGGTTGCCAGGTAAATAGGGTTTGTCTGATAATTAAAGTTATAATAATAATTGTGTAATAGTTCACCCAAAAATGAAAATTACCTCATCATTTACTCTCCCTCATGTGGTTTAAAACCTTTATGAGTTTCTTTCTTCTGTTGAACTAAAAAAAAAGAAGATATTTTAAAGAATGCTGGTGGCTGGAACCTATATACTTCCATGATAGAAAAAAAGACAACGGAAGTCAATAAATGGCAGCTATATGATGTAAATGATGACAGAATTTACATTTTTGGGTGAACTATCCCTTTAAAGAAATTGTTATGCCAGATGGAAACCAAAATGGAAGGTATCTGAAAAGTTTCAAATGTTTTTTTTACTGAGTTAATATTTTTTACTGAGTAATCCATGAAATGTGCTTAAAAATATGGTCTTCAGAAAATGTCAAATAGCAGTGACCTTGAAGTTTCTGAAATTGTGGGTTGTTCACTAGTTTTATGTCCACTGTTTATAGAGTCTGAGCATTCAATCTTTTTTTTTTTTTTTTTTTTGGTTGTCCATACATGTGACCAATGAGCCATTGAAAGTTTTCCTATGCCAGTCGTTTGTCGACTGTGTCAACAAGAAAATCTTGTGTGATGTCTAGAATATTCTCTGCTGTTGTTGCTGTTGTCAGCTATGGATTTGTTGGTGGAACCTGTTCAGTCAGACATGTGACAGGAGGAAATGACACGTAGCGCATGGTGAAAACTTACCCCCATTTGACTTAATGGCCAATGAGCATGCATACACATGCACACACACACACGCACACAGGAAATTATGTGTGAGGTGCCGGTCTGCACGCAGGAAGTGGAGGTCTGCTTGTCATTACAGATTTATAGGTTGGTTTCTATCGACAGAGGCTCTCATGCCATTTCAGTATTTTCTATAAGCAGGAGCATAAATCTGCCACAGAGCTTTCAATTGAAAACATGGGGTTTCATTGGTCATTTTTTACAAATCTTTAAAGGTCCCATGAAATTAAAATAAAGTTTTTTAGATGTTAGTATCAGTATTGTTCGTTTTTAGGATGTCTAAAAGCTAGTGGGCTCCAAAACAGTGACAGAATTCACATTTAGAAGATATAAAACTGATAAAAAAACATGAAAGGGTTGCAGTTTGTCACTGCCGCCTAAATGGATCAAGGAGGAGTTACACTATGTCCCACCTTCTCTTCGTGTTTTGGTTGAGATCACGTCCAACATCAAATAAAAACGCACATTTCAAAGCACTTCACAGGACCTTTAAATAAGATATTAGGGACAAATGTATATTAAAAAAATCTGCACAAAGTGGAGAAACCTCAGGATTGGGAATAGACTATTGTGTAGAGGAAGTGCTACTGAATTTTGTCATTAAATGTTTTATCAACTATCACAATTCGTTGAGTACGCAACAAAGTCAGTTTCAAGGAAAGTCTGTTCACTCTACGGCCATATTTGAAAAGCATCCAGGCAGTTTATCCAAGATCATGTCCTATCTAAATGAATGCAGGAATTCTGAAATCTCAAAAACACCCAAATAAATTCCATATATTAAATCAACAACTAAATTTGCAGTGACCTGTCTCATTACTTTTGTTACTTAGCTGCCACTGGGACACTTAAGTTTACTTCACTGTATTTCAATTAAACCCTAATCTAATCACAACAAACTATATACCATTGGAATACATATGTTACCACTGTTTTTTTTGTTTTGTAGGAAGAGTAATAGACCAAAACCCATTTACTGTTACCCTTCAGCCTGTGGGACCATTTGCGGTTATGTTTTTAAACCCTAATATTTTAGTCTAAACATAAAGCAATCATGACAAGCTATGAATCATTTGAAAGCTTACAATTTCTAGTTGCCATATTTGGTGACTAATATTAGTGAACAAAAGTTATTTATTTATTTGTGACAAAGATATTCATCAATGTCATAAAGCATTACTTTGCTACAGCAATCCATTCATTCATTCATTTTCTTTTCAGCTTAGTCCCTTTACTAATCTGGGGTCACTAATCACTAACAGCGGAATGTACCGCCAACTTATCCAGCATATGTTTTACGCAGCGGATGCCCTTCCAGCTGCAACCCATCACTGGGAAACATCCATACACACACATTCACACACATACACTACGAACAATTTAGCCTACCCAATTCACCTATAGCGCATGTCTTTGGACTTGTGGGGGAAACCGGAGCACCCGGAGGAAACCCATGCCAACACGGGGAGAACATGCAAACTCCACACAGAAACGCCAACTGACACAGCCGAGGCTCGAACTGGCGACCTTCTTGCTGTGAGGCGAACGTGCTACCCACTGCGCCACCGTGCAGCCTTTCAGCAATCCATGTAAAACAAAATTTGTATTTGTATGTATTTAAAGGCCAATTTCAAATGAAATACAGTCAGTCTACTTTAATTTGCTTTGCTTTCTGCTTTACAAAGTATGAATAAGTAGGGTTCAGATTCCTCAAAACATACAGGAATAAGAAAAGAGGCTCACTTTTATGGTTACCAATAGAAACCGGATGTTATCTAGTGATGATGATTGGTACTGCAGCCAAACAAAACTTGCAATATTTGGAAAATAATTAGTTCAGACATTTAACTCTGATTTTCTGTCAATTTTAGGCTAAAACAGGATAAAAATACTTTTAAATGTATTAAAACAAAATATACATTTATTGTTTTGTTATTTTCATAAACTGAAAGGCACATCAGTTTTGTTTTATTTAACTTTTTGAACTTGGTGACAGTTAAGGGGTTAAAGGGAAAAATGAAAATTATGCCATCATTTACTCACCCGTTTGAGTTTTTTGTTTTGTTTTGTTTTGAAGAATGTTAGAAACCTGTAACCATTGACATCCATAATAGGAAAAGCAAATACTATGGAAGCCAATGGTTACAGTTTTCCAACATTCTTCAAAATATCTTCTTTTGTGTTTAACAGAACAAATAAACTCAACCTGATTTGAAACAAGTCAAGGGTGAGTAAATGATTGCAAAACCTTCATTTTGGCATGAACTATACCTTTAAGATGTAATTATGTTTAAAACATGTTACATCCAGTTTGCCCCAGGTACTGCACATGCGACAAACTGTCAAGTTTTTTCACAACATCAATCTCATTTAAGGCTGTTTTAGTGGTAACCAGAGGACATGGTTACAAATGCTGGAAAAATACAGACAAAACCTGGAGCAAAAACCAGAGGATGACACTGGAAAGACACGATATGTGATGTCAAGTATATTTATATAGCACTTTTCACAATGTAGATTGTGTCAAAGCAGCTTAACATAGTTCTAGTAAAGACCAGATTTCAGAGTTGAAGTTCAGTTTAGTTTAGTTCAGTGTGGTTTAAATTTCACTGCTGAAAGTTCAAACACCGCAGAGCAAATCCACCGAAGCACAGCTCCACAAGTCCCGATCCGAGCAAGCCAGTGGCGACAGTGGCGAGGAAAAAAAAACTTCACCAATTGACGAAGTGATGGGAAAAAAAAAATGCTAGAGAGAAACTAGGCTCTGTTAGGCACGACCATTTTTCATCTGGCCAAACTTCCTGTTCAGAGCTGCAGTCTAGGCGCTGGAGGCTGAAGAAGCTGGACGTCCATCGTGGAGAAGCTGCAGGTGTGAGTAGGGCACCGGCAGGCGGTCAGGTTGGCCCGCAGGATCAATGTGGGGACTCGTTTATCACAGTGGTCATTCAGGAATAAGTCTCCATGCACTCCATTTCTCCATGACAACTACAGCATCAGCTCAGAATACGACCTGGTCCAGGATTATGGATATCTTGGGATCATCTCTTCACAGGTCTTGGATAGCATCAAAGGCGCTTCATAGTCTCTAGGGACCTCTGAATGAGTATCCCCAGGTGGAAATAGAGAATAAAGAAAATAATTAGCATAGCTGCTGTTCATAGTGTATTTAAACGAGATGCAAAAATGGAGTGTTATAGACGAAAATAGCAGTTAAATAAACAAACATAGAAACAAACATGTAAAGCATATGAGAGTTTCTAACACAATGTCTGGTGTATTGAGGAGTGTGTCTACAGGTGATGTCAAGCCAGCTCACCTGCGTGGAGCACATACATGCACCATACCGTTATGCGATGCATTGAGTGTATGCTTTACTAAAAACATAGGTCTTTAATCTAGTTTTGAACTGAGAGAGTGTGTCTGAGCCTAGAACATTATCAGGAAGGCTATTTCAGAGTTTAGGAGCCATAAATGAGAAGGCTCGACCACCTTTACTCGA
>CAIGQV010016645.1:16566995-16578142 GCA_903798115.1 Danio jaintianensis | reverse complement strand
GTGTTGTGTTGTGTTGTGTTGTGTTGTGTTGTGTTGTGTTGTGTTGTTGAGCTGCGCTGTGCAGTGTTGTTCATGCCCCAGCAGTGAGGGCCAAGCCTGGCTCGTCACGCTCTGCTTGTCTATGTGCACAGGCTCCTGATCCCTGATAACCCAGATGTGTGCTTATTCAAATGGGAGCAGCTCCAGGCTTCCCCTTGCAAATAAGGGGCCATCCGCACGTATTGTCACACAAATTAAAAACGGCAGTTTGTCTGGCGGATAAGAGTCTGTGAGAGGTGTGTGCACGTCTGCATGAGAGTAAATGAGAGCAAGAGAGAAAGAAAGAAAGGTATGGACTCTCTCCAGCTGAGAGTCTTTGATGTGCACGGCCGTTCTCCTCCTCCACTGAACCTTGCTACTTCCACTTCTTCCTGCTGCTGTCATCTCCGTCCCTCTGGAATAAAGGAGAGAGAAAGTGATTTTCTCCACACCACCACCTGCATTTGAGAGCCTTGAGATTTCTGAGGGGGTTTTTCCTTTCTGAATAAATCTTCACCCTTTTCTCCTCCGCTGGCTTGAATCCCCAACCGTATAAGCCCGTCTGATCCGTCCCAATAATAAAAGCATTGGCTGGCCAGTCTGTGTGAAAATAGGTTCGGCACATTTCTAATTCACTTTAATTACCGCCGCATTCAGAGCTCCAGACCCACTGGTGACTAAGTTAACCTGTGAGCGTGTAAATGGGCACATACGTATGCAGGACAGCCTGTCGTTTTCCGGAAGGCCTCGTGGATGCTTCTGTCAAAGCGTATGAAGCTCTGGAGTGAATTAGATTTATGTGTAAATAAGTCAGGCTGAGGTTTTAATCTACTGTCTGTCTCTTTATCTAGCCCTCTTTTGCTTTAGCCTACCCTCAGGTAACTCTGAAATCTCCCACAATCCTGCACTCTCACCCTCCCTCGCTCTCTGTCTCTGTGGCTAACAGCTGGTATCTGTGTGCTTCCAGCTGTGTGCTTGTATAAAATCTCTTAGAGATCTCGTAGAGTGGCATATTTAATTTTGAAATGCCCATTTCTCTTATTAAATGATTATGAAGACCGGCCATGTGAAGCAACCAGTGCTGGGGAACAGCTAACAAAAAGCAATGGCTCTACTAGCTTATATTAGTTTTTTTTGTTGATGTTGTTGCAATGAGTTGTAATATAGCTATACCACATTGTTGGTTTTGAGCATTTATTCACGCATCTTTGAGCAATCTGAGGGAAGAATCAAATCTTTAAATAATTACACTCATGACGCCTTGTTTTAGTGGCGGCATGGTGGCTCAGTGATTATCACTGTCACCTCACAGCAAGAACCAAGAACTGGACCAGTTGGCACTTCTGTGTAGAGTTTGTATGTTCTCCCTGTGTTCGCGTGGGATTTCTCCGGGTGCTCCGGTTTCCCCCACAGTCCAAAGACATGCGGTATAGGTGAATTGACTAAACTAAATTGACCGTAATGTATGAGTGTGTGTTTGAATGAGTGTGTATGGGTGTTTCCCAGTACTGGGTTGGGGCTGGAATGGCATCCGCTGCGTAAAACATATGCCAGAATAGTTGGCGGTTCATTCGGCTGTGGCGATCTCTGAAATAGAGACTAAGCCGAAGGAAAATGAATGAATGAACACTTTGTTTTTTTTTAGGAAGACTTGAAACTAGTATGGGACTGGATCCCCTTTTACATTAGGTACTACCTTAACTCTTAAAGTCTGCGTGAACAGAATATTGAGTAGGGGGGGGGGGGGGGCTTTTCTTGTGGATCTTTCTTAGCAAATTTTAGCAAATGGATTCCTTATAGCAAACTAACGGTAAGTGGGGAGTGGTTAAGAATATTGTGGCTGAAGCCATCAAACTGATTTCAAAAGAGAAGGCCAGACACTCCAAACGCAGAAGTAAATGGTCAGAATTTGATTGAAGATTACTAAAACAAACTTTTTTAGTGGATTAACTTGCAGAGATTAATTGTTCACCTATAGAATAACAATGCATGCTAGCAAAATAAACATTGTAAATTTTGATCTCACACTGAATAGACAATGCGATTAATAGGAGCAAGTGTCCACCAATGTGTTTTTTGCAATGCAGAAAGATGAACACTGTTCTAAAAGCAGGCTCAGCGCCTGGCTACACAGCCGGCGATTTAAAAATGTGACACTTCTATTTACAACAACAGAATAAAATGCTCAGCTTTTATTAAAATGCTCAGCATTCTGTCTGGCCCTAGTGATGAGCAATTCATCAGTGGGAAGTGACTATGTTGGTATTGGCTGATAAGAGCAAATTTTTCATGCTATTGTTATTGATCCGATTAGAAAATAAATGAGGGTTTAGGGATTAAAACAGTTTATGTTTAGTGGAACGACAAGATGTTGGCAGTGTAGGAGTTTTTGCATTGAAAATGAGAACTTCAGAATAATCATTTGTAAATTACCTAGATTTTTACCTTGAATTTCATTGGTTTCTTCAGGTAAAGTTTAAAATTAGTTTGCAGAAAAGTTCACATCAAGATCTGCATAATGGTCTACATCGACTTCCAAATATTAAGTTGTAATATCGGCTAAAATTTCCATACCAGTTCTTCCCCATTTTTTACTTTTGTAATGCAAAGTGCTGTCATACAGTGCTACTGTAGCTTTCGCTTAACACATTGCTTTTTCTAATGAATAGCTTTAGATAAACTAATTAAGATCATTTTATATCTTAATAGTTATTAATAATCACCTCTCATTTGTATTAATAATGGGATGTATTCTAGTTTTTAGCTGTATTAAATTAATTCAGAAACCCTTTTTTATATGTTTGGTTCTGGTTAAATTATGAATAATATCATTCAATAGATATGCATTTAAAAAGAAATCACTGTATTAAGTATCTATGAATAATGTAGATTATGTTGTGAGGGTTGGAGTAGCTTGGCAAGCAGTTTCAAAGTAACTTCTGGAACAATGGGAGCAACACGTCCTTGCACTTTTGTTATTATTATTTCTGAATCTTTTATTCACTCACTCCAGGCCTTGACTTCTGGAGAGTTCTGAATGTTTTCTTCTCACCCTTGTTCACAGGGCAGTTTCTCTCAAACTACTTCTGTGAAGAACTGAGAATTATATTGACATTAGTTGTCAAAAATGCCTTGGCCTTGAACTGTGGATGTTTTGATGATAAACACAACACTATCTAGAGGGTCATCGGTTTGTTTCCTGTTGACATGCTTGTACTGTTTGAGACTTTTTTGGGGCTTTAGGCTTAAAAAGACTGCCTTTGTTGGCATAAAAGATGTGATCTCTCATATAGTGAATCTGAACACAAGAATACACCCTCATGTCTTTGGTGTTTTTTTTGGTGGTATCACATACAGTTTCAGCCTCAGATGACACACCCATGGACCACCCACAGTCAGTTAATAAACCGCCAGATTCATTTTGAGGAAGGTACTACATGACTTACTATTTTATTTTATTTTGAAACTTTTAAAAGCATGTAGTCTTTTTTTTTTTTATAATGGATCGTTTTCTTGCCTGCTTTCTTTCACTTTATGGATACTGGATAATGAATAATGTCTAATGGCTAGCTTTCTCAAAAAAAATAATAATAATAAAAATACAAATTTATTTTATTTTTCAAAATTTTAAGTAATATTTTCAAATGTCACAGTCAATTTGTTTTGGTCTGCTCTCTTTCATGTTTTAGACAGTGGATAATGTATAATTGATAATGGATTTAATTAGATTTTTCTTTTATTTTTTTCTTTTATTCACATTAATATTGCACAAAAAGCTATATTATATGTTATTTTATGTGGATTCTAATTTATAATTTATTTTGAGGCTTTTAAAGGGATAAAAACTGCCATTCCTATTGAACAATGGACAGCTTTTGCCATTTTATTGCATTTCATAAATAATTATTTTTTTTTGTCTTTAGCCTTTCATGTTAGTGATAATGGACACTTAGAAGCCAGCAGAGTGTGGTAGATATTCCAAAATATTATTGTGCATTCCTATT
Organism: Danio jaintianensis; assembly: GCA_903798115.1. Lineage (NCBI taxonomy): Eukaryota > Metazoa > Chordata > Actinopteri > Cypriniformes > Danionidae > Danio > Danio jaintianensis. The sequence continues at coordinate 16,574,120 of CAIGQV010016645.1, read as the reverse complement.
GTTTTGGAGAGGGGAAAAAAATAAAAATAAAAATTTATTATTATTGTTGTTGTTATTAATAATATAGTAATATTATTATGATTTTGTTTTGTCATCAGACTCTTACCTGCCTAAATAGGCAGTTTGTACTAAAATACTTGAGGCAAAATGTGCGAGACATGAAGGGCACAACATCAATGGAAGCTCTATTAGTTAAAAAGTACTGAATTATACTTAACTCTAATATGAACTACATTATTCGAACAATGTGCATAACTGGGATTTTGAACAGTGTTCATTTAAATTCTCCTTGTCGCAGACAGCAAGCTGTCCTCTGCAAATTTAGTTGCAGCTCTAGGAATCATTAAAGCTGCTATCGGCTTCTGACTCATGTGTGGGCTCTTTTTTAATGTAATGATTTGGTCTCACCACCCAGAGCTCACTGAACTGCTCCTAATGTGAACTCTATTTCATCTGATATGTAGAAAAATTAGGCGTGTACCACAGTTAAGCCTTAGGTTTTGTGATGGTTGTTTTAAAACCACCATACAAGTACCTTGGTTACACACCAAAAGAAAAAAAACACACACACTCCCTTAAGCAAGAAGTTTCAAACACCAGTTTGTTTAATTTGAGCGTTCTTTAGGCAACCAGATGGAAATATACCAGATAGTATACCCGAAAATCTGTCTTGAATCTGGATTAAAAAAAGAATATGACTGTACATCAGCTGTTTCCTGGAACAGTGCTACCCATCCGCAGCTCTCTGCCCATGACCCCTCTCTGTTTGAGAGCACATGGCCATGAGGTCAGATTTATGAAAGCGCTTAATGGACTAACAAGTGGGAGGAGCAATGCCATATAAACCCGCCAATTACAAAGCTAAGGGTGTTTGGTGTTCTTCCAACATCCCAACTCAAACTTTAATTTCATCATTTGTTGAGTGCCATGCTCAACCATGCTTATTCATTACTTTACACTACAGCTTTTAAGTATTAGGTTCCTTATTAATAACAGCATAATTTTTATGAATCATATTTGGTTCTGTCAACTGTTTTTCATAAAATGCACTGATTCTTTTTAGTTAATGAAAAGCACAGAATGCAGACAATGTGGTCAGCTTCTGGGGAAAATGACTCTTATGAGCTGATTCTTTTTGCTGAATAAAAAACAAAATGCAGATAATATTGAGGGGAATTGACTCTTATGAGTCAATACTTTTTAGTAAATCAAAAGCACAAAACACAGACAATGTCGCCTGATTCTTTTGCAAAACGATTCTTGAGAGTCTGTTCTTTTTAGTGAATCAATAACACAAAATGCAGACAATGTAGTCAGCTTCTAGGGGAAAATGACTCTTATGAGCCGATACTTTTTGGTGAATAAAAAACACAACACAGACAATATATAATCAGATTTTGTGGGCAAATGACTCTTATGAGCCGATTTGTTTTGGTAAATCAAAAGCACAAAACACAGACAATGTATCTTGATTCTTTTGGAAAATGATTCTTGTGAGTCTGTCCTTTTTAGTAAATCAATAACACAAAATCCAGACAATGTAGTCAGCTTCTGGGGGGAAATGACTCTTATAAGCTGGTTATTTTTGGTGAATAAAAAACACAATTAAGACAATATGGTCAGATTTTGAGGGTAAATGACTCTTATGAGCTGATTAAACTAGTAAATCAAAAACACTAAACACAGACAATGTAGCCCGATTCTTTTGGAAAATGACTCTTATATGCTGGTTCTTTTTATTATATCTTTAACACACAATGCAGATGGTATAGTCTGATTCTGGGGAAAATTACTCTTAACAAACAGTTCTTTTTAATTAATCAAAAACACAACACTGACAATGTAGTTCGATTCTCAGGAAAACAATCTTATGAGCAGGTCCTTATTAGTGAATAATAAATACTCAACACACACAATGTAGCCTGATTCCAGGACAAATGTCTAGTCTCTTTTGTAAATCAGAAGCATAAAGTTTAAAACTAGTTTGTGATCCTGTTTCCTTCTAGAAGTAACATGTGAACCCTTTTGCCATTTTTTTTCCTTTATTCAAATTCATATTAATTGTTAAATTGCATTGTTATTGGGCGACGCGGTGGCGCAGTGGGTAGCACGTTCGCCTCACAGCAAGAAGGTCGCTGGTTCGAGCCTCGGCTGGGTCAGTTGGCATTTCTGTGTGGAGTTTGCATGTTCTCCCCGTGTTCGCGTGGGTTTCCTCCGGGTGCTCCGGTTTCCCCCACAGTCCAAAGACATGCGGTATAGGTGAATTGGGTAAGCTAAAATTGTCCGTAGTGTATGTATGTGAATGAGTGTGTATGAATGTTTCCCAGTGATGGGTTGCAGCTGGAAGGGCATCCGCTGCATAAAACATATGCTGGATAAGTTGGCGGTTCATCCCGCTGTGGCGACCCCAGATTAATAAAGGGACTAAGCCGAAAAGAAAATGAATGAATGAATGAATGCATTGTTATTCTAAATATTCTCACATTAAAATGTTTCAATTACTAATTGAGCTTGTTTTATTGTCCCCATCCTTAATATTCAATATCATGTCAATGTTCCATAGTTACCTTCAATGTAACGCAGTAAAGCCCTATTTTTGCAAAGCCCCTCTCTACTTCTAATTTTACATAGGAATTTTTGCAGGAGCACTAATAAACCAGGATTTGTATATGTGCAGTGTGTTTTTACTTTTGTTGTGGTTTCTGCAGGGCACAGCGGTGATGTTTTAACACTAATGGCATAAACACAAATAACCGCATGACATATAGCCATCTGAAAACCCTTCGGCAATGTGTGCACATATGAGAGTACGTAACAAGCTCGGCCCGTGGTGTACGGAAAGCTTCTCAGCAGAAATGCAGCAACAGTGGTGATTTATCTTATGCTAACCCCACAGAGTGGCACACAATACCACCGCCATCTACATGCTGGGTTTAATAATATGGGTGAAATACAGCAATTCCCCATAGGCAGCGTGAATATACAGCATGTAAGGGAAAAAACAAAACAATGGAAGCATGCAAATCTCTGAAGCAATGCATTTACAGATATGCAGATGCAATATGAAAATGAAATTTGCACTCATTATGCAAAGATGCACATTTCTCATTAGCCTTGGCAATAGTTTAACTGTGACCGATTTGGTTGTTTAGTAACTTTCGACAACTTACTCTGGGCGTATAGGAGCTTTTCCATCATGGGTGTCTGCGTGACAGTCTCGCTTGCGTCAGGAGGCTGTCTGTGTCCCATATTTCAGACAGTTTTCTCATTAAAATGTGCTCGAAAGGGGCTGAAGGAAGACAAAGAGCTAAACTGTGAGTGTTGTTTAAAGGCAGTTTAAGGTGCTCTTCCTCCACACTGTGTGTGCTGTCTGTCAGAAACCCTGGAGCATCTCAGTTTGACACAGACTGAGAAAGCATGACGGCTGTGCTATTGCATACACTCACACACATCATCTCCATCCTTCAGTCATTTATTATTTTTTCCCCCACTCTCCATCCATACATATATCCATATTTTCCACAAATCTTGTTTCAGCCTCCATTTAGTAGAGAGAGAGAGAGCCATTTATCCATTTTACACCTCTCCGAATTTTCGCTCGGCGTCTCTCCTCTATAAAATAATAGTTCCAACCCACACAAAACATCACTGAACCCTGTTTGCCTGCATTTATTACGCTCGCTCACCTGTCTGTGACTGTGAATGGAGCACCAGAAATGCACAGAAGCACGCACTTCCACTGAAGCTGAAAGTTTTCTGCGACACACTCTTTTCGATCTGATTTCACAGGTTAATTACATTGTTTTGTTGGCATGTTTTACATTTATTCAGACAAACAAATAATGCTCATCATCTCTCAGATAATTAAATGGACCTCCGCTAAACGAACGCCCCCTCCCTTTCTAATAAAAAGGGCTCATCTCCACAACGTTCAAGTGTTCTTCACTTTGACAAGTGTCATTTAAAAACCGCTGTTGTTATGGCAACCGCAGACTCATTACAGTTAATTCACTAATTGCTAACTGGAGCTCTGATTGTTCGAAATTACCTCAGGGACGTGGTTAACCCTTTACTTGGTATGCAGATCAGGCGGCCCGTTAGTCTCTACTGCTCATAAAGGCCTCTAATTTAGCACAATGCTCTTTAAATTCACTTCCTCCACCCCCCCCACCCCCCTTTTTCCCATTCTCCGCTGGTCCCCTTGCATCCCAAAGCCCCATCAAGCAGTTTGTAATCAAGAGGCTGGTTGCTATGGTGATTAATCGTTGCCTTTTCTGTCAGCAGTTTTTAGAGAGATGGGGCTTGATGTTTGTTTGTTAATGGGCCGGTAAACAATGGGACTGGAGTTTTTTTTAATCGCCTTCATGGATTTTCCTGCGAAAGGCTTCATCGCTGAGTCTAAATCCTTGTATTGTATCTGAGCAAAGAGAGTAATGGATAAACGTTTTACAGAATAACTGACCTAGTCAGCGTGGAGACAATTTTTTGACAAACATCTATTTTGCTTTTAAATCAAACAAAGGTTAGTGGAGTATGAAAATAATTCACATTTCATTTAAATGTTTGCTGTTAATTTACTCTCCTCAGGCCATGCAAGATTGAAGTGACTTTTTTTTAGTAGAACATGACATGAGTTCAGGATTGTTTGCTGAGGCTCTGTGGATTAAATTTAATAATGTAAATAATTTATAGCACAGAATGATTGGTTCACGTCATAAGACCTTAAATGTATCGTCATGTGCCTCAAGTATTAATTTAGTTTTTCCTAAATGTATGTATGTATATATACAACGTTTTTTTTTCTAAAAAAAATTTATGTTAAAGTGCAGGTAGCTATTGACTTGCATTTTGTTAATCACCAAATATACAGTGCTCAGCATAATTGAGTACACCCCATTTTGAAAGTGAATATTTTTATCCATTTCTCAGTGAATATAGGCAATGTATTTTGGTGCATTTAAACAAAACAGATTTATTAAACAGATATATTTATTTAAATAATATTTTAGTCACCAAACATATTTAGAAATTAAGAGATAATGCAATTACATTCAAGCAAAATATTGCCAAAAAAAATTAATTACAACCTACAAAATTTCAACAAAATTTTCATTTCAACATGCTTCTCTTGATTTTTCCTTTTTTTTTTTTTTACAAATTTTATTTAATATTTTTCTATAACATATAAATGTGGGTGTACTAGTTTTCTGTTATCGTACTATCGTAAGTTATTTTGTTAGATAAGCTCCAGATTTGGCTTCAGTACTGACTAATCTAATGTATATGTACAAATATAATATTATATAGCTTCCTATTAAAAATATGAATTTAAAAGATAGATTTGTGAGGGGTGTACTTATATATGCTGAACACTGTAACTCTTACTTTGCTGTTTTACTAAAGACAAAAGTAGTTAACTTCTCAGATGACCTGCAGGTTGAGTAAATTTACAAAAAAATATTTGGGTTTTTGGGTTCATTATGCCTTTTAGACATTTTAATTCTAAAGAGGATAGATATAACAATATGCAGAGTCCACATAAGAATAATGAAACATTGTTTTTCCAGGTTCTAACATCATTTATGCACTATATAAATATTAAGGGAAATTTCTTTCACTCTAAATTGTACTGCATTTTCTTCAGCATACATTTCATCAATATACTGAAAGTACTACATTTTAATTAGAGTTTTTTTTTCTTTTGTGTTAACAGGCAGTCAAGAGAGCTTCTACAAGGATGAGGAAGAACAAGTCCAGAACACTAAAGGTCAGGCCGCATGATTTCATGCCACTGAAAGCATTGCTTTAGATAATTAATATTGATTGCACAAGATGCTGACTTCAAATTTGGTGTGAGCATAATACCAATACCGATACCTGCATACATTACAGGTATTGGTGATTTTAAAATTGATACTTGTTATAGAATTGAAATGAAAAGTTCTACTTCCTTCACTAGTATCTAGACACCCACATTCATGTACATTAAATAGGAGTCTTAGAGCAGATAAACAAACCAACCCAGGCTCATTCTGATTACGTACTGCTATATACATTTCAGGAGACAGCAAAATACGTCCCAGGAGCTACGTTTTTTTGCAGTTTTTATTTTTCGCAAATCCACCAGAATTCTCACGTAAGTCCACCAGAGGCCGCTGTCGACTGACTGACTTACTGACTGACCAACCCACCGATCCCCCCACCCTCCCCCTTCCCTAAATCCAACCAAAAGTGTTTTAAAAAGCACCGATTGACTCACCCACCCCCTTCTCTAAACCCAACCGCAGTGTTTTAAAAAGCAATCCAGAAAAAAAAGCCCCCTGATTTTTACCAAGTTTCCAGATTTTACCACATTTTCACCCTGTTATTTACGTGTTTATTTGATTTTTTAGCTTTTGTTTTTGTCTTATATGCTTTCTGGAACCATTCTTCACCGGACTTGAACCCCGTTGTCACGGTCAACTCCGCTGTGCGTCTCAAGTCCGCCGACGTACATGTTGAGCTACCAGACAAACTAGTAACAGCGGGAAAGCCGTCCATACAGAGGTAAGCGATTAGCTGGTAAGCGAGAAAAGGTACGCCGTCATACCGCCCCGTAACGTTCGTTTTAAAGATGAAATGCAACCATACATACTTCTGGCAACATAATTCACAATCTCCAGAAATGTATATAGGGCTACGTTTTCAGAATGAGCCTATGTTGCAAAAAACAGACCCACAGAAACTGATGACTCAATCAGGCCACACTTCCACCTTTAGCTGCACAGAGACAGTGACCTGCCAACCCAAGCTTTCTTTCAGTTTGTACGTCCAGTGACCGCACAAACACTTGTGTCCGGATGACACCGTGTCTGTGAGTGTGCCTCTGTGTATGTGTGTGTGAGAGAGAGAGGGGGAGAGAGAGCCCTTTGAAGCACACACAGCTCAAAGGCCAGGAAGGCAATCTGAGAACTTCACAGGCACACAGGATAAAATTGCCTTGAACCCAGAGGTGCAGGGAAAGAGCAATTTGTGTTCCATCTGTTCGGGTACTACCTATTAAGGACATGGGCACTCCATGCCTGAGAGAGAGAGAGAGAGAGAGAGAGAGAGAGAGAGAGAGAGAGAGAGAGAGAGAGAGAGAGA
>CAIGQV010016645.1:16516104-16566985 GCA_903798115.1 Danio jaintianensis | reverse complement strand
AGAGAGAGAGAGAGAGAGAGAGAGAGAGAGAGAGAGAGAGAGAGAGACTCCAAATCCAATTATTTTAGTATAGTTCTATGCTTTTTCTTTTGAGGGATAGAACATCTATATTTTGTTTTGATGTCATTTTTTTCCTCCTTAAAGACCAAGTCTCTGTCATCCTCTTGACAGGAGATCCTCTGACACTCAGGATTATGGTGCACAGGCTGTAAGGTATAGGTCAAAAGTAAACTGCTCTGTCGGCATTTGCAAAACATGGAACTGGATTAGAGATGCGGGCAGTTTTTTGTTCTGTTGTTTCAAAACCTAGTGAGCTGTCTACCTAGACATTTAGCATTTTAAGGCATCATAAGCCCATTCTTAATGTCCCTGAAAATCTTTTAAAGCACCTCTGTGTGCTTTTCTTTTAAAACACTTGTGCTAGTAATTCAAAATAATGGATCAAAGAGAACAGTCAAAAAATGACATTAATTATATATTTTTTGTTATCTAAAAATCTTAAAACAAGATAATACGTCAAAACCTGTTTTCCTACATTAAAGGGATGTTCTTTGAATGAAATATCTTTAATGTCTTGTGCAGTGCCGCTTGTATTCTTCTTCTCAAAGGGATAGTTCACCCAAAACTGAAAATTCTGTCATCATTTACTCACCCTTTTCTTGTTTCAAACCTGCTTACCTTTTTTTTCTGTTGAACAGAAAATACGATATTTTAAAGAAAGCTGGAAAACTGTAACTATTGACTTCCATAGGATTTTTTTCCTATATAAAAGTTTATGGTTACAAGTTTTTATCTTTCTTTGAAATATCTAACAGACAAAAATGAAATAAGGTTTGGAACCACTTGAGGGTGAGTAAGTAGTGAGTAAATGTTCAGTTTTGGGTGAATTATCCATTTAAAAGTCATTTTTTAATCAAGTCATCTTTTACTCACCCTCATATAACTTGCTTTCTTCAGATTTTTAGACAAATAATACATCTCCGAGACTGTCCATATAAAACTGGGTACAGACAGGCCAGTTCCAGAATAAAATCCTTGTGGGTTCTTTTGAAATCAATGATCTGAGTCAAGCATTATATGTGTCGATTGCTATGGTTATCACCATATCTGTCATTGCACTTTTGCAAATGATTTTAAATATGGACATCATTACCAAACCTTTGCAACTTTGCAAATATAAATATGGACTGAAGCCAAATCTGTTTATCCATTATCAATTATTTTAGCATGCTCTTGTGTTTGTTTGAGGATACTAAGCACCCTCTATTGAACCACACATGGATACACACTGCATGATTTATAACCATTATTTTCACTAAATCAGATGACAATTAATAATCTGTATTATCAAAAACATAATTTAGGATAAGCACCAATGCACTGTAGATGCATGTGGGATATTTATCATGCTAAATATCTGTAAGTCTTACAGTGATTTAGAAACCCACAGTGTGAAATGTCTGAAATTATGTCAACATAGATGTAAAAAGGAGACCAAGCAACCATTTGGTACCCCACATAAAGTGAGTCTCACATGTCCTGAAAAGATGGGCCAAAATATTTTCCATGTACGAAAATGAATGGGATGAAAGTCGAACGTAAAAAAAGATAACATTTTGCTTCATATATTTTTTTTCCCCAAAGATGGTTTCCTTCATTTGAACTTTTCATGCTGGTGTATATTCAGTTGTTTGTTTTTCTTATATATTTAATTTAATAGTTTAATTTGTGCAGGGTTTTGCCTGTAATCACTTTTGCATAGACTCTGGTTTCACATCCTAAGGATGACAAAGGTCAGGCTGGGACATTTTTAGTTACACTTTTCTACAGTGGAAGAAGTAAAATAATAAAATAAATAAATCATGGAAAGTAGTAGCAAAAAACGTGTCTTTTTTACGCAAGAATTTGAGTTATGCCACATTAAAAATGCTACTAATGTCGATTTTTTCCTTCTAATTTTCATAAGGGACACTATATGTATGATGCACAGGATAGGATATTCTGAGATTACATTTCAGTCAGGATGCGGCCTTAGAAGCTGTAAGATCCTTGCTTGGTTTTGGAACCGAGCTTTTGTGTTATTAAAGATTCCTCTCCGAGACATGAGTGATGTGAATGGATTGGTTCTCTTAACTTTTCACCCTCTGCTGAATTAACATAACACTAGCCAGGAGGGAAGTGTGTTGCCTGGGCAACGAATTGCCACCATTTGCAGTGGGATCAGAGTTGCAAACTGCGAAGGGTAAAACCTTTAGCATCGGGTAAAAGACAGGCCCAGACGGTCTTACGGCTGTCAGAGCCTCCAGAGAGAAGGGAAATAGAGTGGCGGAATTGCTTTGGCAGTTGATTACATGGCCTTAAAAAAACGGAGAGATTAAAACGCTGCATAAAGTCACCCAAAGGTAATCTCATTTTATCTGATGTGACTGCGGAGTTCTGGCTCTTTTCTCAGTAGGAAGTCTCAAAGGATCCGTGATGGAAACAGAAAAGAGCTGAAATCCTGCGAGTCCTACATTCGTCTTGTCATCTGAGTGAGCTGAGTCTCGGACTGCGAGGGATTCGCCGCTAATCAGCCGGGCCTGTTCTCGGCGGGGAACAGTCACTGATGAGAGCCACTGCAGATTAAAATGACGCATGATTGTAGATTGCGAGCATTTCAAAGTGCCTGACATTATAGCTGGGCTGCATGATGATTCCTCACACCCTGCGATTTAGAGGCTGCCAGGCAGGAAGGGCTGTTTTTTTTTTTCTTGGTTGCAGCTCCTTTCCAATCAGGGTCACATGATGACAGTGACATTCTTCACCTTCGTTTAGAGTGTGTGTGTGTGTGTGTGTGTGTGTGTGTGTGTGTGTGTGTGTGTGTGTGTGTGTGTGTGTGTGTGTGCGTGTGCGTGTGCGTGTGCGTGGGTGTGGGTGTGTGTGTGACTTCTCAGCAAGAACCCAATTAAAGCTTGTTGGGGGAAGGATTTCTTGACCCAGCCCAGCATTAGTGAATGACAATAGCTGTATTGAGGGAGACGCGTCTCCTGACAAACTGATTTCCAGGTGCTAAACAGCCTGCAACACCTAAACACCTCCATGAGAAAAAAGAAGGGGAGGGAGACCGAGAGACGGGAGTCTGAGATATTAAGAGAGGCAGAGGAAGTGCAGGGATGTGGGTGGACGAACGATTAGCAGCCACGGTGCTTTACGAGGAGGGGAGCTGGCCTCTCCTTGTGCCAGCTGTGAAACAAATGGTATTTAAACGCAGTAATACAGTAAGGCTGGAGCAAAAGATGGGGATTTGCACACAAAGACTGACTGACAGATGGAAAGGTAGCCAACCTTTAAGAAAAAGTGGAAGCGAAAGACAGAGGAGTTGGATAAATAGATAGACAGAGTCAGGTTTAGAGGATCTTTTAGTGGGACATTATGCAAGATTTTCAGGTCAGAAATGAGCAGGTGCTACATCAGGACAATTTGGAATTTGTAAATCATGACTGAGAATAAGCAAGTTTTAAAAAATAAATTAATTAATTAATAATAATGATATATTTTATCATTATATAGATATATTAATAAATATGTGTATACATCCATCTAATTACAGTAGTCAGCATTTGATGTGGATCATCACCTTTCATCAAAGTTGCCCTAAAAACAGCAGCCATTCTTGTCTTAGGACAGATATCACACTGCACCACTAAAAACAAAATGAATGAATCAGTCCATGCTTTCATGCTGTTTTCAACAAATTCTGATCCTACTCTTTGAATGGTGCAGCATAAAAAACCGAACACTTCTCCAATCTTCCCTTGTCTAATTCCGGTGTGAATTGTCATCTCAGCTTCCTGTCCTTAGGTGATAAAAGTGGCACCGGTGCTCTTCTGCTGCTGTAGCTCATCTTCTTCAAGCTTCGATGTGTTGTGCATTCAGAGATGCTGTTCTGCAGACGATAAGTTATTATTTGAGTTATTGCTGCCTTTCTATCAGCTCAAAGCAGTCTGGCCTCTAGTTTGACCTCTGGCATCAATGATGCATTTTCATCCTCTGAGCTACTGCTCTCTGGATATTTTCTTTTTTTGGGGCCATTTTCTGTAAACTCTAAAGATGGTTATATGAGAGAAAATCCCAGTAGATCAGCAGTTTCTGAAATACCCACACCAGCCTGTCTGGCACCAACAACCACACCACGTGACCACTTTTCTTCCCCATTCTGTTTCTTGGTTTAAATTTCAGCAGATCGTCTACATCTACATGTCTACATGGCTAAATACATTGCTCTCATGTAATTGGTTGATTAGATACCTGTGATAGAAACCGTGGCAGCATGGTGGCTCAGTGGCACTGTCGCCTCACAGCAAGAATGTTGCCGGTTTGAGTCCCAGAGCCAGGAGGCATTTCTGTGTGGAGTTTGCATGTTCTCCCTATGTTTGCATGGGTTTCCTCCGGGTGCTCCAGTTTCCCCCACAGTTCAAAGACATGCAGTATTTGTGAATTGATTACTAAATTGGCCTTAATGTGCATGTGTGTGTGCGTGTGGGGGAGGGGTGCAGCACTGGATGTTCCAGCACTGGATGTTTGTGCACTCTCAGGGCTGGGATGTGCATCCGCCGGTAAAACTTATGCCATAGTAATTGGCGGTTCATCCTATTGTGGCAACTGGTGAAAAAGCAGAAACTAAACTAAAGGAAAGTGAGAGTGAGTGATCGATAGACACCGTTGAGCTGGTGGACCTAATAAAGTGGCAGGTGACTTTTCACCAAAAGCCAGAAACTTCAAGACTAGCAAGTCATGGCTTATTTTTTCATTCCCGTCATTTGTCAAAACAACATGAGGTAAGGAAACTATTTAGCATTATGTCGATAGTGTACATTTTTCCAAATAATTGTTTATTTTAATTTTATTTCTTCTTATATTGATTTTACTTGCCTGATCCATGTATGTAAATGGCTCAGGTTGGCATTCTGGTGATGGGGTTATTGAATATAAAACAGCTCTGCAGCTGAGATGAAAAAAGAAAAGAGAGGTAAAATGGGTAAAATGTGTACACTGGGAGGAAAAGGAAAGTGGGAGGTACTGGAAGAGGGCAAGCGAAGTAGCAGACATCAAAATTGCATTGAGAGGAATGGAACAGCAGAGCGAAACAGAGAAAAGCAAGCATATTAATGGGCATAAGCGGTATGCACAGAGACACCCCTCCAACAGTCAAGTGACACAGTGAACTGCAGGGAAGGGGGGCCAGCGGAAGAGCAAGCATGGAAATGAGCACCTGGAGCTTATTTATCTAAAAGCTTCTTTCAGCTCGCACTTTTTATGGCATAGCAGGAGCTGACTAGCAATAAAAACCACTTTGTGAATCAATTATGTCCCTGGAATGGTATATGGACTATTTAATTGTACAGCTCTCCATCCTGTAACTTTACTAATTGCACAGCACTTCCTTCAGCTGGGCTCCTTCTCTAGTGCTGATTGCATGTTACTTCGTTCTCTCTTTCTGTTGTGTTTCTAAGCATCTAATCCAGTTCTTCGCCATAAAACCGACTCCCCAAGGCAATATGGGGCAGGTAGTTAATAATGCACATATTTCAGACCAAGTGTTTCGTGCTGAAAGCGGAGAGACTATGACACTTTCTTGTTTTATTCAGGTGCAAACCTATTCTGAGAAAAGTCTTGTAATAAACCATAATTTTGAGGTCAGAAGTTCCCAGGTTCCCTTAAAGCATGCATTGCACTTTTTTTGTCTGCGCTGCTGAAAGATGTTTTGTGAATGGAGTTAATAAAAGTGCCAGTTTGACCCTAATCAGACATACAATTGGTAATTATGAAGCATGCAATGACTATAAGAATATCCCATTTTAGTCTCAAAGGCAAAATGTGAATTAGTTTAACTTTAATCTGAACAAAAGTTCAGAAATCCCGCCGTGACGATGCAGGGGTCTGATTATAGGAGCCGGAATGAAAATTTCTTCTTGAATGCGATCAGATGCCTGTTTGAAATGGAGCAGAAGTGTATACTAATGGCGAAGCAGGGTGGAGTGTTCCTCATTTGGACTTTGCACCTTTGGTATTGTATCCGTCTCGCCTGCACCTATCATCTTTTAAAGACTGAGAGATGGAAAGAGATGATGATGCTCTGAGAGAGAGAGAGAAAGAGGGAGAGCGGGTGAGGGCACTTAAAATCCCAGATGGCAGAGAAGACCTGTCAGAATTAATGGTGCTCTATCAGGTGAGAAAGGAGGTGTGAAATTGGTCAGAGCAGAATGTTCTCCAAAATCACACATGATCAGTCTTCCTTTATCTGACCTCACCGAGGGACAATAATGATGAACTGCACTTCTAAAAACACCTGATCGTGGATCATAATGGTGAGTGTGATCCAATGCTTGATATGGCTTAAAATAGACAGATGTACCCATATAGAGTTTCATCCAGAAATAATGGTACACTTAAGCTGTGATATGTACAGTATTTCATTGCATTAGAAAATAAAATATTAAATATTTGCATTGCAAAGTTTAGAAAGATACCAAAGTAACCTTTGACGGAATTTTCTTTTTTAGGTCGGCTATCACGTTACAGGCCCTGTTTACACTTTTACATGAACAAACTCATCAGTTTGCATACGACTACGAAAGGAGACAACTAAAACACTACAGATTGCAGCAGCTTTCAATTCTGCTCTGATAGCCATTAAACTAAAACTGTGAGTTTGTGTTGACTTTAATTCTGGAACTACCAGAATGGCCATAGCAGACACTCTGACCGTTTGTATAAGACTGTACCTAATTTAATTTTTGTCACATCATATTTAGATTCAAATTTTTTTAGCTATAGATATCTCTTGTAATTAAAAAAAAATAATTATCCTTACAATGCAATCTTTTTTTGGAATTGTAGAAGTTACTAGACCTCCCCATAAGTTTTGTCACCTCAGTGAAAATGTTGTTTTTTTAAGTTTTAGAAAGTTATATTTTTGTTAGAGGAAAAAGTTGCTAGGTAACAGAGGCATGGGAAAAAGTAGCGAATGCTGAAATGTATGTGGTCAATTTGACCGTCATGTGTTTTGTAATTTTAATAAAAATTACATTTAGGAAAAGTCATATGGGTTTTATTTTAACAAAGTTATTAAATTACAAAATGTAAATAATGGTAAAAATGAACCTAACCTCACTGAAGCCTGCTTGATTCAACAACATGTCCTGTAATCAGGAATTGGGACAGTAGGCCAAGGGTAGGGGATCTTTTGCCGCTGTTTTAATACTGTCAACAATATGACCAGATACACTACAGAAGCAGTCTGATCGAATACACTACCTCTCGAAGTGATCAAAAGTGGACAAGCTTAAAACATTTTAGACTGATTACACCTGTGCTTAATGTTGCAAACTTGTGACTGAATTGACAAAATACACATCAGGTGTATATATATCTATTTACCAGGTGTAAATAGAGCCTAGGTATGGCTTAAGCCTCTGATTTTTGTCGAGACCATTTTGTCCATCTTATTTCTCCACACTCTTATCACTTTGGCTGGAAATTTCTGTGAGACACATGATTACTACCAAATGAACAAAAACAGCGACTATACAGTATATATCCGCTTTAGTATCTGCGAAAAACTGCTCACACAAAATCTGCATGCAGACCTTGAGATCATGGTCCTCATTAACGTTAACCATTGTACACTAACTGCCTTATGACTGCTGTCAGACACAGAGATCTCATGTTGTCAGGCACATTAATGCTCGGTCCTCTGTTAAGAGTTCTTTTAAAAAGCCAAGCGTGATGCTGACACACAGCGTGCTGAAAAAAAAGCCTAAAAGGCCTGTTGCTGGCAGCTCTGTCCAAATCAGCTGTTGATTACAGAGAAAACTGGCAATTCACTGGTGGCTTCTGTCAAAAGCGAGACACTTGGTGTCTGCAAGAGTCTTTTTCTGTAGGAGGACACAGCACTCTGTGTCGTGATCTTTTGTTTAGTTCTCTGGCCGTGCAGCGTCTGTGACTTGCAGTTGTTTTGCATCTTAAAAGGAGATTGAGCTTTGGAAACATTTTAACTGCTTTATTTTCAGTCCAGGTGGCTGAATTTCCCTTCACATTCCCAGATAAAGGTAATCCAGGCTGAATTCACCTTTCCTCGCTCGATGGTCTTATCTCATCAATATCCCTTTGTTATCTTACCTGGATCACACCTGTCTCTTTGTTCTGCAATGGAAAGCCGGGGGAGTAAATGACTTTTAACAGATTCTTCAGGTAAGCAGACCCGGCGGAGCCAGTGTGGGCCTTCACACCCAATGGTTTAACACTCAAACAAAGCCGAAATCCTCCACAATACAGCTCTTCGGTTAGACTATCTGGGAGCGCAGTCATTGTCCCAATAAAATGCCCTATCTGTATTTTCCATCTTAAATGCAAACTTTACCTATTGTAAAATTTCACTCATACTTAACCAGAGCTCTGCATAGCACAATCTCCCTCTCTCATGAAAGGGTGTTATTAAGATAAAATAATACGTTAAAAGATTATAAAGTGACACCGACATTATTTAAATAGTGAGAGATTAAGAGTACAATGGTGCCTCACACCGTGTCCTATCCAGGTGCAAAGTTTGCAGGACACGTAATTTGTCTGTCCACACTGAAAGTTAAATGCAACGTGGCACTATATAATAGCCTATTTGAACATGTATGATATTTAATATACAGGTCAGGTTAGGGCAGTCAGTTTGTTTTCAGTTCTCTCTGAAGGCAAAATGTTTGCCTTTTTTTAAACATTTTGTTTTTAATATCAAGCCAAAAGTTTGGTCTTAATTATATAGTTAAATTAATTGTAATTCTGGCATTCTAACACTGACACTAACACTTTCTATTCTATTTCTGTCTATTCATTTCTGTTCTGTCTATTCATTTCTATTCTCTTTTAAAATTTTACAACCTTGCTCTGACTCCCTAATACTAATACTTGCTTATCTTCTGTTTATCCTGTCTATTTTATACCATCTTTATACATGTTTTTATAATGTTCTTCTAACACTAAGAAACTCCTTTCTGTTCTATTCTATCTTTCTAAAAAATCTGACCTTTTAAGCACATCATTCTTAGATAGATAGATAGATAGATAGATAGATAGATAGATAGATAGATAGACAGACAGATAGACAGACAGACAGACAGACAGACAGACTGATTTTCAGTGACCACATAATGTTCTGGTAAGAAAATAAAAATTTGATTTAAGGAAATATTTTAAATCAAATCTTTATTTGAAATTTGAAAATAAAAAATGTTTGACTTTTTTTTTATAAAACAGGTAAATGTCCTTTGCCTTTGCTTACTTTAATTACTTCTATTGTCCTCATTCATGCGTCACTTTGGACATAAGCATCTGTTAAATTATTATGTAAATGTACAAAATTATAGCTTCGATCCTTTAAATGAGTATTAAAAATGATTACAACTTGTTGTTTCTTGACCTAACAATTAGACACTGCTCACAAACAGCACAATTAAACTCACTTGTGCACCTGACTTCCATGGAAAACATACATCTCTCATTGACCTTTAGTGCTGAGCCTGAGGCCACACAGTGGCATCAACCACCTGCAGTGTGTGTGAGATACCTGTGACCCTAAACCCGACTCCCAATTTCTCAATCTCATCAGATCACATCAGCGGCTCTTTTTTTCAGCTTGATATCTATTTGCCCTTGCCCTCCTTCATGCTCTCTATCATCCCATTGCCCTCTTGTTCTCAGTCTCTCTCTCCCTCTCCCTCTCGTCTCTTTCTGTCCTCTGACCACCTGACACCTTTTCAGATGTTGGCAGACAGCACACGTTTCACCTGGCAGTGGAATTCAGTGATCCAGCCCTATCGATGGCAGATAAATCAATGTTATCTCTTTTTCCCATGCCTCTGTTTCCATCGATTTCTCTCTGTTACCTTGCAGTTTGTGAAGACTTGAACCTCGCTCAATTAAACTGCCTTACTTCACCAAAGGAATAAACCGAAACACAAGGGCTGAGGACAAGATGAGGAGAGAAGGATCAAGGAAAAGGGTAAAAGAGGGTTTCTTCAGTTCAGACTCAATTCCTCAATGCAGCAGAAATATCAAGTGACAGTTCTGTCAGAATGAGCAGTTTATCCAAAGCACAGATGGGGCATTTTTCCATTGTGCGTCTCAAAAGCTGGTGAGTCATATAAATGCTATTTACTGAGACAACAATCTCGTAAAATCTCATCACTCTGAGAAAAAGGATTGTAAGTTTATTTCACCCTTATGCACTGATTATGCCTTTAACCTCAAGTGATATTGGCGACACCAGTGGCTGTTTGCATAAAATGCTTCGATTGGTCTTAAAAGTTAATCATTTCTATTAGACTGGTGATAAGTCAGGAACAAAAAATAGGGATTGTTCTGAGTACATTGTCTAACTTCTTGGTTCAACTAGTTATAAAACACAGTCTTAACATAGAGGCTTTATGCCACCGGCAGCTGGTCTATTGTCACATAGGGGAGAGCGGCGACGAAAACATTTTTTTTCATAAAAACCTAATTTTAAAAGATAATGTTTTTAGCAGAAATATATTTTTGCTGTGGTTACTAACTCACAAGAGTGGTCAATCAAAATCAGGTGTTGTTTTGTATCAATGTAGAACAGCTTTAATATAACTTCACTCTAAACAAAAGTTGCACATTGTTACTTTTGACCCCATCAGCAGGGACGAAAGTAACACACGGGTGGGTCAAAAGTAACACAACAATATTTGCTATATTTACTGGCTTAATCTTGTTTATTTTAAATATATCTGACTATGACCTTGTTAATGTTAACTGCAAACATATTTTGTCCTTTTTATTTTTGCCAAAAATATTAAACTGCATTTTCATTTGAAATTTCACTTCCATCAAATGTTTCAAAAGCAATCCAACAATGCAATATGTTAACATTTTAACATATGTCCCCGCTCTCCCCTACATTTTTACTCTTTGATTTTACTGTACAAGTTTATCATGTTGTTAAGTCTTTGGAAAGTCAGAAGAAGAAAAAAAAAATAGGAAAACAAGTTTACCGGTAGCAAGATTTATTTTCTCATGAACCTGAAATTTAACATAATTTTTGGTAAAACTAAATCAGTAAAACCCAAAACACCTCTTATTGTTGTACAGTACAACAATATTATTACTATTGTTTTAGTGGACAATAGCTGTAATCAATAAATTGTATTACATTACAATGGAAGAAACATAACTTGCTATATTAATGAAATTACCTTTGTGGCAAGAGTCCAAATCTCCTTCATTATTGCAAATTATATTAGTTGTCTAAAATAATATATTTAAGCATTTTGCTACCAAAACAATTTGTTGTGGTTTCACTGGAAAACACAAAGTTTTTCTTTGATTTGTTGTTAATGCTGAGCAACCACATATCAGCATCACTGTTCACAGTTTAAAAACTAAAAGATTTTCACATTGACCCAACAGAGATGTCCGCTGGGCTGATTTCAGATGGGAAAGGCATGGAAAGGCATTAGTCAGTGTTGCTGTCTGCTGTCAGAATTCTTCCTTAGGCCCTCGGCTTCTCTCTATAAGATCTTCCTATAGGATCTTGCCTTCTCTATAATTCTGATGCTTTCAATGTCAGACAGTCAGAATTATTGAAGCTTAAGGGAGAGGTTAAATTGCTTTGCACTGTTTTTATAGAATAGAATAGAATAGAATAGAATAGAATAGAATAGAGTAGAATAGAATAGTTACATTGGATCTACAGTATAGTGTCTGTATTATTAAAACTAAACCTGTGTTGTGTTTCTTTCTCCCTCTCCCTCTCTCTCCTATGGCCTACCTGGTAACCATGCAATCTCATCTCTGAGAACAATCCATCGGTAATCAATTGAGCTCGAGCTATGACATGCGTGTGGGAGAGCATTTTATCTGTTGATTCTCTAAGCAGATGACTAGACTAACATTCCGCACGTGTTTGCTCAAGTTTGATTAGAGTGGACGCAATTTGCAATAAAGATTGAACGCGAGCAGTCTGGCTGCATGAGCGCGCATAAAACTAATGAATTATGTATGCGCGAGACAAAACAAATGTGTCAAATGTCATATTACGCTGGATAATTTCCCACTGGCTGAAAAGCAGCATTTCAATCCGAGAAAAGGCCCTATGCTTGCATGTTACAGAGGTGCAGTACGTACAATGCATTGAATCACATTGTAAAGGCTAACTAATCAACACAGCGTAGTGTTATGAGATTGAGTGATTTATTTTTTTTTTTTTTAAATAAGAATTAGATGTAAATGCTTCAAAATATCATCATTAACCAGGACCTATGATTGCAGCCCAGCATGTACTACAGAGGTTAGAGAATACATCCTTTATGGGGTCAAAGTATAGCAGTATAAAACTATTTATAAGATGTGTATGGCAATAAATAGTTCAGCTTTGTTAGTTATTAGTTGCTGCCTGTGCCTGTTACCGTTTTAAAGCCGTCCCCAGTTTCATAAGATCAGCGTCCAGTCCCTGAGCATTTATAATTTCGCAAATAATAAACGTGCTAACATGATGTGAGGACGCTGACAGCGTCACCGTGGTAACAACCCTCAATTACCCATGATTGGCCGACCCGTGGGAATATTTAAATTCCCCCTGTGCGCTGATTGGCTGGTGGGCGGTCGGTGGAGCTGTGAGAGTCTGCACCGTTCCGGGTTATTGTCAGTCTCGGCAGCCCGGCGCAGGGGAGAGGCGCAGTGCCTATGAGCGTGTCACAGAAACGCGGAATACAGACGAATTATTGATTTAAGTTCATTAATTCTTGCTTGATATTACTATGAACATAAGCTGCAACATTTGGAGCCCTTCAGCGGAATAATCAAACGGACATCGGAGTTGAAATCGCGACGCAAGGTTTCCGAGCAAGGGAATGAAGAGAACCGCTGGAAGTGAACGGTGATTTCTCTTCTCCAGGATTAAACGGCGTATATTAAATTCATGCACCTGCTCTCCTGTTAAAGGAATATCGCCTTAAACAAAACCAGGGCTTTCCTAGAATATTCTGTGGATAAAACATCCCTCTTGATTGTATACGCCAAAGTCTGTTCGGTGTTTGGATTTAAGGACATTTGCCAAACGCAGTTTATTTAATTGGCAGAGCACTTATTTATTTATCGGATTCGAGTCAGCAGAAATAAGCTGTCGTTTTTACTGGAGTTTGCAATTTCCTACTAAGATTTACTGGGAGATTATTCCAGTAAGTAAACGGGAAAAAAATCCTGACCGACGGAATCATTACGCTAGTTCGAAACGCAGTTAACGGAGCGCAGTTGACACACGGCATTTTTTGGGAACAGCTTCTCACTTTGATCTGCTGTCGCCCGTTTCAGGAAAATCACAGATCGGGGAATCACTGAAAAATAAGAAGATATCTTAACAGAAATAAACTGCCCAGCGATTCTGCAGAAGAAGCGGATTTGGATGACTTTTTTCTTTTTACGGTCGTGAAAAACGCAGATAAAAGGAAATAAACTCATAATAAATCAACTGAATATACCAGGGATTATACCTTTTTTCCATATCATATAAGGACAGAATGAGAAATTATTGATTTTGTCCCCCTTCATCATTTTCACCTCTTCTGTTTTTCGTCCGCTTCACGTTCCCTCAAGTCCTGTCATCACAAACCTGCATGGAAATCTAGTCAGCACCACAGAGCGATTTATGGTAAATATGCTTTCCCCTATTCAGAGTTTCAGCCTTTGTTGACCTTTAAAAATATGCGTGTTAAGTAGCTGTTGTTATGTCAATAATTAGAGTTTTAAGTGGCCTATGTAGTTGTCATAATTTAACGTAGCTACTGGTCAATTAAGTCGCAGCACGCCTAGTGCTATCTTTTAAAAAAGTATTTATTTTTAATATAAAAACAAAACAGCCTGACTTATAACAAGTTACCACAGTTTTGTCAGGATAACTTTAGTGACTGGCCTATAGGGTACTATTCATAATACTAGCTACATTTCTATCATAGTGTACATAGGTAAACTCACTTAGAATGATATGAAGGATGTGTATAGTACTAGTGAAATCCCAATTATGCAAAATGTGATATCTACTTTGACCGAAGGGTAACTGAATCGCCTTTGGCTGCATGGCGATTTTCAGCAATGATTAGCTTCATTTGAATAACGCTCCGCTTCTGTTGCGATATAACCGTGTGAAGTGCTGTCGGGTGGCGTCTTTTGGGTCCCCGACAGAACATACAACCTTTGTTTCACAGTTTTACCTGTAATAAATAAAGGAAGTGCAGTAAAATGGAGGTGTGGGGCGCTGAATGGCCCCAGGACGCGCTTTGATGTGCACTATGGGTGTTTAAAGAGTGCGCTGACAGGATGAATGTTCTCAAAGCATAAAATCTGGTTACAACACGATGGCAGGCGAGAGAATCTGAATAAAAGGTGTGAAAGTCTTTGCCAGCACCTCCTCGTCTTAGTTGCAGCACAGAGTGTATGTGTCAATGATTTCCTTTATGACTTAATCTCTAACTACTGCGTTTAAACAGTGGCTTTAGTGGTTGAAGTTCTGGGCTGGTAAGTACAGGGTTGTAGGTTCAAATTATCACAGCTGTGCCCTTGAGCAAGGCACTTAACCTCAGGTTGCCTTATGAGGCTGACCCTTCTGAAAAGAAAGATGTTTTGGGTAAAAGCATTTGCAGCAGGTTTAGGAACGTCTGGAAGGTTTGATTGATTAATTCTTTTGTTTGTTTAGGGTTTATTTGGGTGGTGGTTTTGGTTGTCATCTGGATTTTCATGTAAAGCTTCTCAATATCAGCTGTTCCTTCTACATTCATTGTTTGCAGTTTCCAAGAACTGATGCTTTGCGTATTCTATCTATGAAATCTAATCAGCAAGTGCTTGGATGCCGGCTAAAGTACAGCCTTGGTTTTATTTGGCTGGAAAGGAAGGTCAGTTGGACTAAATAAATGTTGAGTTTTCATTTCCAGAGACTTTAACCCGCTATTTTAAGTCTTTCATGGAGATTATCAAGCATAGTTAGCATGTTTTTTTTCCTATGTCCAGCTCCAGATGCCCCTGGGGGAGTTTGACCCACCTAGTCATAATTAAAAAAAAAAGCTTGTTTATTGGAATTAAGGCTTTCACAAATAACCTTAAACATCAATGGAAACTTTCTTTTGCACAAAAGGTTGGTTTTAGTGTGGGGGATATATATTTAAGCTAATAATTTTCTCTTTGGGGAGCTCAAAATAATTATACTATGGCATTTTGCATGACACTCATTTTGAACACAAACTTCTATCCAACCAAATGTTTTTACAATTCTATAGTACGCCTTACATCAAGCTGCATTCTGAACAATCGATATCCGATGCTAAACATATTGCACCGAGGCACATTTTAAAGTATTAATTTATTCTTAAAATGTAGTCCAGGTAGTTTAGCATTGCAAAATAAGTAGCTGATTAAAAAGCATTATATTTAGAGGGTGTGAGCATACATATTGATTGTCTGTCAGAAAAGAGAGTTTTATTCTCCGCCATACATCACAATTTGAGTCTCACGAGGCCTCCCGTCATTTCTCTGCTGCTCTGACTAATGCGATTGGCCCCCTGCTCCATGGTGGACGTTCCACTCTGCAAGTCATCACTCTGGAGGCTTAGGGCTCTGGCTCTTAGCTCGGCTCCAGCATGTGGCCTTCCTCAGGGCCTGGCAGCCTCATTACCCCAGCAGAGTCCCTCACTCTGAGGGCTGCGACTCCCTCCACCCGTGGAGACAGCACCTGTCAAGGAGTATGCTCACCACTCTATTGAATAAAACATTCAGTGATGTACGAGTGGAAAGGTTCACCTCCGGGGGCCAGAGTTGCCTCATTTCCTACTCCTGCTGCACATCCGTGACCCGCTGAGCAAATTGGCCCGGTATTAGCTCTGTGGCTCGATCTCACCTAAACAAATAGAGCTTCCAGCATAATGCTAATCTTAGCTGAGCCGAGCATGCATGGGGGAGAGGGGGAGATAGCTGGTGGCGAGATGGTACGCTCTAATATTTAGGTCACTGAATGGCCTTAGCATTGTTTCTCATTTTTCATAGCTTATTTAATTTTTCCTTTTTGTCAGTTTCTCGTTTTTGTTGACTTATTCCACGTCTGACTCGATCACGATGCCACATTTGCACACATTATTAGTTTTGGGAGTCAAACCTGCATTTTCCTTGTGTGCAGTAGTTTTTTTTTCCACTTGAGGGAATTATAAAAAGTTTGACAAGAGAAAACTAATGTCAAGATGTTTCGGAAGGACTTCATGCCCTGTAAGCCATCCAAGACAACCCTCTGCTTATTGTACCATCATCAGCAGAAAGGTTACTCTTGATGGAGATATGCTGTTTGGGTGCAATTCAACCTCTGCAGACTGTATTGAACCGGAAGGATCTTTATGAGATTAAATCAAGAGCGTATTTCCAGAGGTATGAAGTTGAACTAGTACCCGATTCTGCTTCTGCTGCAGATGTTGATGGATAGTTTAATTTTGGAAGGATATTATTAAAGAAGCGTGTGCTGTTCATTTGAATATAGAGATAAGTGTGCAGATTGATTGATTGATGGCCATGGGGTGAAATCACTCAACCGTTTTCTTATTAAACCCAAGGAGAGCGAGAGCCTCTCTCATGAATATCGTTATATTAGTAAAAGTTTAATTTCCTGCTTTATATATTAATCTGTTTTTGGATATTGTTTCAGCTAGAATAGTCTTGGTAATTCACTGGTCATATAATCAAACCTTTCCTTCAGGAGCAGCCTGTATTTACGTGCTTTGTTTCGATTCTTTAATACCGTAAATATGCTTTTCACCAACACATCTTTCAGAGCAGCAATGAACACATGCTGTAAAACCAGCACTTTTTACCACTTCACGTTTTGTAGGAGTTTGGTGGAGCAGTTAGTTGAATAGATGGGGAAAGGCACAGTCCTTGAGGTTGTCTTTTTGAAGGGTCCGTCTAACTATCTCAAGGCTTCTCATGCTCAATCTGCTAGATGGATGAAATACATTAAGTACATATATGATAGAAATATCCACATTTCTAATAGACTGATTTTATAGAATAAAAATTTGTTATGTTTTCTGGGAATGTGCATGAGGTCACAGCCATCCAAACCCTATTGTTAGTCTTCTGCTGAGGTTCAGTTGAATTTTAACACAAGTTAGGGGAGGGTATGGGGTGAGGCAGGACCTGATGTCGACCTTGTCCCAGATTCAGCTGTCGCCTATGGTAGTGATCAAAATGGAAAACCTGATGTCAACAGTAGCGCACACAAAAAAAAGTGTCTAAACTTACTGGTTCCTTTTACTTTCGCCAGTAGAATGGGTCTCCTTCATCTTGTGCATTTTTTGAAATCACTGGTACTTTGAAAAATGAATAGACCAATTTACTGTGGCTGCTGAGAAATATAGAATGGAAAAGAGTGTCAAAAGAAAATGTCTTTGTTAGTTGTGAAAGTGCGGTGAATGGATTGTGAATGCTCCTGTCTCGCTGCTCTCCTACAGAGCTCCTCCTGCGAGTATTGAGTGTTAAGGAGGTGCCATTGTTCCGGAAGAGCTATTATATCTGTGCCCCTGGTAATCCGCAATTTCTATCCTCTCTCCCCCACTCCAATCCCCGAGCCGTTCGTACAATGCTAATGTTCCCAACATCTGTTAACGCGCAACACCTGCGGTGGAGGCTGTTTGATTTTCTTCTTTATGGCATTCCTTTCTCCCCTGTCGCTACATAAAAGGCTCAGCCTGTGTTGCTTTCGTAGGTGATATTGATTAAAAGTGTCGGGAAGAAAATCCGAGCATGGAAATGGTGTCAAGATGCGCCGCTCTAAATGGAATTTCAGGATAACGTGTGTTGTTGTTGTTTACTTGACCTTTGGTTTGCTGCGGTTTCAATTTCACCAGCTTTATCCACATCCAGATGAGACGCCAGGCTGTGGCTTGTTGATTTAGCCATTCCAAGGTCCTTCCTTCTCTGTCATCTCTAAAGCTTTAAGGAGATGATGTTTCACAACTTATTATCAAAGGTGTTTAATTTGTGTTTAGTTTGACTTGTTAAAAATGCCCCCTTTTTACTTACTTGAGGACAGAGCAACAATGAGCATTCGAAGAAGCTGTTTTTCTCACTTCAGGCTGAAAGAAACACCTGTGGACATGCTTGTCATTTAAAGCGCACAGGAAGAACGGCAGATTAAATGGTGTTTGTTAAACTTCACATCCTCTCTGCTTCATACCTAATCGCACTAGCGAACAGGAGTCATATTCAAAGAGTGCCCCTTTGAACGGTAAATTGTTCTTCCTAAAAACAAACGGCTGGGTAATCGGCCTCTTGGGCAGATTGATTTCCTGCTAGTGACAGTGGGGGATGCTGGGAAAGTGGCTCTGCACACTCCTCCTGAAGGACTGAAAAGTTTGCCTGTGCATCAGTCATTGAGAATTACGGGAGTGTGTTTTTTTTAAATAACTTTTCTGGAGAATTCATAGTGCATCTTGTTCCTCCTTATAAAGGGAGCAGTTCCATTTCCATGAGTTACGGCTTCGTGTTTTCAGTTAGTGACTTTGTACTCCCTTCACTATTGTTTCTCTGCCAGCATAATTCAGCGAAATGCTTTCAGCATAGCTGTTATATGCCGTTGCAGATATCTTTGTTCTTTACTCCATTTTTGCGAAAGATTTGGGCAATATCCTGACTCCCATACCCTCCCATGGTTCATTTCATCATTGTGACATGCTGTAATGAAACCAGCATTGCAATCCAAGGCTGCAGTGTTTAGGCTATATTTTTCACCATTACTTAAAGGGGTGGTTCACCGCAAAATCATCCTTTACTCACCCTTGTGTTTTTCGAAACCTGTATTCCTTTTTTGTCTTAGAGGACTTCCAAAAACACATAAGCGTTGCACTTTTACATATAGCAAAAACATACATTTGTGCCATTCTTTCTCCCTTAAGCCTTATAAAAAAATATTTCAGTAAACTTAAAAAAAACAAAAATCTGCCTTTATCTTGTTTGATTTATAGTGCAGATTTCACATTCTATCTCTTATGTTAATTCAAATAAATTTAAGAAATGTGCAAGATGCATCATGTACATGCATTCTTAATAGGAATTTATTTGGGGATAAGGGTTTTTATCTTTTTTTGTCATCAGCTTCTGTTTTCCTGATTACAAAGAAAGTTATAGACAACAACATGAGGGTGAAAAATGTTTGAAAGCAGTTTTTGCTTAGAATAAAATTTCTATTTTCTTAATGCCTAATTGTGTTTCCTGTGCTGATTTTTAGTATTTGCAGCTTACACAAGTGTTACATTTCTCACGAATTGAAATCCATAGCTTATCTTGGATGATTACAATGCTCCTGTTGACCCTTTAACTATGTCAACCCTGTTATTAGAAAGAACTGTGTTATTGTTTGAACATATGGAGCTTACTGATAGGACATGACACATGCATGAGATATGGGCTTACTGCAGCACAAAACAGAGTGCCTGGTGTTCTCACAGAGTGGAAAGTTCTCCTAATCCCCCAGGAGGGTAAGATGGGCTATGCTCAAAGTCAAAGCTCAATTATCTGTCTGTCATTGGGCCACCTTTCCAATAGTATCCTCCTTATTTAGTGCTATTGAAAGAGCCTTATACACAGCTAATGGCCTGTGCAAAGTCAAAATATTATTTTAAGGAGGTTAAATGAACAAGAGGAGACATATTTTCACTTTCATTTACTAGCAAAGTTGGCTGGCAGAGGGAGTAAGCAATATCATACTCCTGCTGCGCTTTAGCATCTTACTTATTAACATTGTGGTGGGAAGCCTTTAAAGTGGGGGGAAAATTGCGTGCTTGCGTTTCTGTTCCAACGTATTAAAGCTATTAAAATGTAGTGGGAGCCTTAGACTGTGACCTGTTTACAAATCCTGTTTAGTTTACTGCCAGGGAAAATGGGTTTTGTCATGCGGTGCGGTTGAAAGTTTAACACATTTAATTATACTCTTAACCATGGTCAGAAAGACAGAAGTTGATTGTTTACGTTCAAAGTGGGTTACGTAAATCAAACTGGCGACAATGAACAAAAGTGTCATGGGCTGTGACTTAGACGGCCCTGATTCTCTTCAGGCACATGCAATCTATATCATACGCGCCATGTGTTTCATAAAGGCAGTTAGTCAACTTGTAGTGTTGTCGAGAGGTAATGAAATTTCCACCGAGCGCAGGAAACAATGCCTCCGGCTCCGGCCATGTGCGATTAGCAATCCCACACCCCCACTGCCGACTTCACGCTGTGTGCTGGGAATGCAATGCGCTATACTAAAAAACTCTAGAGATTTGTATCACACATTGCCAGGCGTAGATGTTTAATTGTTGATGCCGTTAATGGGTCGAAATGCAATTTCTCACACAGGTTTGAGATTGAAATTAAATTGCCATTGCATAGGGCTTTCCCCTATATTAATGTTATTGTTCAGAGACAGTGGTGAACAGCAAAGCGCACCCACGGGCACACACACACACACGCGCACACACACACGCGCACACACACACGCACACACACACACACACACACACACACACTCTCCTCTAATGTAATGCCATTATTTCTGTACAGCACTCCGCCGCTGTAGGCTGGGGTTTCTGCCATTCTCGGCCAGTGTTATTGCTCTTGTCAAAAGGTTCTAAACCAACAGTGATATTAGGCCCTCGGGCGTCTACTTTTCTGCATGCCTTCCTCTGCTTGAGCACAGGAGCCTGAGACGAAGACCGGACAGACACACACACACATACACATACCCAAGCCTCCTGCTTTATTACCTCCTGCCTGCTCCTGGAATTGCTTTCCTCCCTCGAGTGAGCCAAGCATAGGCAGCTTTATTGTGTTAACCTATTTGTGTGTCAAGAGCGATTGCGCCACTTTTTATCACTGTTTGTATTTGGACGGGTGGGGGCGGGGGGGTTAGATGGATGGACAGACACCTCACTCTCCTTGAGGGGGGGAGAGATAATGACTGGTTGCTAAGCAATTTTTAGCCGCCCTCCCCAACCCTTTATCTGTAGTAATCACTTTTATCTCTCAAAGATGTCATGTATGATTATGAGTCCGCTCTCATCCTCTGAAATCTGCCTGATGGCTCTGTCATCAGGTAGGCGTATGAGGAACTGGACGTTCATGGACCGCCCAGTTGCTCTAATCTAATTCGATATATTTGTTGAATTGCATAAATTATGAATGGTCAGACTGAGCTGTGGTCTAGTGGTTAGTGCATGTGCTCTTTTTGTCTGGGTATAATTTGTGCTAGCATCATTTCCCATTATTATCCATCCAGTTTTTTTTTTTCATCCATTGTTTCTACTCAATCAAACCCCTTAATAATTAATAAGCCCTCCTAAAAGTATGGGAAAGGTTTATCATTTTTGTGTAAATATTCATTTGAGCTTTTCTTAAAATGGAAAGGCAGCTGTGGCCTAATCATTAGAGAGTTGAACTTGTGATCCAAAGTTTGCAGGTTCGAGTCCCGGCACCGACATGGTGGATTATAGGTGTGGGAGTGAAAACCAGCATTCTCTTTCAATACCAAGGCTGAAGTGAGTGCCTTCAGCAAGGCACTGAATCCCACCCACGGAGCATCACACTGCTCCGGGTGGGTGTTCATGTGTGTCAGTCATTCAAAATGACTAAAATGTAAATCAAAGGTTACAAATGTCATTCATTGATTTATTTAGGTTATCATCTTGTTTTTCAGGTTGTAAAATGCATGTTTATTTGAAGAAGGACATCAGGGAATCATTTATTTTATCATGATTGCATAATTTCCAACATGTTTAGAAACAATTGACTCATTTGTTTATGCTTGGCGGGTGTGGTTTTAATAAACAAAAAAAACTGTTGTGATTGTGAGCAATCTGGGTCCATTTTTAAACAAACTCTGGTGCATTTCACCTGAAATATGAACAATTCTCAAACCATAGGCATCTAAATGAACCAAACACAGGACATTAAGTAACAAATACTCAATCATACCTGGGGTTTTTTCTTGACATAGTCACAAGTGAAGTGAAGTGAAGTGAAGTGAAGTGTAGTGTGGCCAAGTATGGTGTCCCATACTTGGAATTTGTGCTCTGCATTTAACCCATCCAAGTGCACACACACAGTTAGTGAACACACACATACCGTGAACACACACCCGGAGCAGTGGGCAGCCATGCTGCGGCGCCCGGGGAGCAGTTGGGGGGAACGGTGCCTTGCTCAAGGGACTCACCTCAGTCGTGGTATTGAGGGTGGTGGAGAGTGCTGGTCATTCACTCCCCCCACCCCCAATTCCCGCTGGTACCGAGTATCGAACCAGCAACCTTCGGATCACGAGTCCAACACTCTAACCACCAGGCCACGACTGCCCCCATGCCACCCATTTCAATTTAGCATGGGTATTGGATACTTGGACCCATCATTTATACACATAGTCTGGAGTCTAGACCAAACAAACTAAGAAAGCACCCTAAGATGCACAAAAGTCCATCTTTTTAAAGTGCGTTTGCAAAATCTTCCTTGTTGATTGGTTATTGCTTATTTAAAAACCTCGGTCAACTCTTCCCAAGGAACTTTGGCCCTTGATATGAGGGGTGACGACTGCATGCCAATATTACCCTCATTGGCTCATTTGTTGTGTTCTTTTTGTGCACTCTTAGTTTTATTAACATTTTGATTGAGTTGGTGGAACTGCTGACACTCTACGGACTAATGAATTGCCTGCGCCGCTTAAGAGAGATGAGAGCTTTGGCAGATATAGTTGGCCCAAAGCCTGAGTGTTTTTATCAGACCTCACTTGCTGAGAAGGTAGACGAGAGAGGCTTTTTATTGTTTATAAAATCTCACATTTGCAACCTCCGCTGTTTGAGCTTGCATGTGTGCTTCTTGAGCTTGACCCCAATTTACACACTGCCTTTTTCCAGCGAAAGTCATTGATGTTCTTTTAGCTCGCGCCGAGTTTCAGGCGTAATTTGTGTGCGGCCAATTATCTTTCCAGCTTTGAAGACTTTCCTCTTGCTTCTCCAGGTTGGGATGAAAATTAATTTGGAGCTTCCCGAGAGCCTCAAAGCCCAAATTAGACTCTGGTTTAAAATCAAGGATCTCTTGCTTTTAATTTGACATTTTTGTTTTTGATTTCTTTTGGGCTAGGAAACACCTTAATTGCAGGTTTGAACTAGCTCAAATAAGCAGAATCTTTTGTGGTATACTGCTGGAAATGTTCAATGGTGGTCTTTAATATATTCTGTTTAGGCCCATTTTGTGTTTAGATTGCTCTAGTTAGTCTTAGAAACACACAAGCAGAACTTTGAACTGGTAATGGTTTACTATGTTAGTGTGGGTGCATTTGCTGACCTGTTATCGGTCTGGTGTTTAAATATAAACAAGTTATTTGTTATATTGATGGGTAATGGTTAGAGCATATGTCTTAATTATTGGTAAATATCAGTCTGAACCCTTTGACAGTTCATAGTTCCTTTCACATTTGGCTTGCAGTTCCATCAAGAAACAAATCACATGTTGATGTAGACGCAGGGCTGGTTTTAAAGTAGGCTATCATCTCATTCGATTTGTGTTTCACATGAAAGTCAGTCATCTGAAGTAGCTGGCATCGGATGTGATTTCTGAAGGTTTGGATGTGTTCAAGAGTTCTGTCTCCTCATCCTGTTCCTCACTGAAGCAGCTCTGCGCAGATTCCATGGGATCCGTCTGTGAGACCGGCTGTGACAGCTCTCCTGTTCATGGAGTCAGAATGCAGACATGCTGAAAACACAGCGCACACGTTCTAACGTCCCATGTGTGCCTCCTCTGGAACATCTGTCCAGCTGTCAGCTTGTCTCAGCCAATCAGATTCTGCTGTGGGCAGTAACTGTGGAAGTGTAGCTGGAGTTGTCTGTCTGCATGTGTGTTTGTCTCTTTCTCTGAGGAATATGAGAGTGTGTTGGAGCAATGCTCTGTGCTTTTACACCAAGCATGCGCTCACGCACACACACACACACACACACACACGCACACACACACACACACACACGCACACGCTCCCTCTGTGCCTGTTTACTAATAATGTGCAGAGATGTGAGCAGCAGATGGTTCCTAATTTTTCTTTTTTCTCTGTATGATTTTTCATGTTTAATCCCAATTTCCAAGTAACGCTGTCAACTTATATCATTTTCAGAACGTTTTTAATTGATTGTGGTTTGTACTCGAGTGCTTTGAAAACATTTGAAGTGTTTCTTTTAAAAATGTTGAATTAAAACAGATACATTTTGCAGGAAAGTACTTTTTAGTTTTTCACATTTAATTCAATGTGTAACTTGTAATTTCTTTGAAACATACCTTGATAAATAACAGTAATTTTAGTAGTGTAATAGATAACAATAAATATATAGTATACAAATAATTTGTGATTTACAATAAAGTACTTACTACTTCTACTATCTACATTTTTTTTTCCAGAGGATTTCTGAGAGCTGAAAACAAATGTTCTTTTGAAAATGCTATTTTGATTGATTTTGTTGAACTTAAACACTTAAAAAATAGTGACGTTAGGCCTGTCAATAATGCAGCATTTTATTGACTCAGTTTATAAAAAGATATTTAAAAGCGGTGTCATGCTTCTTTTTTGTAATAAAAGGTTATTGCTGCTTGTAAAAATGTTGTTTGAGTGATGAACCGGTTAAGCTTTTTAAGCTTTATCTTTTAAAGATTTATTTCAAATGATCCATTATCCCAAAGAAATTGCATGCACACACTTGTTTCAAAGTGGTGAACAAATGCCAAATTCCTCCTTCAGAGATGATACCCTTTATCAATGTTTACATTTTAAATAAGTGGCCAGAGGAGTGAAATGCATTGAAAAATAATAAACTGTATGAATACAATCTGAAATCTCAAACAGAATTTTAAGACTAGATTTGATCAAGTGATTTTTACCAGATGTCATATTGGGCATACAAGAATAACCCTTGGTTTTTTGCTCAAAGGTGAAGACCCTACTTAATGTTTGTACTGCACAATTCCTCTTAGAGTAAAACACATTTTACTGGACTGTCCTGCTTTTAATGATTCCAGAAGACTTTTTTTTATGAAATGAACTCTCTTAAGGACGTTTTTAGCAAAGTGACACCAGGAAAATTTGTAGAATTTTTTTTATCATGTATTAGCGCTAAAAATCTTATTTAATTCATGTATTCATTTGTTTGTTGATTTTTAATTGTATATTTATTATTGAAATGTTCTTGCCATGAAAATAGCCTTGGTTGCTGACATGGCATTAAATAAAAAATACATTACAATACATTATATTACACACTTGTTTCAAGTTTGATTCCAAAATAGTTTTCTCCCAAATAATTTTCAGTACTTTCATCAATTTTTGCAAGGTATTATTTGATGTGGCATTTTGAGTATGTGAACCTCTTTTTCCTCCTGGTAAGACGAGCACTGTGTGACCAGTTCCTAATGCTCACTATCTCTTGGCTGTTAGATCATAGCGCCTTTTACTTGACCGCTTCTCTGAGAGACTCCACTCTGAAGCCCCATCCCTCATCAGTGGCACAGGATGGCGCTTCAGATAAAGGAGGAGAATTCTATTTATGTCCGCCTGTAAACAAAGTCCCAGTGAGGGAGAGCTAATGGCCTGGAACTGACGAGAGCCTGGAGGGATATCTCACTCTCCTTCTCCCTCCCCTCTCTCAGTCATCTTGTCACCCTCTTTTCTCTTCGTCCTTCTAGTCATGGTGGTAGTAGATATGGGGGGGGGGGGGGGGGCAGTCAGTTTTCTGATGCGAGGAGAAAGGCTTCCAGGTCCTAGGCATCAAAAGGATTGAGAGGGAGGTAGACCAAGAAGACCGGGGGAGAATTTCTCCTGGGAAGAGAGTGTAGTGAGAACAGCTGTTCAAAATGTACTTTCTTGCTTTCCCAGTTTTTTTGGCCCCATCTCAAAGTTCAAATCCACTGCACATCAAACATTTATCATACACTTTTACATCAATTCCTCTAGATGTTGGACCAGTGATGTTTTTGAAGGGCTTTTGATCTTCAGCTCTTTTACGGCACGAATTGAATTTCTTCTGACATATGGTTGCGATGGTATGCTTAAAGTATATTTTTGATTGGTCCCGTGTGGAATCTACTAACTTTCATAGATTCTATTCTGCAGATTAATTACCGTCTTTATTTTGGAACGACATCTGATTGATGTTTCCTGCAAGGTGACAGCTGCTGGTTATTGGGGAACGCTTGATTGATCCGCACTGATGGAGCAGAGACGAGCCATGAAACTCTCCCATTGAGTGTCACTTACGATGTGTCTTGAAGCGCCAGGCCCATTCTGTTCTCTCTCTCGCGTGCGAGTGACAGACTTGTGCTGGGTATTGAAACGGGGATTGTTAAGCAGACGCTCGGTGGTAACGCTTTGTGTTTTGATTGAAGGGCAGAGACGGCATCTTCTCTGCAAAACCCGATTTCTGCTCAAGCTTCTACCCTCCCCTCCTCTTCACGCCGACACGTTCGCTAACCCCGATGACAAGCGAAATGCTGCCGCTTGTGACTTTTCGTTTTATCATTCAAATTCATCCCATTGATGTTGCCGGCTTTGATTGACAGGCAAACTTGAGAGAGTAGCGATAGCAATCAGTCCTCATCAGCTGCGTTTTTGACCGCGGACAATAGTTTCTCTCTTTCGGTTTTCACACTCCTCGTTTTTGCACGTCCCCCTCCCTGCTGTCACAGAAAACTCAGACGATTGCATTTCTGTCACGACAGAGGGCTATTAATCTTTTAAATCCGAGCCAGACCTGAGCAGCATTGTGTTCTGGAATCCGAGAGCGCTCTGTGGAGACCACTCTGAAAAAGAGCGAATGGGGGGAACATAACGGGTTCGTTCTCTTTGTGAAGAAGAAACCAAAGCTTTCTGAACGCTCACAATATTAGAAATCTAATCTATCAGAGAGCCTGCGATAGACGAGCAACATGCAGATGGTGAGGTGATTGTGAAATCAGGCTGCCTGCTTTTACCTGATATCCCTTCGGCCCTTTGCTCATTCAATCTTATCTAACCCATTCGGTGTCACGCGGGTGAGTTTTTCTGGTCAGAAAAGTCCACGTGACTTGGTTTAACCTTTATTTTAGTAGAGGAAGGTCAGTGGGTGGTCTCTGCTCTTTAGAAAGGTCGTTACACTGAGGTCATGGGTTTAGGCCAGGAGATGCAGAATCGCCGTGCTCAGGCACCCTTGGATCGAATCATGTGAGTTCATTGCCTTGCTCAAGGGCAAAGCAGAAGTGGAAAAAACGGGCACATTAGAACAAACATGCAGCTAACAAAAGTTAACATGTGAAGCAGTAACCCTCCAGTAAGTAAGCTCTGTTGCAGCTGTATTATTTTTTGTGCAAAACCCCTTGTGAATTGTTACCAAGGGTGTTATTTTATGTAAGGTGTTTTGGCTGGTTGTACACTCCAAATCTCTGATATTCTCTTCTCTTGACAGGGCTCCAATTCTTCCTTCAGTGAAGGCCTATATATAATTATTCTGCTAAGTAACCTATCATTCATGTTTGTTGTACTTTGGTGGTTTAGTAGTAGTGATGAGCAATAGTAATTGTGATGCTTGCCACCATTAATTATGTGGAGAGAATGTTTTTTAATTCAGTTTTTTTCATTTAAAACAGCAGATAGTCAGTGCTAACCTTTCATTTGAGCTTTTAAAGCAAGGCCAGAGACTCATTTTATCACAAAACCAGCAGGCAGTTTTGCCGAAAAGACTTTTGCTGTTAATGAAGTGTCGCCTTGTAGGAGGCATTAAGAATTATAAAACACGTGAGCTGAGGAAAACAGTGCAGAGCCTCTAAACAGCATTTTTACAGTGAAGCAAGAAAGGTCATTAATATTGGTTCAAACCTGCTTCTTTTAATTGCGTATTTGGCATTTAGCAGACACTTTTAATTCGGAATTACTCTCGGTATATACTAATTGCTAGAACAATCCCCCTGGAGCACCACAAGGTCAGGTGTCTTGTTCAAATATAAAATGGTAATCGTTTCTCCAGAACTCTATGGTTTTACCCCTATATAATATCACTTTGTTTTATGCTGATGCCCTCACTTCCCCTCGGCTCCCTTCTTCCAATTAGGATGAGGTGTTCAGGTCCCCACCTGGGGAAACTTGATCCAGCGGGCTGAGAGCTCCAGACAGGGTTGGCTGGGCGCAGTGATGCACAGAGTGGTGCTACTCGATAGGGGTTTCTCCCAAGGACCACTCAGGGATGAAGCTTCATTGAATTTCCTCTCTAGAAAAACATGTTTTTTTGCCATGCAGGACTCCCAACCAAGGCAGATAAGGTGGTGCTGTACTTCTCATGTGGAGTATCCATCGGTTGCAACAGATTTAGTTTACACGTTGTATTTAATTTAGAAGATGGAGAAAAGAGGAAATTGGAGAAAAAAGGTGTCTAAATCAGGTAGTCTTTTTCAGGTAGATTTTTACTGAACGATTTTTAATGGCATGTCATTTAGCTTCCTTAACTTGATGTATATTCAATTAGAAATTATATAGCAGGATTTGAATTGTCACTTGAAAGGTCCTGATGGTGTGTAAATTTTGACAGAATTTTCTTTTTTTCTGTGAACCATCCCTTAAAAGTCTTTCCTTTTTAAGAGGCTTTTTTTTGTCATGATATCATGTTCTTCTGCTTCGTTTAGCCAAACAATTTATCTGTCTAAATATTTGTGAAGTTTCCCAGCTTGCTGATAAAAAGAGCTGTTTGTTTTGATGATGCTCTGTCCGTCAGTAACCGTATCATCTCCGCCGGCAGTGTTTACTGTCCATTATGTCCGAGCAAACACAGCCGCCGCTGATCTTGTGTGCTCTCCACACAACCTGTCTCCTCAGAGTCTGGATCATAAAAGTGCATTCAAAGCTTTGAAATGCCTCCGCTCTCCCAAGCCCCAGACACTTGCTGCATAACTCAGCTGTGTGGAAGCATTTCAGCCCCCTCCCGCCCGCCCTTGCGGCTGCCCCGGCCCTGCTCCCTGTATTCAGGCATCTCTCTTGACTTCTCCAGTCCTTTGTTTCCTCAGGGGATGGATGCAGCGGGCGGGGTGGGTGCGAGCTGTTCAATCAATAGCCGCTCCATCTGTCAGGCCTGTGGCTGGGGCTCAGGGCGGAGGATGGAATTCGCCACCGTCTGTGGGGTGTATGCAATGGGGTTGTCACCGGATTCTCCCTGAATGGGGGACTTGAAGGCTGCTGTGCCGGGGTGCAGCCTAGCCCCCCCTGCCGCCCCCTACCAACTTTTGTACCGACTCCCTCCTTGGCATAGTGACTGGCGTGTGTAGATATATACATATATGTGTGTGTGCGTGTGTGTGGAGATGAGGCGTCTATTGTGTCATTTTCACAGGCTCCCGGGAGACAGGGTCACCTTGTCCCCTGCACAAACGTGCCCTCTCTGGATATTTTGGCTGTGTGTTTTATACGAGGGCCAGACACCCAGGCTCTGAGCACATCTATCTCTCATCTCACCCCTTTTCAGATTCCCCCCTATTGAGAGAGAAAGTCTGGAACAGGGCATTCAAAGGGGACATCTGAGATAGTGGCACAGTTGACATCATTCTTCCTGCGAGACACTGGAGAAGCGCTGAATCTGTCTGTACAGCTGAAATCTCCATAAACTGTCCTTTTAGGACACTGAAGACTGTATTTTTATGAAGGCTTTAAGGAAAAACTTGCCATGCTGGACATTCAAAAATACTTCAGTTAACACGAGTTCAATAATTCTAGCCCTATTTAGTTTCCTAATATATTATATATTTGGTTTTATTCTGTGCAGTTGAACAACTTTTTTTTCCTTTTAATTTTGTTTTTATTTTTACATATAAAGCCAGAAATAAATCATAGTATAATGTTTCCCTTCAAATTAGTCCAAACTTACATGATTTTATTCCCATGTATAAAAGGTAAATTCAGTTATTTAGTATATAACAGTGTTTTATGATTGCCTTATTCATGTGTGCTTGTCCTCAAAAGTTTAGGCTCATTTCTTTTTATTTTTTATTTTTTTTATCAATTGATCATTTTTTTTCACCAAGGGTCCAATGACCACACAATCAAAACTGACAGTAAAAATTTTATAATTTTACAAAGGATTACCATTCTAAAAAAATCTGTCAATTCTATGATAAGATTAAAACAGATTTAAGCATTGATTATAACAAGAAATGATATTTGAGCCCAAAATTAATGTTATAATGAAGAATCATGAGGATCATGTGACACTGAATATTGAAGTAATAGCTGCTGAAAATTTTGCCTTTCCATAATAGGAATACAATAAATATTAAATTGTACTATTTCACTGTTTTACTGTGTTTTTGATCGAGTAAATGCAGCCTTGGTGAGCATAAGTGACTTCTTTCAGAACATTTTTACAGATCTCACTGACCACAAAAACCTTTGAATGGTACTCGTCTTCCTGAAGAGATTTTTGTGATTTAAGACCTTCATATATCTGTGCGATGATGTGTGCCAAAACTTTGGCTGTTGTGACAGCTGCTTTGCCTTGATCAGTGTACTATGACGAAGAGCGTGGTCCTTGGGGAGGCTCCTCTCTGCTGTTATTTAGTGGCATTGGCTTTACATGAAGGACAGATATAGTGGTCCCAACCTCTCTGGCTCGGCCTCTTTCATGGCCACTGATGCTTTTTTCAATGCTAAAAGACCCATGAAAACAAAGTGCTTAGACCTTGAGTCTGTTTTTTTTTTTTTTTCCTTAAGTTACTATCAAATTGACAGAAACTACAAAATGCTATGCCAAGCTCGTGTCAGCAGGCTTATCTTTTGCTCTTTTATCTGCTTGGTCATTTCTTTGATCCTGAATAGCTCACAGTTTAAGCTGACCGTTCTCTGAGGCTGTTAGCTGCTGCAGCATCTTGTCACGTAAATCTCAATTAACTCCGGTTCAGCCGTCAGAGACCACACCGCTCCTAAACGAGCCCTTTATTGCCTCATATCTAATTGTGTGGCTCATTAAAGCTGCTAATCAAAGAGACTCGCATATCCAGCAGCAAGGTTATGCAGTGCTATACTCAGATGCTCGAATCTTTCAAATGAATAGCATGACAGCAACTCTGCCACTCCAACCTTTTTTTTTTTGTCCTTGCGTAGTTTTGAAGAGAATGTTCTAGATGGACTTAGTTCACGCCAAGTTCAGATTACACCGTATCAGCACGATTAAGGCTTGATCTGTGTGGCTTCGGACGTTGTGGTGATTTGCAAATATCAATTGCTGTTGTTTATGTGGACGTAATATAAATTTTTTCTCATATAGTGTGTCGTAGTGGACTTCAACCGATACCACATCTGTGATGTTTCACAACAGAAAAACTAGCATGTTTGTATAGTCCTACACAATGTGTTTCAAATATAACAAAACGAAAGGTAGACAAAGGTATAGGCTGCTGCTAGGTATATTCTTAGGATTTTGTTTGTAGAGTTTAATCAAAGGTGATTTTCTTGCACATTTTGACAGTAAAGCAAGTTCTAGTATAACTTCAGCAAGTGTTATCATATGGGATAGCATTTAGAGTCATAGTAAACTGACAATCTATGTAAAATTGCAGTTAAAAATCATTTAAAACAATTTAATCAGACAAATGACAACTGCTTGTGTCAAATCTCAATGAACTATGGCTGTGTATAGTAAATGCTGCACATGAAAATATGCAATTTAATAACTTTTTACTCTCAAATCACTTTATAACTTCAGTCGAGTGTTTGTAGTGAATCCTTCTGTGAGATTCTGTAGTCGTGTGATTGTAAGTCACGCTGGATCAATGAAAGCTGCAATGTTTGTGACAACTCAATTGTTTTATGTTCAATCTACTTAAATTTGTAAAAACTAAAATTAACTTAATTCCTTCATGTTGTCCCAACACAAATCAGTTGTGTGGAACCCAGCATTATTACAGTGTACTACTGAACAATTCTACTGACAATCAGAGGTATGATCAATCGCGTTTACACATTTTTATTTTGATTAATTGCCCAGCCCTATTTATTTGGTATTACTGTAAAACAAAATGTTTTTGGATTTATAGCTGTTAGTCCCAGTTTGAGCTCAGCCTTTTAGATGACAAGGTTTTACCTGCGAAAATCCTCAGTATCAGGTAGCAGCAGTTCTGCTTTGCCAGCCCTACTTTCTTGCTGGTGCTCCCAGAAGACCTCTGGGTACCTCCTGAGCCTCTGCGTGATTGGTGAAGAGAGGGGTTGTGGTGGTCACTGAGGGGTTCGTTTGCTCTTAATGGAAGCACTCACTGGCTATCTCCTCAAGCCAGCCTGAAGCTAATTTGAGACAAGGCGGATGGGTGTTTGCTGTCTCTGTGTGCTCTTCCCACCTCACATGCTTTTATCACACTGTTTTAGTTGGAGTAAAAGAGAGCGAACGGAAAGGGACATCTGCCTTTAGTGTCTCCTGGGTTCTTCTCCTTTACTCTCAATTAAGAAGATTTAAACAGACAGTGTTTGTCCTTGTCCACACTAAAGAGGGAGCCTCAGCAGGTGTGTGTGTGTCTGTGTCCAAATAGACACGGCTCAAAAGCTCTCTCCATCAGGCGGGGTTAGTTTGAGAGTATGGCGGCTTTCAATGCGGGGGAGAAAACTGCAGTGACAGCACAATGAATAAATTGAAAAAGGCTTGTGTAGTAAATTGTCTATCGCCAGTGACAAACGATCTGATAGGAGCGTGCGGAGGCTGCAGACGCCACCATCCCAGCAGAGCTGTGAATAACTGGCCTATCTGCACGCTGCTTAGTGCATCGGCCTCGTGTGCACGCTTAATAATTTATACACTGTGAAATATCCCCCCCCCTCTGCACAGATACGCCTGAGCGTTGGCAGGCTGTTGGGGACAAGCTCTGGGAATGTCCCTTCAGTGCTGATTTGGGGGATGGTGACCTCCAGAGGTTTCTCCCTCATCTCTTTTTGTTGCTGTTGTTGATAGGGAATTGGAATGACAGGAAGAGAAATTTACTGAATTGTAATTCAAAGAAAGTCAACACACTTTAGTATGTTCACAATAGTTAATTTATTAAATGTACAGCAAAATCTTGTATTTATTTTGTTTTATTTATCTTCCCACGTGCCTATTGCTCTATCATTCTGCCTGTTTATCACTTTATCTATTATTCTACCTGCTTATCACTCTGTCTGTTGTTCTATCTATCATTCCACTGACTTATCATTCTTCCTGTCTGTTACTCTAGGTGTACTTTACCTGCCTATCTATCACTCTGTATAACATGTCTATTATTCACTATGTTTTAAAACTGTTCTA
This sequence comes from Danio jaintianensis, assembly GCA_903798115.1. NCBI lineage: Eukaryota > Metazoa > Chordata > Actinopteri > Cypriniformes > Danionidae > Danio > Danio jaintianensis. The sequence continues at coordinate 16,533,617 of CAIGQV010016645.1, read as the reverse complement.
TATATCCTTCTACCTATCTGTTTCTTTGTCTGCCATGCCGCGTCAATCTTTTTAGTTGAATCAATTGAACTTTTCTAGTAATGTCAACTTACATCAGTCAAACTGACTAAAAGTTAAACTTTGTGTAACTAAAATTTTTATTTGAAACCTGATTAACTGGTTAAAATTAAACTAACATAACATTTGTCATTGTGACTTTGTCATATTTTTAGTGTTTGCACTTTCTGTCTCTCTAGCTGCTGATCTGCCACTCTATGTATCGCTCTATTGCTATGTCTTCAAATCTATTTCTCTATGTATCGCTCTACCTGCTTCTCTATTGCTCCTTTGTCTAATTATTGTGTATTGCTCTTCCTGCCAGTCTATCACACTGACTACTGTTCTGTCTATTACTCTACCTGTACCTGAAACTTAAAGGGATAGTTCACCCAAAAGTAACATTTTTGTCATTATTTACTCCTTATAGTTATAGTCTTCTATAACTTTCCTTATAGTTTTCTGTTGTTGTTGTTCTTCCAAATATCTTATTTCAACTAAAGAAAGAAACTCAAATCTTGGAACCACTTGAGGGCGATTAAATTGTGAATAGATTTTCTTTTTTGGTTAAAATGTCCCTTTAACATCTTATTCAATTCATCTTTATTTATATAGCGTTTTTACAATGTAGATTGTGTCAAAGCAGCTTAACATAGAAGTTCTAGTAAATTGAAATTGAAACGGTGTCAATCCAGTTTTTAGACTTGAAGTTCAGTTTAGTTCAGTTCAGTGTGGTTTAATTTTCACTGCTGAAAGTCCAAACACTGAAGAGCAAATCCATCGATGCGCAGCTCCACAAGTCCCAAACAAAGCAAGCCAGTGGCGACAGTGGCGAGGAACAAACTTCACCAAGTGACGAAAATGAAGGAAAAGCAAAAATATTACACTTATAAGTTGGAATTTACATGGCATTATCAGTTTAATTCTGATTTGTGTTCTAACTACTGTAAGTTGAGCATCCCTTCACTGTTTTTTGCATAGAGTGGAACTTTTTGCCACATCAACCACGTTTGCTGTTGCCCAAGTTGCCTCAAAACACTAACTCTCATTCAAAACATATGACTTGGGGCAGCTTTGTCGCTCCAAGTTGCTGTCCGTATGAAATGAAAACCCCTTTATACTGTTGTGGACATGATGAAACATCACGCTCCCAGGCCATTATAGTTTCTTGGGCTAAATTTCTCACTTGTCATCTAAATACCAGTTCAGACTGAAGGCTGTCAGAAATCTAGTCCGAGGTGTCCTCTTTCTGAGAAGGGTCCCTCGAACCCTTAGGATAATTTAAAAGGAATTAAAAATCTCTTCCTATCAGGTCATCTCGGTTTTTAATGCGGCCATACTGTTTGCTAGTTTGGAAGTTTGTGGGATTTCGAGTGCATAACGTTAAACAGACTTGTGAAGGTTTTGATGTTGCGGTTGTGTGTCCTGCCCTGTTTTATTTATATGTTTCTTAATAAACTGGGTCCCGCTTGGGCCCTGCAAGCAATTATGCAAACTATAAAAAATTGAAGAGGGACAGTCTTTTATAATTTAATCCTAAAGTAATAGATTCTGTTAAATATGTATGAGCTTGGCTTTATAGATGAAACTGGAATTAATGTCTATCAGAGAGCCGACTAGGAAGCCACAGAGGAAGGAGAAAGAGAAGGAGACGGGATATCTTATCATTATTCTAATAGGGTATGATTGCTGTGGACAGAAGCAGACTGTCTACGGCTAGACGGGACAGCCAGTTTAATCGTTGCCAGTATTGAGCACATTTACCCTGGCTGGGCAAGCTGAGATGCTGAAAACTGATCCAGCTGTCCCCCGGTTCGATTGTGTCTCCTTTTTTCCTCTCTCTTAGGAGGAAGGTTGTGTGGTTGAATGGGAGGGAGATATGTTTTGAGCTCTGGTTTGTTTTTGGCAGGCTGTGTGACAGCTTAATGAGGAAGTTAAGGAGCGTGTATCGGAAGGTCAGGGACTGCCGATCAGAGAGGGAGTCGTATATCTCCACACAAAGTCTCCTCACCCGTATCCTGTACACTCAATCTGTCAATCTCTCGTCAGCTCCGCTTACCCCACCGACGGGACACATGCTGTGCTTGCCATACAAACAGCTCTTTTCTTTTGCTCTGTTTACGGTAAATTCAAAGCGGCAACTGAGGAAGAACACCTTTTCAAGGTCTTCACCAATGTTCCAGGCATGTGCAAGCTGCCCTTTTGCCCTGCTATTTCCTATGTAAACTGTAAACCAAGAAGCTCTGTTGTGGGCTTCCATGGTGCGGTGGATGCAGCTAATTGCGCGTTGAATTCTGGGCAGAGGAGAAGGTCAGTTGCGGGTCCTCTACTTCCGTCCTGACACCGCCATTAATCCTACAGCAAGTCAGACTCTGCACTGCTTACAGGGCAAATGTTTCATCTCAAGGAAGTCTGCAAAGAGAAATAAAGGAGCTTATGAAATATTAGATTATCGGGCAGCTGAAGTTTTGCCTTGGAGGTGGAAGTGCTTTTTCACGTCCCTGATGCATTGGGTGGCGTGTGGCGGAAGGCCAAAAAGAAAGGATGCTTTAGACTGAGAGTGCTAGCATGTAGGATGAAAAATCTCTTTAATAGCTTGACTGTTTGTCCGAAGCAGTAATGAGATTAAAAGAATTCTCTTCTGACAGTATTGCACACTTTGGCAGGATGTGCCAAGTTTGTAATTCATTGAAATAACATTTTTGAAGAATTTTAATTCCAAAAAAATGCACAAAGCAACATAAGCATATTAGCGTGTCTCAACACATGTGACAACCAGAGATGTTTGGGTCAATAGGGTCAAGCTTGCAGCAACAGTCTTAATGCCCCGGGTTTGAAATATGCGCATGTGCAAATGAGATTTGCGAGCTCTGCCCGAGGACACTATTTTCATTTTTGGATGAACTACGTCTTTGAATAAAATAACTGAGAACATTAAGTCTCCTGAGCTTTGAAAGAGCAACCTCTGAGCAATATTTTCCCCCCTCTGGGTATATGTGTGTTTGAAGTGTGAATCCGGCAAGCAGAGGAGCTAAAATGTGACACCAGGGATTAAAGGAGGGCAGCAGGGCCTACAGGGGTGATTTAAAAAAAAAAAATTTTGTGGAGGATATCTAACCCCTTTAATACACCATGCCATATCTCGAAACCATGTTTAGCCCAATCCCTTTCCTCGTTTTCAGCTGAAATGCATATTAATAGATTAGCAAGATGAGGGGGGTTGTGCATATTCTCTGCAGTTAAAACGAAGGTCAAGCTTCAGCATCCCACTAGTCTATTTTATTTTAATTTTTTAAGTCAATGGCCACATCCTCTTCACAGTGTAATTTAATCGGAGACTCTGTGGCTGTGGGCAGCATCTGCGCTCAGAGCAGAGATAGGGCTTTTTTTTTTTTTTTTTGACTAATCCTCAGATTTCTTCGCTCACCAAGCTACAGATCACTCCGCTGGGTGAAGACAATTACCAGCCTGCTTTTTCATGCTAATGCAATCTCTAACTAGATCTCTTCCCAAATATGTGGGGGAGAAAAAGCGAGAGACAGGAAGAAGGAAAGGGTTTTTTTTTTTAGATTAACATTTAATTATGAACAGTTCCCCGTCAGCGAAGCGGAGGGGTCAGGAGAGGAGGGCAACACACAGAGGGAAAGGGCAGGCAGTAATTTAAGATGCTGAACTCTGCTTAGGGACGTGTGTGTGTGTGTGTGTGCGTGTGTGTGTCACGCCGGAGAGAGAAGGTCAGAGGGCACGTCTCATCATAAGCATGGTTTTGCATGACTGCACCTATTCTCGAGTGTCTGTGCAAGAGGTTTCAGGCCCGCTGTTTGTTTTGTGCTCGGATTTTATGACATCATCCCCAGGATAAACAGTGTTCTTGAAGAAAAAGGGTTCTTAGGCCTTATCGGATCAGAATCTTGGTCTCGGATGAATGTCCCAAGCCTCGCTTGACCTCATGATTGTCAAGCTGTCTAGAGCACTTCTCAGTTCCACAAAACCCTCTAATGTTTTCAAAGAACATGACGTTTGTTGAGTCACATGTAGGATTCAATGGTTATGCGATTACACAAGCGTGTAAGATGGAGTTGATGTGTTTTTTGGAAGATTTGTTAGCAGAATTTGTTTTAAAATATTTTTTTATTAATTTGATACTTTTATATATATATATATATATATATATTTATATTTATATTCCTGTTTTTATATAGTTTGTGCACATAAAATTCAATTTTATTTTCATTTTTACTATGTTTTATATCATACATTGGATGGATGTATGCGTATATGTGTTGAAGTCAAAAGTATTATTTTAAAAACTGCTTTTATTCCAGCCAAACTAAAAGAAATGAGACTTTCTCCCGATGAAAAAATATTATAGAAAATATTGTGAACTGCTACTTGGTAAATATTTGAAAAATAATAAAAATATTTAAAGGAGGGCTAATAATTTTGCCTTCAACTGTATGTGTTTGTCTCTATGTATTTATATAATATACAATATAATTTTTTAATTGACTCCCTCAGTTTGAAAAGTTTCTTGCCATTTCGAGACGAATATACACCCCAAACTCTCTAATAGGACGTTGGTTTGAGAGTCACATGTAGGATTCAATGGTTACGCGATTACACAAGTGTGTCAGATGGAGTTGATGTGTTTTTGGAAGATTTGTTTGCGGAATTTGTTTTAAAATATTATGTTATTTGTTTGAAACTTTATCTGTGCACATAAAATTAAATTTTTATTTTCATTGTTACTATGTTTTATACTATACATTGGATGGATGTGTTGAAGTCAAAAGGATTATTTTAAAAACTGCTTTTGTTCCAGCCAAACTAAAAGAAATGAGTCTTTCTCCTTTTTACTTGGAAAATATTTGAAAAATAAAAAAAAATATTTAAAGGAGGGCTAATAATTTTGCCTTCAACTGTATGTGTTTGTCTCTGTGTATGTATATAATATAGAATACAGTATAATGTTTATAATTTTTCCATAAACTTCCTCAGTTTGAAAAGTTTCTTGCAGTTTCGAGACGAATAGACAACGCCAAACTCTCTAATATGACGTTGGTTTGAGAGTCACATGCGGGAGTCAATGGTTGTGCGATTACACAAGTGTGTCAGGTAGAGTTGGCGTGTGTTTGGAAGAGATCTGCTTTGTATGTCATCTTGCAAAGCAGCTTTGTCAGCCGAGTGTAGCCGACCAAATGTCTCGGCAGCGCTGAACTGGGATGACTTTCCTTAAAGGCTCCCGCTGTGAGCTTGTACACATATCTGAGGCTTATCAAAAGATTGCCATTCCGCACACATCTCCTTCTTTAGCGGCCACCTTCACTTAGATACACACTCGCACGTGAACACATACCTCACCTTCAATACCTCATGTCTCTCATGTCATGGAAGAGGAATGATAACGTGGCTCTTTATCAGGACGGCTGTGTGATATGGAAGGTGCCGGATATTTCCTGCCACTGGGGCAGGAGAGGGCCGTTATTCTCTGTCTCTCTCACTTTACTCTTTGATTATTGGACACAAAACTGATAATCCTAGAGAAAACTATGTATGATAAACCATATGGTGTGCGTGTGTTCAGGTTTAGCTATACATGTGAGGACCTAATTGTCTTCATTTGTATAGTTAAATAAAGACAGTATCATTAACCTGATATAAAAACAATGGTCTATGTGATTTTCTCACTAAGATAGAAAAGCAAACATGTGAGTTTAACTTCTCTTTAGAAGTGTGATGGCAGTGTAAATGGAATATTTATATTTATCTATTTTTCTGTGTTTGTGTTTAATGTTTTTCCTCAGACGAGTTAAGAAATCAATCACAACAAATCAAAACATTTATTATATCGACCAATTGACATTTTCTGGGAAAAATTCTCTTTATTAAAGGGATTATTCAAGATTATGTAAAAAAATTATATAGCCTATATTTATTTATTAAAATCAACGCGATTCTACCCAGTTCTTGACTTTGGTGATGCGGAATAGGTTGGAACAGCTGTGATCAGCCCGATTTAAAATCCTGTTTGATATGATCGGGGAGGCTCCGATGTGTGTTCTAGAACATCGCGTGGTGCGAGATTCTATCTTTAAACGACTCACATTACCAGATAATCTGCGCCGAAAATCGGAAACGATCAAAGTCATCGACAAGATTTCATCTCCGATTCTTGGGAGGTGAAAATCGGGAAAATTTGCATCAGACTTTTAGAATAAAACACATATTAACATTTTAATCACATACACTGTAAAAAAATACAGGCGTTTTTACAAATTTAAGTGGATTGAACATAAACAACCAAAAAAACCTTAAGAATTGTCTTGGTTTAACTCATTTTAAGTTTACATAGTTTGAACAAGCAGTAAAAGTATTTTTTTTGGAATGTATGCAGTAATTCCAGACAAACTGAGAATTTAAGTAGTCTTTTTTTTCATACCTTTGTGCATATAAATACTGTATATACTGTTCGTGTGTGTCTGCGTGCGTGCGTACTACATAAATAAGTATTATATAAATGCGCCACATAACAGTCTGTTGTTGATTTAATTTTTAGTTTCTAATCCTAGTAGCCATTTTGTGCTTCCTAAATATGTTTCCCAGTAATGGATTGTTCCTCACTCAATAGTAATGGAAATTGAGGTCAGAAGGCCTGCAAGTGAATTCTGGGAAACTGTCCTTAGAGAACACTGATACAGTACACAGAGCTTTAAGTTTTTTGGCTTCAGTTATTTCCTATTGATTTGCACTATTGATGCCACATTAAGTTTGTATTCATCATAATTGAGCATCAGTGTGCGTCATTTACTTGCATGTAGTTCCTCACTCTCACGAATGACAGCGGCTCATCTTTCAGCCTTCAGCTCCTCTGGTTGTGATCAAACGGCACAAACAATGAACAAAATACGGCAAGAGAAGACACTTGAATATTCACACTAACAAATGAATGCCTTCAGGGGGTGGGAGTGTTGTACATAGAATAGGCCATTGTTTTCATTTTGTGTTAATCCTAAACGGGGCCCTTGTGTTATGTGAATGAGTTCACATGTGTGATTGGCCAGCGATTTTTTTTTTTTTTAGTTGGACTGTTACAGTTTAACAAATAACCAATTGCTCGAATGGGTCTTTATTTAGATGTGTGACCTCCTACTCTAGGGCTGCATTTCTATTTTGTCAATTCAATGTTTTTTAAATGCTTGCTAAGGGAAATGAGTTCTGCCCATTGCTGTAGCTTTCTCACTTGCTTGCTTTTCTGCTTTTCGTTATGTATTTTTTAGTTGATCTAATCTTTTATTTACTTATTTAAATGAGAAAATATATCATGTCCATTTTTATTTATATTATTTTAATTGAGCTATTATCAAAGTATCTATTGATTTTAATTTATTATAAAAATGGATGTATTTTAAGTAGTGCTGGGCAAAGATTAATCGCATCCAAAATAAAAGTTTGTTTCGTCATAATATGTGTGTGATTTATATATATTTATTATGTATATGTTCTACATAAACATGCATAGAAACAAAACATATTGTTACATAGATTAAATATGTATATATAATTTATTTTCATGTACAAATATAATTTATATCTAAATATAAGTAAACGTTTTCTCAAATATATGCATGCTTGTGTGTATTTATATATGTTTATACATGGTAAATATACACCGTACACACACTTAAATTAGGTTTTTGTCCAGCACTAATTTTAACATTACTTATTTAGTTTGGTTTTCTAGTTCTTCTGTTTATTTATTTTTTATGTTTCTGTTTAGCATTAATGTTAATTTAATAACTATACTAATGTCTGATATACATATTTTTTGTATTTACATTCACTTGTAGCATTTTATTTGTTTGATTTTTAGTTTCCATTCAGAAAGGAGTATAACATTTGATTATCTGTCCGTTAACCGGTATATTTGTGCATTTACTAAAAATATTAATCCATTTATCAGTTTCAAATCTTTTTTTTTTTTTTTTTGTTACCAGCGCATCTCTAATTTTTCTTTTCCCATTTACAAAGACATTTGTTTGTTTATATTACTTGTGTCGAACTTCCATTGCTTGTCATTTCTGTTTGGCATCAAACTACAAACAAAGTCTAACATTGCATCCAAAGATTTGTGTTTATTTTAGGATGCAGTGATGTTCTCCAAATGGGTTTATTGTGTGAGTAATTCAGTCCTTCTTGCCCTTTCCCTGCTTTAGACAGAAGCTTCTTATATACTCCATCACACACACACACGCACACACACACACACACACACACACACATTTAGCGTCTCATCTTGGTGGTCAATTAGCCGGTGCTTCAGCCACCGCCGTGACAGCATTAATGTGGCCTACAGTACCATGATTCAAGATAACAGACGTGTGGTTTTGCGTGCTGTGACAGAGATAGACTTCATTGAATTATCATCCGGCTCCCATTTACGCGCTGTGCGAGGAGCCGAAAAAGCAAGAATTTACAAGCGCAATATGTTTATGTTCATTCTTGGAGCTACAAAATAAACCGTCTTCCATCTGCTTATGCTTGCAACAATGGCTGACCTGGGTTTGACCCTGGAATGGAGGCAGATGTGGATATTGCGGGCGAATATATTGTCAGCTATTGAATAAGACTAGTATGCATACAGTGGAAACGCATGTGTATATTATTTGTTTGTTGTCAGCAGGACTGTTTGCGCTCCGTGGGTTTTTAATGTCCTGTCCTGCATTCATGTGTTGTTAGCAAGCGCCGGGTCTCCTGTGCGTGTGTGTCTTGTTAACAATCGCTGGATTTATGTCCCCGAATGCGTGCCCGTCTGCAGATGTCCGCTCTGAAGGATTGTTTGTTTGTTTGTGTGTGTGCATTTGCATCCTCATTTCTCCTTGTCCTATATTGCAGTATGTGTTATTCTGATTTTGTTTCTAATGTGGAATCTTCAGCTGTGTGTGTACTAGTTTTGGTGGTTTACGAGGACAAATTTGTATAGGTATTACAACGTTGATGTGATTTATGAGAACATGCCTTGTATCCTCGTAATTTAAAGCTGTTAAAAATCTTAATGGTGCCACAGTTTTCCACGTTACACTCAAAAAATGACTTTTGCTGCTTGTTCAAACTACTTGTATAAAATGAGTTGAAACCACACAATTCTTAAGTTTTTTTGACAACTTAAGTGTTTTATATTCAATCGACTTAAATTTGTAAAAACAATTAAGTTAACGTGGTTTGTGTTGAGACAACATGAAGAAATTGTGTGGAACCCAGCATTTTTTTTTACAGTGTACCTGTGAGGGATGGGTTTAAGGAGAGGGTGCATATATTAAGTGATTTTTACTAGGGTTAGGGTTAGGCTGCGTTATATAGATTTGTCATTGACATAGCAATGTACACATCTGTAATATTCACATCAGAGACTATATTAATTATTGACCAGTTCAGAACACATGAGATTTGTGGAGTCATTGCAAAGTTTAACCATAATAGAGTGAAAGTTTATTATTTGCAATGTTTTAAGGCATATTTCAAGCAAGTTTCTAGATTTAGCAAAGATTAATTGTATGTATTTATTCATTTGATGAGGACTAGGCTCCTTTGTTGTTTTACAGTTGATTATTCAATTTATTTACCTGAAAAATGTTAGTCTGCCCAGAAAACCAAAAAGATCTGTTTATATCATTTAAGTATTTGCTCTGTTGTATTTGTCTATGCTTGTGATTTGTTCTATTTTACACATATGCTCTACAAAACAATCCCAAACAATCTTAAATTAGAAATTCTTTTCAAATAGAACTATATGGTAATACATATCGCAGAGTAACAAAATAAAATATCGCAAATCAATAACTGTACACTAATGTCTGATATGTATTTGGGGTTTTTTGTATTTACATTCACTTGTAGCATTTCAATTTGTTTGATTTTTAGTTTCAGAAAGGAGTATAACATTTTATTTTCTGTCTGTTATCAGGTATGTGGACGTTTAATGAAAATATTAATCCGTTTTAAACTGTTTTTGAACTGTTTTTGACTGTCAAGAGTAACAAAATAAAATATCACAATTCAGGATTTATCCGAAATTGTGCAATCCTAGTTTTTACAGTTTAAAATACATTACACCAAAGGAGAGTCCTCATAAACCATGTGTGTGCGTGTGGTTTTATAAAGTACCATTGACTGTCTAAGATTGTGTGTGTGTGTGTGTGTGTGTGTGTGTGTGTGTGTGTGTGTGTGTGTGTGTGTGTGCGCGTGTGTGTGTGTGTGTGTGTGTGTGTGTGTGTGTGTGTGTGTGTGTGTGTGTGTGTGTGTGTGTGTGTGTGTGTGTGTGTGTGTGTGTGTGTAGTAAAGTTAAGGGGTCGGAGACTCTGTCTGTCCCTCTAATGGGCTCTTTCATTGCTTTCCATTCAGCGGTGCGGTGTGTGTGAGGGATTATGGGGGACTGTAGTGGCTGCTTGTTAAAGCTGAAGAAAAGGGTCTGGGTGTGTCGATTGGATTAACTTGTTTGGGCTTATTAAGAGGGGAGACGCACAGGCCTTTTAAAAGCACTGCATGGGGCTTCTGTCTCTCTCACACACACAGACATTCATTCACGCACACACTCACACCGAACTGGCAGGTCACCATTCAATTAGGAACAGAAGCCCCCCTTCTTCTCCATCCCCTCGCAGACAAACGCAAAAGCTCTTTCCTCTCTGGCTCCTGTACATCAATATACAGATTCCCTACAGACTCTGTCTATGTTGGTCATAATGGAGCATTTCATAGATGGGAAATCAACCATTACCTTTTGGACATAGGAGTCATTTTTTTTAAGACCCTTAAAAGCAGAATTGAGTAAATCTCAGTGTTAAGTTAATTATTTTAGATTTTTGGATTAACCATGTTTTTATTGCAATCCATTTTATAGGTTAATAAATAATTGTGTAAATCTGTGAAAAGAAATACAGTAAATTTTATATAAAGTATATATGTAATATAGGTTTGTGTGTTTAAATAGAAGTTAAAAAAAATGTTTACTTTTATGTATAAAAATAAATAAGTGTGTGTGTGTGTGTATGTGTGTGTGTGTATATATATATATATATATATATATATATATATATATATATATATAATATAATAAAATAAAATAAAATATTCACATTTTTCACGAGCATGTAATTCAGTGTATCAACAGTGTATATACCATCCACTCTTATTAGGCATGTTTAAAACAACAATCATTTGATTACATATTAAAATACTCTTTAAGTCCCACGATACAGTCCCGAAATGAAAATTAATATTAATTTTAAATCTGTATTCCTTTGCCATTATTCAGCAAACCACTAGGATTTATCTGTTTGTCAGCAAGATGTTTAAATAATTTAAATTAAAGTTTAGTCTCACTTTTTTTTTTTTTTTTAGATATTTTATGTATTTTATATATATATATTACAATAAGCATGTTTCATTTTTACATAAATCTGTTTCACTGAATGAAGATGAAACATTTTCACTAATATTTGGACATTGTATTTGAAACAAATGTAGACTTGATTTAATATGAACAGAAAGCGTATTACATGCACTTATGTAAGTTTAATTGGCTGCAAACACCAATATGATCCTTTTTCAATATGATCCTAAACCTTCCTAGATCTCTCGATTACTATTAATGCCTTTTAAAAACTTTTCTTTTTATGTTACTGTGTTACTTTTTTATGTTACTGTGACCCTCATTCCCCTCCCCACCTTTTTACATCAATATACATACAGGCCTGAAGTCTAAATTCCCTACAGAGTCTATATTGGTCATAATGGTGGATTTTATAGGCAGGAAATCAACTTTTACCCATAATGCTTTTGGTCTTGGGTTCTTTTATCTTCACTAACACCTCCTTTCATTCTCACCTTCCCCTCACTTTCCAGCCTATCGATCTCTTGGTCTCTCCCACAGAAGTGCACTTCAGAGAATTCAGGGGGCTCAGGCCAGCGTGAGGTTAATTCGCCCGCCTGAGATCCCGGCATGCATCAGACAAACTAAGTGCGCGTCTACCTGAAACTGTATATTGTTACAGATTCAAAAGCACTTTCATTACGGAAACTGATTTATGCACAGACTACTTTGGCTTAAGCTACATGTCTCAGTTGGAGATTTATGAGTGGTTTTTTTTTGTTGTTGTTTTTTTTGTCATGCAGTTTGTCTGACCACTTAAATCAGCCAATTAGAACATTGCAGACTTGCAGTTGTGTAAAACAGGATGTAAGCCCAATGAGAAAAACTGGCACAGAGCAGGTTTATTATTTTTTTTTTATTATTGAAATGTACAACAAGTTGGTTAATTGTGTTATTTTGCATGTTTTTTTGTAGGAGATTTACATTTTTGACTTTAGTTTTTACTTAAAGATAAACCATCACATCATCTTAAAGGTTTACTTAATGTTTATATTCTGAGATCACAAACCTCAGTTCACATCATCAACAATGATAATTTAGCACTGTTAAACTATCTGTAATTTCAAAACTAATATTAATTTTGAACACATGCTATTTCTATTTTTTTTTTTTAGATTAATTTATCAGATTGTTATGACAGTTAAACAAACAAGAGTAAAAAAAATGTTGATAAAAAAAAAAAAAGACAATAAATAGACCACACTATAACCCACATATTGTGCAACAAAAAAAAGAGCATGATGGATTAAGTAAAATAAATAATGATAATAAAATATAAAAAAAAGAACTATTTTAAAAGCGAGAGAATAGTAGGATTTTAAATGATTGATTATAGCTTTTATAGTTTTATTTGTTGTTGTTTTTTTTTTTAGAATGTTTTTAATTGTTTATGCTCATTTGTTCCATTTTCCCCCTCTAGTGCTTCTAAACATAAATTTATTTTGTACACAAAACAAGATAGTCTGAAGAATGTTGGAAACCAGCAGCCATTGACATTAATAATAGGAACAAAAAAATACTATGGTAGTCAATGACTTCTGCTTTCCAACATCTATTTCTTTTTTGTTCAACAGAAGAAAGAAATTCAAACCGGTTTAGAATAAATGGAGGATGAGTAAAAGAATTTTCATTTTTGGGTGAACTGTCCCTTTAAGGGTTGATCTCAAAGGTTTAAACCTTCTTTTATGATTTCCATTTTTAAAATGAAATGTTTAGTCCTCTTTAGTAAATCAAATAATTGGTTTTAGGTTTTATTCACAATAGTGTTCAGTTTTAATATAAGCCATTTTTTGGGATCTGGCCAGAATATCTGTATATTAGTTTTTGTTAGTTTTAATAATTGACGCACTGAATCCTTCTGCTCTGTGTTGGTACTGTAGGTCTGACCCTGAAGGCTCTGAACACACATTTTGTTTTTACCAAGCAACATAACTTCAGGAGGGACATCTTTAAAAGTTGCTGTGGCTAGAAGATGAAAATCATATGCTAAATGACAACAAAATAAACCCATGCCTTCTTGTTTTCAGCAGTGCAGTTTCTTAGTGATGCACAAGAAGTTGTAGTTTGCAGGCAAATGGATCAAGAAACCAAGACACTGAAGTGCATGTGACACTCATAAAGTGTCACTGACAGCTCATAAAGACTCTAATTTTATAAAATAACACCTAGCATGACGTGTATCTGAAGAAATCATTTAACACTTGCTGTTGATCATGCTAAGCTGGTGCTTCTTTTGACTGAAGGGAGACAATGGAGAACATTGCATTCCAATAGTGGTGGAGATTTTATTGGTCTTGCTGCTGATTTATTTCTATACATTGATAAGCACATGTTAGCTGACATAGCTACACAAAGTGCATGCACGCTTGCTATAAATAAATATTGACAGGCCGACAGACAGACCTGAGTCGCTTGTCGATCTGGCTCTCATTCTCCACTCTGTTCCTCATCATCCGCTTGCATTCACATGCAGATTTTTGGAAACAGAGTCTCAGGAAGGGCTAATCCATTTCCCCGCTGTGACAGAAAGCCATTGAGGAGCCAGAGAGAGAGAGAGAGATGTTTACCGATGAGCCGCGATCTTTAAATAACACCGATTTCACATGTCAATAAAACGCAGCGATTCAGCACACTCTTGAGTCGCATGTTTTCTGTTGTTGTTCGCAGTTTGAGGATTTGTTCCCTCTGAAAGGCTGACTGACAAGATGGGTGGTAAAGGGTTTTTAGGCGTTCTTACTGAGCTTCAAGATGTTTCTGCTTCAGTTTAATCATGCCACCACCTGGAAAGCTGTAATTTACGCTGTTGCCCTCTGGCACTGCTCGATTTAGCCGAGTAGATCTTTTGTTAATGCTGGAACAATATAGCTTTTAAATTATAGCCCTGGTTGTACCCCTAACCCTAACCAATTAGAGGGATAGTAGGTTAAGAAGCCCCTAAACCAAGGCATAAGCCTAATCCTGAAAACCTGATTGGCTGATAGGAATGCTGTTCCAGATCAACAGGGATATTGATCAGGAACACGTCCTTCCTACTTAGGCAAACCGCGTTAAGAGCTTTACGGGGGTTATTAGGTGTTAAATTTCTTTGTTTACAGTTTGTAATTTCTTTTTGTTGGTCTTTTATGTTCAGTTTGTCACTGTTGTTGTTTAGTTGTATTTTTGTAGTTTTAGTATTTTAGTGCCAAAGTTAATGTGGTAAATGGTGTCTTTAAAAGAAATGTTTCCATCTCTGTAAATAATATAGATATCTAGAATCATTTTCCTGTTAAACCTTGAGGGGTTGTAAAAGTAATATATCAATTGTAATCAAAAATATGATCAAAGTGTGTGTCCATTTTTATTTTATTCAGTTATTTTGGGAGCGATCAAACCATTTGTAGTGTTTAGTTTTGTGTTGTTCACTTAGCAGTAACATTGCAAATTTTTAATATGTTTTTTAATTTTTATTTTAACATAGTTGTATGATAACGTTGTAATATTTTACCTTTTTTTATATACTTTAAATGTATACTTTTAATTTTATTTATTCTTTATTTTATTAATACTTTAATACTTGTGTAGTTATTCAGCTATATATTTCTAATTTTACGTGTGTGTGTGTGTGTGTGTGTGTATGTATGTATGTATGTATGTATATATATATATTCATTCTGTTTTTATTTATATATATATATATATAATTTTTTTTATTTTTATATTAAAAATATTATAAATATAATTAATATATTTTTATACAACAAACCTGACCCATAATGTTCATTTGATAGAAATATTTGAGTTTTAAGTTCAGGAGGTCATTTTAAGTTCCTAAAACTGATAGTCTGTCAATTGAAAACATATTGTCAATGCTTGCACATATTTGCTGAAATCAATTTCTGAGACTATGGTTTGATCTGGGCTTAAACAGTTTCAGGTTTGAGCAGTTGAAGGCTCTTCACCTAAAGTCACTCCAACAGGACTGTTCCTGTCTTTGATAAGTCTGAGTGTGGGCTAGTGGGAGTCAGTGCTGCCTGAAACGCAGTCAGATGGTCCTATTACGCATTCTCCAACAGAGCTGCTGTTTCCTGTGTCGACTGTCTGGCAAAGCGCAGCCTTTTCTCCTCTTCCTCTGGAGCGAAAGAGCTGAAGATGGAGGGAGGCAGAGCAGGAATGCAGCCAGAGATTTATGGCCCGGGGGGAGATTGATTACGCCCGTCACTGGCCCTGATGTGCGCTTGGCATTTGCCCCCCACCCAACTCATCAGCATGTTACAAGTACACCCACACACAATATGGGCATTTACACTCCAAACAGAAACTCCTGGAAACCACCTCAAGATCTTTTTGGACAAAACACCATCTCAGTCATCATCTGAACTACAGATTGTCTCTCTTGACGTCCTCATCATTTAAAGAGGACATATCAGGAAAACACTTATTTCCCATGTTAAAGTGCTATAACTGGAGCATCTACAAAGCCAGAAAAGGTGTAAAAGGACAACCCAGAAACTTTTTTTGCAAGCATGTGGAAAAATGCTCAGATATCACCTCACTAGTGACATCAGAAGGAGGTCTTATTAATATTAGCACCCCTAAATCTTTGTTTGCACCAACAGCCTTGCTACAGCAGTCGTACTTTCTGTCGTACTTAGCTGCTAAAGATTTACAATATCCGCCACAGGAAAAAATCTAAAAACATTACAAATAAACATAAGGCTCTCAAAGAGGACTTTGTGGTTGAATTTCAACATTTCATTCAGAATGTTGGTTAAAAGTTTTAATATTTGGGCAAAATCTATTTTATGCTGGACTGCTTCAACAACAAGGGTCAGTTCAGAGAAATGTACTAATAGCGTAAAGATTAAAGGGCCAGTATATCAGAACAGACAAGTAACATGCCATTTACTTCAGTTTAATCACCTTTGTTCCACAATAACTACATAAATGTATCTACTTATTGTTCAGAATCATCCTGGTGCAGTCTAGAATTTGTAACCTCCTCCTCTCTTATCATCTGACTTTGGTTTGATCATGTAAGGTTTTAATACGCTACTGGTAATTTCTGACAGTTTGGATTCAAGAAATGAATTTGCTTTATGATTTCTGGAGTGTCAGAATAGCATGTGAAAGCTCTGCCCTCTTCGGGAAAGCAGCAGCTCATTTGCATTTAAAGTGACACACAAAAACTGTTTTTGCTTGCATCCAAATATGGGCTAATTTCACAAACTATAACCCTTTAAGGCAAGTCATTTCACTTGATGGCCATCTTTGAAACGCCTCTCTGGCAGTATGCTCAGGCATTCTGTTTGAATGGGGAGACATCAAATTCTCCAAAACTGTTTGCCAAGCTTATGATTAAATTTCATATTCGGAATTACCTATAAAATTAAACAACAACTGTCTCTTTAGTTTTGTTTCTAAACGTACGAATCACATAAAATCTGCTGAAACTCTTAAAAACGCGTCTGGTGTAAGCCCCTCCCCTGAGAATTTCAGTTTATAGCGAATTGGTAATTGGCTCCTGTACTAGAAGGCGGGGCTTCATTCGCCATATTGACTGTTACATTTTCCCCATTCAGAACTATACGAGTGACATGTCTTGTGTATTCTATATAGTCTTTGGCTATAATAATAATAAGGAATCTGTGGGGTGTTTTAAACCAAAACCTTACGGGCACATTCTAGGGACATTAGAGGTTTATTTGACAACATCTGGAAAAGGATGTAATATTTCCCCTTCAAAGAAAAGACAGCTAGGCAGTTTTGGAGCAGGTCAGCGCAGGGTTTTGTTCTGGGTGTTTTATTCCTGTGGTGATGGAGGAAGTGATGGGCTGCTGATGGATGGGTGTCGAGGGGGATGGCCAGGAAGGGCTGGGGCTGCTGGATTTCTGTGTGATTCTGTGCAGCAGGTGTGTGTTTGTAATTCAGCCCACAGAGTCGCGAGGCAGCTGGAGCAGTGTTAAACCTCCGCCTCACATACTTCTGTCTGTTTGTGTGTGTGTGTGTCTTCCTTCTGTGCTGCACAGGTGTGGGTTAAAGAACTGAATTAGAAATGTATATATAAATGTTG
>CAIGQV010016645.1:16453565-16494788 GCA_903798115.1 Danio jaintianensis | reverse complement strand
TCACTCTGAATGGATCATTTGAATCAGTGAGTTGTTTACCAAAGACTTATTCTGAATAGAGAGTTTGAATCAGTAAGTTGTTTACTGGAGACTCACTCTGAATGGATTGTTTGAATCAGTTAGTTGTTTACCAGAGACTCACTGTAAATGAATCATTTGAATCAATGAGTTGTTTGCCGAAGACTCATCTGAATGGGTCATTTGAATAAGTGAATTGTTTACAGGAGACTCATTCTGAATGGATCATTTGAATCAGTAAGTTGTTTACTGGAGGCTCACTCTGATTGGATCATTTGAATCAGTAAGTTGTTTACTGGAGACTCACTCTGATTGGATCATTTGAATCAGTAAGTTGTTTACTGGAGACTCACTCTGAATGGATCATTTGAATAAGTGAGTTGTTTACAGGAGACTCATTCTGAATAGATAATTTGAATCAGTGAGTTGTTTACAGGAGACTCACTCTGAATGGATCATTTAAATCAATGAGTTGTTTACCAGAGATTCACTAGGAAATGTAGTGGAGTAAGAAGTCATTTTGTTTTAGAATGTAGTGTGGTAAGGTTTTCTAAAATAAATATACACTGATAAAGTACTGATACTCAAAAGCAGTCCAGTCAAATCAATTGTTCTCGAATCATTTTTAAATCAAAAGCTCACAAAATCAAAAGTTGAATCAAAAGTTTGATCAAGCTCACAATTTAGACATCGTTTACCTCTGTATTTAGCATTGTGTTTTTGTTCACAAACAGATCTTAATACCAGGTGTAAATGTTGCATCATATTTTACCTCTTCATTTCAATTCTTGAGTAAACAGAGTCACAACTTACCATAGTTACCATCATTCAATAGGTATTGGCAAAATATCTGTGCATCCGAATTTTGCATCATTTGTTGTCCCCACTTACTTGTGCAATCCGTTTAGCAATTAGTGTGAATGGTTAGCATACCTATTTTTATCAGCCTATGCAAATTCAGATGTCTCTCTCTCTCTCTCTCTCTAGGACTCCTGGTCTGGACAGACAGGTTCACAGTCCTGCTCTATTATTGTCATTAGTGAGTGTGTTTGAGAGGGGCAGAGATCTGAACCCGAGCCTGCGGTGCAGGAGGTCTGGGGGAGGACAGCAGCGTTCTTTCAGCTCTCCACTCAATTAGAGCCAGAGAGGCACACAGAGGCATGCTGGGTTAATTGTAGAGCTTCAAACAGCTGCCACATTTAGGCTTCCATTGTGCCGGCAACGGTTGTTACGGCGACTGGGGGCCTGGGTTAGTAATCGCTGAGTAATCAGTGTGAGAGAAGAGCAGATGACACGTCCATTAGCAACAGGCAGGTATTGTTTAGAATACAACGACACCAGAAGCCCCTCATGCCACTCTCCCTCTCTCCGCAGCCCACTTTTATGAAACCACTCTGCTGAGAGGGCGACACAGAGAGAGAGAGGGGCATAAAACCCTGCTTGTTGTTCATGCAGGTTGTATTTTGTGTATGCTTAACCAGGTCAAAACTAGATGGTATCCATCCTACATGAAATGGAATGTTTAGATAAGTGCATTTTAGTGCACTCAAAATTTATTGAAAATAGTAAATAAAGATTCTGTGTATCTACACATTTGGGTTACTAGGAGCTAATTTAATCTTTAGCGTACCTGTAATCTCAGTCGTTTTCAGTTCTTGCAGCACAAACAGTCCAAAAAGCACTCTAAATGTATTAAAGTCTGTGTGAACTGGAAGTTGCTGAGACATTTATTTCAGTGTGTTGTGTGTCCCTTGTAGCAAACTAACCGTAAGAGGGGCGTGGTTAACAATATCATGGCTGAGGTCATCAAGTTGACGTCAACAGAGAAGCACCACCACTTCACTTTTTCCAGTGGATTACCTTGCACTGATTATTGTTCACCGAAAGAATAATAATGTGTGATGACAAAATAAATATTGTAAATTTGATTTCACACTGACTTTAAGGCTCTGCTAAATTTGCTGGGAAAAGTGGGTTTATTGTTAATGAAGTCAAGCAGCTTCCTATTGATAAACATGGTACATTTACATGTAAAAAAAATAAAATAAATCTGACTTGAAAATCTTTTATATATATATTTTTTTATATTCCAAAACCCATAAAATTTTCCACCACAGGAAATTCAAAATTGTTGTAAATAATGTTAATATTATGGCCGTTGTTGGAACATAAATAAATATGTATTTTTAAAAAGCTTAAAATGTAGTTATAAGTGAATTAGTTAATAAGAAAATAAAGAAATAGATTCTAAGAAATAGAATGTATTATTCAGAAATGGGTATCGTCTCGTCAGCAATCTTCCAAACAATGTCTTGTTGTCTTGTGACCTTATTACAACCCAATATGTCACGTACAAGAGTCTATCACCAGTGTAGTACATATTTTTCACACGTAGAAGTATGCAAATTGGGATTCAGCCCATCTGTGGCTCAGTTGTGTTTTATTTGAAATTTTGTCTAATCCAGGCAGCTGCAGTGAAAAAGAATCTGGGCTTGGCCAGAAATCGTCAGGGTCAGACGTCTCACACAAGTGTGGGCACATAAAGATGATGTCTGTTCCTGTCTCAGCATTTGTGCTGACCGCTCATACACTTTAACAAGCCAGGCTTTGAGAGGAGAGGGGGGGGTGCTGTGAACCTGCTGGATGTTGCATTGCATCTGACAGTGTATGTGTGTGTTTTTCTCAGAATCAGTTCCTGTTTATCTGTGCCTTGCCACAACCCATATTTGTTGAGCCAAAGCTGATGCGGTTTTGTGTGTGTTCATTGTTCTGTTGAAACCCAGCGGCTGTTAAACCCCTGCTCTCCCGCTTTTGCAGACGTGATCGACGCGGGTGGACATTCAGAAGGTTTTATTTAGTCTTTCACCTCTCAACCGTAACAGACACAACTCAATGTCAAGTGTTCAGTGTCAGTTGTGCCTCTGTATGGCGTTACTCGTCATGGGAAATTGATATTTAGCAGGGATTAATTGTAAATGCAGTGTTCTAAAATAATTCTGTTATTTTGTGTCACAACTTCTTTCATCTCTGCATCATTTCCTGCAGACGTCTCCCTGAGGATGCATGCACACATCTGGCCCCTCGCTCGCTTTCTCAACCTTGATGCATTGCTTTAAAGAATGAATAAACAGCATATGTTGACTATTTCCATTTTTTAAGGACCTCTAGTTACGGTTTTCTTCGCACAGAAGTTCTTTGATAGCTACTATGAATTTGTGTGTTAGAAGTTCAACAAACTGTAATCCAATCCGCATGGGAAAATATTTCTCATTGTGCAAAATTGCTGAATATGTGGATTCCTAGTCTTTTTAACTGCTGCAAGTAATTTTGCAAACATTACAGTATACAAAATAAAATATGTAAATATAGCCCTCTAAAATATTTCTTTTTTATGTCACAACATTCATCTCATTCATGCAGATGCATGTAGACCTCTCATGCTCTTTCTCTCTTTACCTTTGTTTGAAGAATGAATAACAGACTGCATAGACAACTCCCATTTATTTGGACCTTCAATTTTCTTTGCCCTCGCATTCACTTATCTCTCTGATGCCCCCCCTCCAGTGCACATGCACACTCTTTCTGCTAATTAGAGTAGTGTTAATTGAGTATTTAGGATTATGCCTCCTCGGCTCAAGGGCGGTCCAGGCAGCGTGAAGGACATGCGTCCCAGCATTCCCTGCTCACCGTATGGGTCCCAATGCACCCTTAGCCCAGGCTGACCCGGTCTTAGACCATCTACTCCATGACAGGACATCAGCGTTCAGCCTGCGGGTGTCTGTTTGCTGTGGAAGACTGCAGCAGGATGGGAGAGATATTGCAGATATCAGGTCTTGTTGTGTGTTTGTGTGCGTGCACAGGCTCTCTGGTTGGTGTGCGTCGGCGGTAATGAGAGATGGCATTTAGAGAACTGCCGCTCTGACACACGGGCACTCAGTGCCAGCCGCGAGTGATTAAGAACAGAGGTCATTCCGCTAATTATCCCCCTGCCATCCTGCTTCCCGCAATCTTCCCCTCCCGTCCTCCCCGAGCGCTTTGTGCCTGGCAGGACGGGATCATTTGTCCTTATGCCAGAAGAGGAAAAAGGCACAATGCATGACTGAATCCACTCGCTGAGGACAGCACTGATATTAGATTGCTGGTAAACGTGCGCCATCATAACAGCCGGCAAAGGCGATGGATCATATCCGTAAAGCGAAGAGGAATAATCGGCAATAAATGGACAGGACAGGGCCAGTGTAATTTGGTTTGCTCTCACAGTGTTTTTGGAATAGAGCACACACACACACACACACACAAGGCAGCTCCTGTTCTGTGAGCAGGCGAGGAATGGATTGCTGCCTCCCTCAAGGGAAATAATTAATCCGTACAAGGCTGTCGCATGTCGAGATGAAGCAAGTGTGAAGCATTTTGCCCAGGAGGCAATGCAGACTGTCGCCCATGCAGACACCTGTTAGAACTCCTGCCCCACATTAGCATACGCAACACACTCGTACACACTGCAAACAGGAGAAAACCACAACACGCTTCACTCCACTGAGCCTCTGTGTGACTTAGCCTGTGTGGTTTCATGTCTGCCTATTTACTGGAGTATGTTTTGTTTGCGTTTGTGGTGTGTTCGCGCTGTGAACGTGTCTCTTGTGTGGATCTGTTGTCGACTTTATCGTGTGGGTGCATGTGTTTAGGTGTGAGTGTCTGTGTTTATCGCAGGACGCCATCTGCGCTGTGCTCGCAAGCGTGATCAGAGACATTGAGGACCAATAAGTCACGCAGGTCTGAGCTGATGAAAGATCTCACACTCACTCTCACTCGGGGATTGGCTTACGTGACAGATAATGTTAGTGTAATATCTGGGCTGGGGGGAAGTGTAAGGAAACAAGTCAAACAAGTCATGTTTGAAAGTTCAACGTTTGCCCATCTGGCCCTTTCTCGTATGGCCTTTTCATCAGGATAAACAAACATGAAGTTAAAAACTTGGAACTGACTAGAGTTCATTCTGAATATTTACATAAATGCATAAAAACAAACGCATACATTTTATATTATGTTTAAAATGCACATATATATTTGAAATAAACATAATTTCTATTATAAATGCACTATATATATGCAACCATTCAACTTTCAGTGATTTCTGTGGTTTGTATGACTGGAAGCTGAATGATTGCACCATCACTCTAAAAATATAAGGGGTGTATAATTACAAAGTACTGTAGTGTATAATATATAATGCATTTTAAATGTATTGATTGATTGTTTTATCAGTGGAATTAACTCTTTCCTGGCCAAAAAATGTAAAAAATTAATTAATTAATAACTATTTTAAAAGTTTCTTTCCAAAAGTAGTCTGTATTTATTTTGATCATTTTTAATGTGTGTAAATTTTATTAAACAACAAATTATTATTTTTTTTAATTGACAAACACAATCAGTTTTGATTTATACACTGTTAGATGTTTGATCATGTTAATAGCACCTACCATATAGTGCTGAACAAATAACTTGCCGCTGGGAAGCCTTGTGTCATAAATAACATAATTTGGTCAGAGGCAGGAAGAGTTAAGCAGATTGTTTCACTCTTGCATAGTCGTGACAAACAAGTCCTTTCAAGCTAGTCTCAGTACCTTGGAAAAACTGCAACTGAAAAAAGTGAAAACATGTTGTGATTTTGACCTTTAGTTTTATTTTGGTGTGTTTGTTCTAGCATTTCCACTGAAGAAAAAGATGATGTTTGAAAATTTGGTTGCTGCAACAGATGTTATTTTTTAACTATATGTTTAGACTTTTTTTTTTATTATAATTTTTTTTTATGAGCCACCCACAGCACTTTACACCAGCGAGGGCTGTACTGCCTTCTATAGTTACATTTATTAAAATACAAATTACTTTGTCAGTCTAAAAACCCATATTATCCTCACATTTGATGCTTATAACCAGAGCCTGAGCTGAATCAAGACTTTCTGTACAAATCCTATTGAAAATATGATGGACTTGTATGTGAATGTAAACCTAGTAAAATGTTAAATGGATCAAACTGTGCCAGAAAAATATTGGTAGCTTGAAGCACAATCAATAGTCCAAAACATTGGCCATGTGTATAACTTTAGCAGATGATGAATATTGCCCTTTCTGAGAGCCCAGGTTCTGTGTTGGGCCAGTTTGTAACCTGGATATGGACATAACTGTAATTTTAAAAACGTTTAGTACAGAATCACCATTGAAAATCAGTGATGGCTACCTCAAACCTGTGTCTCTGCCTCTCTTTTTCTCTCTCCATCGCTGTGCTCATGGCTGCAGTAATAGCCAAAGGCCTTTGTGGGTTGGAGCAGCTCTCTATTGGTCTGAAAGGCCTCTAATCCCCGTGGCCTGTGAAGTGTGAAACCCTTTGATGGCAGGTCGGCTGCTGGAGGCTTTTGCCTGTTGACAAACAAGAGCAGGCCACATAGAGAAAGACAGCAACAGCAGCTTTATCTATTGTACGGGAGGGTTCAAGGGAGCAGTTTAGGAATGGAAAATATGGACCTGTCATCCCAAAAACACATGGCAGAATCAGCATTAGCCAAGCTTTAAAGATAATTAGCACGTTTTGGCCCCCATCGTGAAGCGAGATGGGAGGAGAGAGATGGAAGGCAAAGGGAGAGTGACATGGCAAAGCATGGCTTCTTAATTAAAGCATGTGATGATCAAAGATAGTCACCCCGTCCGACCCCCCTTCCTTATGTAAAGGAGATCAGAAAATTGGCTCGTCTATTTGCATATGGACTAGCTATGTTTCGGGTTTTTTGGAGGATTTTTTTTCTCCCTCTTTGGATGCAAAGAAGTGAGGAAACTGTCAGTCTTTGTATCACACACACACACTTGAACACGCACAAACTCTTCCCACCCACCCTTCTGTGCTGGCTGTCGGGGAAACATCAAAGCACTGCGGCGCTGCTGTCACCGAGGGGCTTGAAAGTGTCGGCCCCTGCGCTGGCCCTGCATGGGCTGGACAGATGCTCGACAGCCCCCATTTCATCTGACCCATTTAGAACACCTCCAATTAGACTGTGACAGCGCCGAGACGAGCATCCTTTCATCCACTGCCCAAGAAGATGCCAGCTAACATACGCACTTTAAACACTCTGCAGACCTCTGTAGCCTCAGGAATGCTTTAAAAAAAAAAAAAAAAAAGAGTTATTAGACATAAAAGAGCTAGTCTGAGACCGGGGAATGTTTGGGGTTGTTTGTTTGGATGTGGCCTGAAATATAACCCAGCTTTTATTTAGAAATACATAGCCTGGATGTTTTTTGAAAAACAATGTGTGCGGTTTTTTTATTTTTTATTTATTTATTTATTTTTTATTCATATCAATTTGAAGGAGGGCGGGAATGTAAAAACAAAACATGTACAGATTAGTTTGTATATGAAAGCAACCATATGTGTATTGTAAATATAGTTATTGAGGTCATTGAGCCAATAAGTTGTTTGTCTGTGATCTAAAACCCAAAAGACGTAGGTCATGCCACATGACAGTGAAACAGAGGCGTATATCAAACACAAAAATAGCAGCAGCACAAACGGATGCAATTTTGTATTTTTTGGCCTTCTCTCTAGAGTCCTGGTTCCAATTCCATTTCTGAGGAGGGCCACTCAAGCAAGACATCCTATAAATATACATGAAATCAAACTGTTTTGGGTAGAGAAATTGCTCCGATATGTCCACTGGAAAAGTTTGTGCAGCAGCTAAATTTTTTTTTTTTTTGTATTTGAATCAAATTGTTTAATCTGGAAGAATGTTGTACTATGTAGGCATTGTTTTATGGGCTCTTTTTTGACATTTGGGTTTCTCAGCAGCAGAAGTCATCATAAATGGGTAAATGTAGATAGCAGTGAATGGGAGAGTTCCACAAATTGTGAGACTGATATGTACTGTCCTGCCCATAGGAGCTGCATTACAAACACCTTGCAGAGTGTCATTGCATAATTTTATTTGATGCAAGGATGATATAATACAAATTAGAGCTTTATAAATGCGCATTAATAAAAAAAAAAAAAGTTTAAATATTAAAAACATTGATTGATGACCGTTAAACGCATCATCACCTTGTTCTTATATATCTTAAAACATGTATAAGACGTTTTATATTTAATATAAAGTAATGTATAAATATATAAATTATAATATATACATTTAATAGATTCTTAAAAGTAGTTTTCTTGGACACATTAATTGCTAAACTTTTGTTTTCTTGACTCTGCCTAAATGTTTCACTCCTGGCATTTTTAAGCACACGCCATTACATTTTAAGGGCTTAGAGCACACGGATGATGTAGATTTAGCTGCTTGAGTGATTGACCTGTGCCGGCTTAATGGAAGCTAGAGTGGAAAGGATGTTTGAAGAATGACAGTCAGAAATGTGACAACTTCCTCACAGCTGGTTCCCTAGAGTTTTGGAAAACCACTCTGACATTTGCTGATGCTGTCATTTGTGGCAGTTTAATTTTAGTCAGAAAGATAAAAACAACCAAGAAATGTGCGTACTTTACTTGGGGAAAAAAAAATCTATAATTTTTGAGTGTGTTGGTAGTCATTTGTGGCAGTTGATTTATCACTTGTAAATTGAGTGCTTTGCCCGCTCCCCCTCTGCCTTTTTGTAGCACTGAACTAAGTAGCCATGAAATTGCCTGAATAATGTCGTTTAAATCCAATCTCACCACGGCCCTTCACCTCCGCTCATCCTCTGTGCTGCCTCTCACAGCTCTTTTTCCTTGTTTCCCCAACTCGTTTTTCTCCGAATCCCAAAAGCCCCTAGGTTTCTCTGAAACTGCCTGATTCAAAAGCCTGATCAAGCCAAAACAGAGTCCAACTACAAGGACACTTTGTCTTGCTGTCTGAGTACTATTAGACATTAAGGCTTATTGGGGGGTTTTATCACTTCCTGCCCTACCCAACATGTAGGTCTTTGCGTTTTAATAGGAGTGAGTCAGTTTTGCAGCACAGCGCTTTTAATGGAGATCTCAATCATGTTTTATGACAGAGCTCTCGCTGTACGTTTTGTCTCGCAGTTTTTCAGTACAGGCTGGGAAAAGAGAAAGAAAAAACCCGGTTAAGAATTCCCAATAGGTGGAGTTTTCGGGGGCGTTTGTGGGAGGGGTAATGTAGGTCTGTCTCTTCATTTGGAGATGGTCTGATTGAATAATTGAGAAATTGGCCAGGCCAAGGCTAAGACCTACTGGTGCTACTTATAAATCTCAAATGTGTCAGTGCAATTAAACAAGTCTTTTATCCTCCTTACTTCCTGCTCGCTCTCCTTTCCGTCTCCAAGGGTAACCCAATTTTGAACAATAGAGAGGCCAAATTAATTTCACAAAGCACTGGTTTAATAATGCCTTAGGTGCCTGATTTCGAGTTAAAAAAGAGCTATTTATCCAGGGATAAACCTCCACTGGAATAGAGAGTGAGAGAGCTGTGTGAGGAATTAAATATCTTTTCTATAGAGCTGCTAAATTTAAAACATTCAGTATCCATCCACATAATTTGTGAAATATGTATCTGCTGTTTTACAATACCATTTTTTAGTACTGTGTTGACAGCAGTGAAGAATTTACACACAAAAGGTCAATGCCAAATACCAAACGTGTAGCTAAATACACACAATGCATGTCTATAAGTTAAGGAACAGGCTTATTCTGTGAAAAAAAGTTAAATCTTTTGTTAAAATGATCCACTTTCAAGAGCAAGGCCCAAAGCTATTACACACCTGAGGGTAATGACTTTGTGACCATGGGGTCTTTGGTGGAATCATAGTGTATGGTAAATAGAGTGGCAAAAAAATTATTTAGAAGACTCTCTAGACTGCTGATTTCTGATAAAGAAATTAAATGGTTACCAGAAGCTGTCAAGCTCCTAAGATGTACCACAACTGTAACCCATACAAGTCTCTAAAAACGTAACTTATATATTTTTTTGTGTGTGTGTCTTGCAGGTGAGCTGACTGTCCCCATGCCTTCCCCGCGCTACCCCAGCGCAGCAGAGCTGGATGCCTATGCGCAAAAAACAGCCAGCAGCCCCCTGTCCATCAAGATCTTCCCCACCAACATCAGGGTTCCCCAACACAAGCACCTTAACCGGACTGTGAATGGATATGACACCACCGGACAGCGCTACAGCCCCTACCCCCACCTCCACACAGGGGGCTACCAGGGTCTGTTAGCAATTGTCAAAGTCTCGTCATCCTCATCCTCATCCTGCTCATCATCTTTTGTACCCTCCGCAAAGGGTGTCCTCAAAAACTCAGAGGGCAGGAGGACTAAGTTGTCTCCGGCGCAGATAGCAGTGGCTCCTTATCCACCTCCCAACAGCAGCACTTTAGGTCATTGCCATGGACAGATTGTGTACCACACAGGGCCTCCCAAACCACCAGAGGCCACCACTTTATCAGTCCCCCCTAACGTCACTGTGGCTGGCTCTGTGATCCCTGTGGCAGGAGGCCGAGGACTGAATCTCCCTCCTCAGTCCAATCTTCCCTCCATCCAGAGCATCATTTACCAGATCAACCAGCACTGCCAAGCCCAGGCTCTGCAGCAGGTGTGTCAGAATGGGGCGTCTACTGGACCTCCAAACCCAAGCCCTTCCAAACAGGGCACCACTAACTCCTCAGGGGGGACTTACGTCACTGGTGTGGCTCCGCAGGGAAACATGCCCTATTCAGGGACTGTGATACCAGGGCAGAACGGGGAGGTGCTGAAGGCCGGGGTGTATCCTGAAGGTATGGACTATCTGCTGTGGCAGAAACAACAGCATCATCAGCAGCAGCAGGCAGTTTTGAGGATGTACAGTGGAGGAAGTGGAGGTGGAGGTGCAATCAGCAAGTCGCCTGAAACCTGTGGCCCGGGAGGGTCCATTATGCTCGGAGGGGCGCAGGTGTCCTCTTCCAGGGGTTATCCAATGACGGCCAGTACGAGTGGTGGGGGCGGACTGGACAAAGTCAGCTCCTCTCCTTTGAACTGTGTGGGAATGCATGGGAACTTTTCTGTCGGCCAGTACTTTGCGCCTCCATGGAACAGTGTTCTGGTGACGCCAGACAGCGACTGCTACAACCCACAAGAGCTGCCGGGAGCTACGACCACAGCTGGACCGGTTACAGGCCACAGGGAGCTGGGATTCCCCCATCATCACCAACACCCTCATCATCATCATCACCACCACCACCAACACCATCATCACCACCACCCACCCATAGACAGCACAGGTGGTCTGTGCTGCAGTTTGCCCAGTAAGAGTCTATGTAATACGTCAGTGTTGAGCAGCAGTCTGCAGTCACTGGAATACCTGATCAATGACATTCATCCACCCTGCATCAAGGAGCAGATGTTGGGGAAGGGATATGAGACCGTGTCTGTGCCGAGACTATTGGACCACCAGCATGCGCACATCCGCCTCCCTGTTTACAGATAAGAGGAGAATGGTCTGACCAATACAAAAAGCGACTGGAAAATCTTTAATCACAAACTGCAGTTGTTGCCATTGCCTAGATTTGCAGTGGAGTTCCGTGATCCTGCTCAAAGCAGACTGGGGGAGATCTGGATCAAAACAAGCTTGGGTGAATGCTGGAAAGCCAATCGGTGCCTCTCGGCTCAGAGCTGGGAGAGAATAGCTGGCTAGAAATTTGGAATGTTCCTAAATGTGGATTCTGTGATTCTATTTTTTCTCTCTTTTAGCCAAGAGGGATTTGTTTTTTATTGTTTTCCAATTGTTTCTCTTTTTTTCCATTTTGAATTGCTTTCAGACTAATGTTTCTTTTTGGTGACAGTCAATGGTTTAAATGAAGTAAATATGGCCTCCTTTCCTCCCAACATCGAAAGTAACCGATCGGATTAACATGATGAAGATGATGGTCTTAAAGCACCACAGTTGTCTATAAAAGATATGGTTGAACCTTTGGTCACAAAACACTGTAAGGGGTAATTGTATGCACACATTACATTTCAAAAGACCAAAAAAGCAACTAGATCTGTGCTTTTAGCTGACATTAATGGGTAAAAACCTTATACTTAATAGTTTTTTTTAATAGAAATTGCACTGCTTGGGGTGTAAAAATGTGTGAGAGTCTTGGGAGGTTGGAAATTAGAGGTTTGAATATAATGTATTTAAAGAACTTGAAGACTTGAACCTATTTTTGTTGTTTTATATATATTTGTAGTATATAATATGCATTGGCTGCTAAGGGAGTAAGAGTGTAAAATGCTTAGGTTTTTTTAATGTTTTGTTAAGGGTCTTTTGTTTTGATTTTATTCTCCTTTGGCTGCAGTATACGTTTCTGCTGTTCTCATGGTGTATTCACCACCGAGAGCTAAACAACAGAGCGCTCATTTATTTATCTACACTGGAAACAAATCTCCAAATAAGCAGATATGAAAGGAACCGGTTGTTGGAAAGCTCTGAAATGAGACCGCCCTCATTAACAAGGTTAGGCCGATCAGGTCTTTTGGAAAAGAAACAACGTTATGAACGCATTCTGACATGCCGAAATGAATCCGATTTGGAATTCTGAAAATGAGCTGTCTGTTGTTGGTAATCTTGTTTTTGATTGGTTAGGGATCAAATTACTTTTCCCTCATGGCTTCAAAGTTTTTTTGACCCCATTAAACAAAGGTCTGAGGGCAGTTGACTGTCAGAGGTGTCGCTTGACCATTCCTCTTTTTGAAACGATAAAAACAATCATTGCGGTGCCTCTCTGGAACTGAGGTGGAGGGGATGAGTGTTTTTCTCAGCTTTGTGCTAGCGGTTTCGAGCCAGGTTGAGGCCACTCGTAAGCTTTGTCTCAACACTGAAATATTTATTCCGACTGTGACTTTCCTGTGAATGTACTGCACTTAGATTACTGAGAAGACTAATGCCTTGTGGGACAGAGAAGGGGGAAATAAAGAAAAATTGGATGGGCACAGCGGTCCCTGGCGTTAAATTAGCGTTTCTTTTGTCAGTCAAATTTCACCGGTAAATTGAATTTAGAAACTCGAGAGAGGCGACGGGGGGTTTCTGGCGGAGGCAAAAAGCTGGCTACAGTCTAGATTTATGAAGTGCAATTATTATGACTGTATTAACAATTTTGTTTTCTCTGAGCTTACACCAAAAAAAAAAAAAGTAAAACTACAGCTGTGTCTACATTCCCAATGTACCACATACTCATTCCCTTCTTGTTTTGAGGTGCAAAATAAAATGATTTCAAGAATTTGAGGAACACAGTTCTTTGCTTTGACCTTGTCTCTTTTTTATTACAAAAATGAAATTGCCATGCACACACTGAGACAGTTGGAGAGGTGAAAAATGAGTTACTTGCAGAGATATTGCTATACCACTAAATAAGCACTATAGTTTTTTTTTTTCCCCACTAGAAATTGTTCATCCGAAGCCATTGTAACCCTAGGTCAGGGGTGCCAGTTTCTGCACCTGGGGGGACAATGTCTAGACAGTTACTAGACCCAATCCCAAATGATACCCTGAACCCTTTCAGTCCACACTTGTCTGACATAATGCCCTTTTTTTACTGTTGGGTAGAGTCTGAATTTGTAGAATGGCACATAACCTTTAGTAAAGGAGGCACTGGCAAGTCCACATCTGCAATATTGAAAAAGCAAACCAATGCTAAATACAGGAATAAATGGAGCCTGAAATGTTTTGAGCTCGCCTGAAATGTTTTCGTTGACTCTCCACTTATTGAATTGATTCTTAAACATTACAGGATGCATTTTGCCTGCCAGACAGGTTTGAATTTTTGCTATGGTTTGTAAAGGTTTTGTTTATGGATGAAATCATTAATGTGCTGTTATTCACTTTATTTCATGCAAAGCAAGTTCAGTCACCAAAACTAAGATCATATGATCACCAAAACTGCATGATCAGTCTTTTTCTTCATTCTAATTACTTGCAGTCTTCTACAGATTTGTTAAGCAAGTTTAAACATTGACAATACATATTAAAACCATAGGATTAAAACAGAATAAATACTGCATTATGAACTCGTCAGAACTAAAGGAAAGCCTACATCAATAATTGATTTAACATCTTTTAAATGAAAAATGTTCACAGTAAGTTTAGCACATTATTTATTTGTTTTGTATTTATTATTTTCAAGCTGTTTTTAAGCTTATTTCGCAGAATTAGATTGAAAGATCAGGCCAAGTCTATACACACCTGTCTACAAAATCTCCCCATCAGAAAAGTGGAGAAAAGAGACTGGTTTGATGGTGTTTACCAGGTGTGAACAAGAATATGTTTCTCTCATCTTCTAGTGACCTGATCAACTAAAATACATCTTAATATCATTTTTAAACAGGGCCCTCCAAGTGTATTTGGGTTCTTTTGGTCTAAACCTGAGTTGGATTAGTTACAAAGTAACCAGTTACTGTAATATAAATTACTTTTCTGTTGAAAAAGCTAAGTAAGGGATTACTTTTAATTTCTAGGTAATTTAATTAGTTATTTATGTACTTGCTTAAATACTGTACATAAATTCAACAGTTCTGTATAAATCAATTCAGTGAAGCAGAGTAATATATATTTTGTAAAATTTCAAGACATTTGCATATAAATACGTTTTGTTTTTCAGATATTTTGCGTCACGTAATTTTTCATCTAACGAATGTTTTATGTTGACAACTGCACATGCTTCAGAAACAATGAAATGTTTTTGAAATTCGTCAATATATTTATGAAAAGTCATTACTTTAAAAAGTGTTTTTTTTTATCAAATATAAAAGGTACTGATTGACTCAAATGTAAAGAATTAAGAGTTTAATTTCTATTGTCTGTGTTGAGATTTTTGTGGATTTTCAGTTTTGAACCAACTGATTAAATTATTTGATTGAATAAGTTACTTTCAGGGTGGCGCAGTGGGTAGCTCTGTCGCCTCACAGGAAGAAGGTCGCTGGTTCGAGCCTTGGCTGGGCCACTTGGCATTTCTGTGTGGAGTTTGCATGTTGTCCCTGTGTTGGCATGGGTTTCCTCCACAGTCCAAAGACATGCGCTATAGGTGAATTGGGTAAGCTAAATTGTCCATAGTGTGTATGTTTGCGAATGGAAGTGTATGGGTGTTTCCCAGTGATGGGTTGCAGCTGGAAGGGCATCTGCTGCGTAAAACATATGCTGGATAAGTTGGCGGTTCATTCCGCTGTGGCGACCCAAGTTAAAAAAGGGAATAAGCCGAAAAGAAAATGAATGAGTTACTTTCAGACAAAATAATTAGAAAGGTAATTTTAAATACAATTTTAATGATGCAAATACTAATGAATTACTTTTTAAAAGTAACCCAACACTGGTCTAAACTTTGTAGGACACTGCAAGCCTCTAGAAGCAGGATTGGACACCCCTGCCTAAGGTGAAATTCAATCCTTAGTTTATACTTAAAGTAATTAGTCTTAAGCAGTCAGGGTTTGTAGACTTCACCTTGCAAACCCTGGGTTAAGATTCTTATCTGCATATTTATCAGTACAGCTTGCAACCTGTTGTAATCACTCCAAGTTTGTTGTCACTGTTCGACATTTTCTTTCAAACACAAAATGTGAGTTTTATTTAACAAGATCAGCAACATGGTTTTTAAATGAGTAGTTTCTAAACCCTTATACCGTGACATTCTAGAACCGCATCATCTCAAGATGTGTATCTTTTGGCATATCAGTCTGGATTAATTGCCTCGAAAGTAGAGCAATGCTTCATAATAGTATGACAGAGTTAAAAATAGTGTAAACCACATTGAAGGTGTGAAACTCATCATTTACACTCCCTCATGCTATATTTTAATCTTGTTTTTAATTTGCTTACACAAAAGTTTCATATATCAAGGCAAGTTTATTTATGTAGCACATTTCATACACAATGGTAATTCAAAGTGCTTTACATAAACAGGAATAAAAGAAACAAGTATAAGAAAATAAAAACAAGAGAGAATAAAATGATTAAAAACAGATTAAAATGTGTTAAAAACATGTTTTAAAGGAATGAAAAAGAACAAAAAACATAATAGTGTGATCTGTCGGATATAGCACAGTGCTCATTCAGTAAAGGCACAGCTAAACGGATGTGTTTTCAGTCTTGATTTGAATGAGCCTAATGTTGGAGCACATCTGATCATTTCTGGAAGCTGGTTCCAGCAGCGGGGGTTGCACTAGCTGAAGGCGGATTCACCCTGCTTTGAATGATCTCTTGGAATTTCTCATTTACTTGATCCTAATGATCTGAGTGATCTGTTGGGTTTGCATTCAGTGAGCATATCTGTAATGTATTGAGATCATAGGCCATTTAGTGATTTATAGGCAAGTAATAATACTTTAAAATCTATTCTGAATGTAACTGGGAGCCAGTGTAAAGACTGGGGACAGGTGTGATGTGCTCTGATGTTCTGATTCTGGTCAGAATCCTGGCAGCAGCATTCTGGATGAGCTGCAACTGTCTGACTGTTTTTCTTGGGAGGCTGGTGAGGAGTCCATTACAGTAATCCACCCTGCTGGTGATAAAAGCATGAACAAGTTTCTCTAAGTCCTCAATGGAAACCAAGCATCTAATTCTTCCAATGTTTTTGAGATGATAATATGCTGAATTAGTTACTGCTTTGACATGACTACTGAAACTCAGATCTGACTCCAGAATCACACCAAGATTCTTGACCTTATTTTTTGTTGTTTGACCCCTAGAGCCAAGGAACGCATTAATCTTGAGAATATAAACCAGGGGTACTCAATAGGCGGACTCCGGTCCGGACCCAGACACGAATAAATCTGGACCAACGCCAAAACCAGCATGCTAATTTAATATAATATAATATATATATTATATGACATATTATATCATAATCCAAATGAGTTATCAATGGAGTGCGCAATTGTGATTCTGCTTCAACTATGTCCAATCACAGCAGTCGTAACAGCCAGCATCGCTATAGACAACTACGTCACGTGCTCGCTCATTTGCTCTCTATCTTGCGCACTCCCATAGATATATACACTAGATATCGGATACGGACCCTCAGCATGCGTCAATAGCGCCGCCACATTTGTACAGTGCTCCCAGGACAAACATCATTCAACGCACTAGTCGAGACAGTGTGCCAATGTGAAGATGCTCGACTTTAGCGCTGCTTACGTGTGTAGTAACGAGCAAACAAAGAAAACAAAGCACAAAGGCAGAACATTTCATAGGTAAGATTTCGTTTTTTACATGTTAAAAACTTTTGTGCTCAACAAGTAACATTAATGATAATACAGTCTCTTACTGCACTGATCATAAGGCAAAGTAGCATCAACGTGCACAGAATTCTAGGCTTATGCTAGTTCTGTTGGATAAAATCAGCAAACAATGAAAAAGAAATATGACAACAAGACGCTGTGGTGCTAGAAACTTGTATTATTGTCGGCTAAGTGAACGAGTCGTTCATAACGGGGATTCATTCACAAACGAATCGCTCCCTCCGTTAGAATGAGTAGTGAAAGCAGGAGAGGGGGTGTGTTTCAGGACACGGATTAGATCAATTTTAACACGGAGGGAGGGTAATACATTTTCATCCACACAAACACACACTTTATTGGCAATGCCCGTGCGGTCACTTATCCATCGACGTAGAAAAGTGATGTAAAATTATAATTTTCGTAATTACTTTTTTTAACATTTTTTTGCATACTGACCACAGGGGAAAATTCCCGATCATAGATATATGTATATATGTGTATATCTCTGGCTCTGGATGGCCACAGTCCTCCACTGCACCTTGGTCCCGCATTCATTTCAAAGGAGCGCTACCCTGTACTAAAATGGCAGCTCTATTGACTCATTCCTTCTAATAGACAACAATAGGCCAGGCGACATCTAGTATATCTATGGCGCACTCCAGGCTGTCAGTTTTATCTACTGTCGCATATTCTGGTCCAGGCAGGCGAACAGGCATTCTCATCTTTCCTTAGTGTGAATATCGCAAACTTACTTTTTTGCAGACTGATCGTGAAAATGGCATGCTCAAGACTTGCCGTTGAAAAGAAACGAAAAGTTGATTTTGAAAACCGCTTCATTCGCGCGTCAAAATCCCTTCACCGTAGACGCGGATTCGCGTCATGGGCGGGGCTTCTGTCTGCCCTGTGACTCTAGCTTCGTTGCTAAATGGCTAACATGGATTTTATTGAGAGAATAGCTGTGTTTATGTGCTTTAGGAAGACTGAAAAACAGCGTCGATTCGTTTGGAGCCGTGCCTGAGTCCACTAGATTAGATCCATTCTGAGGTGCACCTAGCTCTGTGAGTTCATAAACTCCTCCAGAAACTATACCTGGATGATGGAAGCTTTCAGCAGTGAGTGGACAGAAAAATATGCATTCGTGCTTCCCGCGGGAAGCCGAAAACCAATGTGTTTAATCTGCAACAAGACGGTAGCAATCATCAAAAGTGGGAACGTAAAACGCCATTATGAATCCAAGTACACACATTTTGAACAAAATTACCCTTAGAACACAGAGGTAAGGACCACAAAAATAAACCAGCTGAAATCATCATATGAAGCTACAATCTGTGTAATAGTTAGATTCTCACAGTGTTTCCCTCAACGTACTGCTGTGAATCTGCCTTTTCAACCATGAACATTGTGAAAAGCTCCGCAGCACACTCACCAATGAACACCTACATCAGTGCCTCCGCCTGGCCCTCACACCGTTTATGCCCAAGTTTAAACAACTGGTGGCACAAAGAAGGTGTTACCTTTCACACTAAAAGTTCTATCATGTTATTTTTTGTGTATAGTTGGAAAGTTTTGGGGATTGCCTTTTTTTGTTGGAGTTCTCTATTTGGAATTTGAGCGTTACTTTTCCGGACCTCAGACTGAATGAAAATTTGGTTAGTGGACCTTTCAAATTTATATTTGAGTACCCCTGATATAAACAATATCCACATTGTTTCTTAAGTTCTAAACAGTACTGTAATGCAACCTGCAGTCTTTTACTGTTTAAAGTGACAAAAGCAAAGTACAAAAATGGGTTTTATAATGTACTCATAATGTGTTCTTTTAAGCTAATTGGAGTTAAGGAGTTTATTGAGGCAAATGTCACTGTTAATAATAAATATGTATTCCACATAGCGTGTTTCACATAATGTTTATAAGCGGTCTTTTTATGCTTTATGTAAAATAGCAAAAGTTTTAGTTGTTTTAAACAGCCATAAGATATGTAGTGGCTAGACATTTCCCTTAGGTTAAACTCAAATTTTGTGGAAAATGTACAAGCAAGAATACATTCACAATGCAAATGCAAAGGTTTATCAAATCTGATACCTATACAGGGGGAAAACTTGTGCACACACTTGGACGGAAAGAACTTTATTTGTGGATGGCTTTCTTGTTGTTTAAATAATAGAGAATAGCAGTAGCGATGCCAAAGCTGTGGGTTCATTTATTAGAAAAAGCAAGAATTAATAAAATACTTTTAATACGATCTAAGTCACTTTGCATAAAACGGTCTGCCAAATTCATGAATATAAATGTACATTTATTGATTATTTTAGGAATAATTGACAACGGGTCATTTAATTATTTAAGGTATAATCAATGGCTCGCTATGTTTTAAAGGTTTTTGATCACCTGATGTGAAGTGCATTTAAAATCAGTGGATTATCCTGCATATTCCCTGGTCAATTGTCAAGTTATTGACTAGGTAAAACTAGTATTGCTCTTCACAGCACAATGTTTGAGCAAATGGTTAAAAATGTTTTTTTTTTTTTCATCAGTTAAGACACGTTAGATCTGCCCATTGTCACTGAGGGGAGCACATTTATTTAGAACTGTGAACAAACTGATTGGAACTATACCTGTGCATTGAACAGATTTATTGCACACCTTCCAGCCAATCAGATTTAAAAATTTCAATACACCACCGTAAAAAGGCATTATTTACTTTACTTTAAAAATGTGAGTAAACCAGTTGCCTTAAAAGCGACAAGTTGACTTTATTTAAGTGAGTAAACCCATTGTAACTTGGAACTGTTAAGTTGATTTAACTTCATATTTATAATTATGCACATGGTTCATTTACCTAAAGATTTTAAGGCAACAGGATTACTCACTTATTTTAAGTAAAGTCAACTAATCCTTTTTTTTTTTTTTACAGTGGCATGGGATAATATAAAAAAAATACATCTGAAGTGGTGATGTGGCCATGACGCAAAGCTAATACTACAGTAACCACATTAAAAGACGTTGTTCGGATGCTAGATTTCAAGACATTTGTCAGGTTTTTGTCATCAAACTACTCCTGTGTGTAGTACTAGTTTCTTGCACTTTCCAACCAAAACCTTTTTTGTTTTGATTTGTTTTTGACTGTTGTAGACCCGAGAAATTGTTCGGCGTATTGGTATGGAACTGTAATGTGGTCAAGACCTTCCTGGAACTACTTTAGGCGCTGTTCACATATTGCATCTTTTGCATGGTCAGGTTTGTTATTTCAAATACACATAGCAAGTGCACATACATAGAGACACGCTTGCTATTTCAAGGCACACCTACAGTGCAGCGCGTTGAAAACATCTCAATTTTACAGAATGTCGCAAGCGTAACATCAAGTGACAAGAACCAACCAATCACCTTCACCCATTGTATGTATTATACACATTTCAGTTATAACAATAGACTAAACACAGAGCACTCAAACACTGCAGAAGTTTTTCTTTTCTTCATAAAAACAAATTTGAATCAGAGCTGCATCAAGGTTTGTCAGTGGTGGTTCTGCAGAGAGGGCAGTTGATGGTTGCTGAGCAATGGCAGACACCACAGGACCACAAGCTCCAGAACACGTTGAAATTTGTCGTGCTTTTCTTACATTTTTAGATGTGATGTGGTCGGCCCCTTAGCTACGCGTTTTATCTGAAAATAACTGCACACCTGAACCAGCCAACAGGAATCAAGCATTCAACATCCCCATAGTATACATTAGGTTAAATGAATGATTGTTTGTATTTACTCTTTCAAACTGGTAACAGGATTGACTAGGGGTGTAACAATAGATTGATTTAGATCAATATACAGTATATTCATTAATTTTCCTTCGGTTTAGTCCCTTTATTCATCAGGGGTCGCCGCAGCAGAATGAACCGTCAACTTATCCAGCATATGTTTTGCACAGCGGATGCCCTTCCAGCTGCAACCCAGTACTGGGAAACATCCATACACACTCATCCACACACATACACTGCGGCCAATTTAGTTTGTTCAATTCACCTATACCGCATGTCTTTGGACTGGAGGAAACCCATGGGAACACGTGGAGAACATGCAAGCTGCACACAGAAATGCCAACAGACCCAGTCGGGACTTTAACCAGCGACCTTCTTGCTGTGAGGAGACAGTGCTAACCACTGAGCCACCATGTCACCCTATACAGTATATATCAATCAAAAAACTAATGTATCAATTATTTTCAAAAAATACTCAAGTATTTCAGCTAAAACGCACATTCTGGTATTTTCGTTTACTCACCACTCCATCTGCATACAAAGCAGCCATGTCAGACAATTTAAGAGACATTTAACACTATAATCTGTCAAGTTACTTGATTTTTGCCATATTTTTTACAGCAGATGATACACTCATAGTTCAACTTAATATTCATATTATAGTATATACTTTGGTTGCATTTGTGAATTAATGAAAATGTAACCGATTCTGTAAATTAGACACATCCTATCTTAATATTGTATTCGCGTGGGTATCCTCCGGTTCCCCCCAGAGTCCAAAGACATGGTACAGGTGAATTGGATGAACTAAATTGGCCGTAGTGTATGAGTGTGTGTGAATGAGTGTATGGGTGTTTCCTAGTACTTGGTTGCAATTGGAAGGGCTTCCGCTGCGTAAAACATATGCCGGAATAGTTGGCGGTTCATTCCGCTGTGGCGACCCCTGATAAATAAGGAACTAAGCTGAAGGAAAATGAATGAATATCTTAATATAGAATATGAGTTGCAAAAACGTCATGCGATGCATGTGCTAAAAATATTGCAAGTTCCTCTTAATTTTGTGGCATGTACTTCATTTCACGTTAAATTTGATCACAACATCCCTGAAGAACTGGTAATGATGTGATGGAGCAGCTGAAATAGTGCTCCTATGTTATTCCACAGAAAACGGCGCGTGTCCTGAGAGATGCATTGTGTCTCCACAGAGAAGCCATGTAAGAAGTGATTGTGTTAGTCAGGCTTGGAGTGTGCCATATTGATCTGCTGTAGATTAGCTCATAATAGCATAGCGCTCGCTTTGAAGACAAACAAGGGGGACCTGCAGGGAATACAGGCAGAGCACCTGAAGTCAGCCATGCCTGCACAACACTCAGGTCTAACAGCTGATTTTTTTTTTTTTTTCTTCAGTCCATCATCAGTGCTGTGTTTGTGCTAGATAACGGCTGATATCCTAGATAAAATGCATTGTGAAATATGTGAGCTCATGTTGGTTTAGAGGAACCAGAGTTGTAAGAGTCTATAAACATCTCGGAGTGCGCGCTGTGTAGTTTTTGTCAGACTGAAAGATGTGCGTCTGATCACATCCCTGAGGGTTTTCCTCTTTGCCTCTCTGCCGCTGTCATCCTTTATGTTCAATCTCTGCTGTGTTAATGGATTTGAGGAGTCGCTGCTGCTGCAAAGGACTCTCTTTCTCTCAGTCTCTTTCTTTTTTCCTCACGTTCTGCCCTCTACGTTTAAAAGAGCACGCTATATATTTTTTAATTTTATTTTATTTTATCATTGTCATAGAAGTTTGCTGTTGTTCAGCCATGAGAAATTGAAAGCCTTCTAAAATGGAAATTTCTGGTGGTTGTAAGGACAAAAACTCTCCTTTTATTATGGAAAATATTCTTTTTATCGTGTGTTGTCATTTGTAGTTATGATATGGTGTAGGCTCGATAGTCAGGCACGCTCGCTCCTCTTGGTGTCGTCAATCTGGCAACCTGCATTTGCGTAAAGTCATCGGAGGAGGGTCCAGGTGAAAAAGTGTTTTGATTTTAAAGTGCAGTACCTAGCTCAACCACTGGGTGTCAAACTTACATACTGCACCTTTAAAGGTGCTGTATGTAAGTTTTTGACTGTTCTAAAGCATAAAAATACCATAATATGTTTGCAGATATTTAAGAAACATGCTAAGTGAACATACTTGTTTATCTGAAAAACAATGCTGAAGTCAGTTATTCTGCTTTTGAAAATATGTTTTCCGTGCCCGAACGCTGTCTTTGTTTTGGTTCTTTTAACCTGCCAGTTTAGCCAATTATTTTTCAGCACCCCGCGTTGCCTTGGTGGAAAACCGTATATTTGATTCATTCCGTCAGAAAGGCTCTGAAAGCATGCGTCCGTGACCGAAATGCGACCTCCAGTGGACATTAGCAGACTCCGAAATGAGACATGAGGTTATTAATTAGCAAATATAAATATTACAAGCGTAAACATTAGGTGAGCAGGTTACATTGTAACCGCGTGTCCTAACATGGTACGTGACTAGATTTGCAGTGATAAGCAATTTGGCTGTTTGCACCAGCCGAAACACGACAGAAATTTTAATACACCATTCAGAAGCACAGAATGCACTCACTCACGAAATGGTAAGGTTTATAATCTAATTAATACATATTAAACCTCTTTAACATTATTAAACACACATGCTGAATCACTGATACAGTATGTGTTGGTTTGCATTATTCCACAGTTCCAAAGTTCAATTTCAAACGGTTTATTTTATTTTCAAGATCTGAGGTGAACTATCTGCTGCTGCTTTTAGTATTATGGCAATACATGTCATGTAAAATGGCATTCAAACTCACATTATTAGCATTTAACACTGAATAAAGCACATGAGGTGTACCTGAGGTGATCACAGTTTATCCTGTTGTTCATCTGCAAGAAATAGAAGCCGTTTCTGATATATCAATTTGATGTGTTGGTTTAGGACAAAAACTCCTTTTAATATGGAAAATAATCCCTCTATCGAATGCCCTTGCTTTAATTTAGAACACGATCACTCTTCAATCTGGCAACCTGCGCTTGCGTTTGTTTTGATCCAGTAATGTAATACCTACTTCAACCACTGGGTGTCAAACTTACATACTGCACCTTTAAAAAAGAACCTGAAACCTGACTACAAAGATTTTTTGGTTCCCCATTCCCAAAGAACCTCTTAGTGAAAAGAAGCATTTTGTTTTTTGCATAACAAAAAGCAATGTTTTACAATCTAAAGAGCCTTTTTGCTTTTCCTTCCTTTTTATGTGGGATAAAAAAGTTCTATGAATGTTAAAGGTTCTCCAGAGAAGCATCAATGACAATAAGGAACCTATTTTTAAGAGTGTCGTAAAATATCTTCAAAGAACTTCCAATTAAAATTTTATGATAGCTGTCACTTGTATCATATGACTGCTGAACAATGTGACCAATGCTGATTCATTTAGATGTTGATAGTATTACCAATCAAAAGCACAGCAGTTCCTAATGTAACGTCATGTGTTGCCATCTTGAAATGATGGTAATTACAACCTTTTTTTAATTGTACTACCTAGTTTTTAAAATGACCTCAAAGGACTTCAGGATTCAAATTTCTGTAAGATTATTGTAATGGATTTTTTTCTTGATGCATAATTTAGGATAATACATACAAATTATTATAATTTTCACAGTAAAATACAAATTTGTAACTTGTGAAATTTATGTTTTATATTACATATAATATATAATTATATTATCAGATATATTATACATATATATTATACATATAATTACATATATGTTTTATATATATAATTTATTTATTTATTTATATGCATATACACATGCATGCATATATGTTCACACCTCACCATGTGAAAATGCAACTTGTAAATTAAGCTGTTAGTCAGTTAGGAAAATAATTTAACTGATTTAGTAGTTTATTATATAAACTATAACTGTAAATTTTATGTCAATCTGTAGACAATACAAAATTTTGGTGTATTTTTATTTTATTTTTGATAAAGGGATATTCCAGCAACCATAGCTCCTGTTCACATATCATTTTAGCTTACCATATTGTTTAGTGCCTAATGAGTTGCTCATGTAGTCTACATAAGTCTCGTGTAATCTCATGTGATAGTTTTAAATGTATGAATCTAAAAATATGTCATGCAAGAGTAATTAGCAGCACCAAATATAATTGCCAAAAAATAATAATAAAACAGGTTTTCCAACCATTCCATTGTCTGGACAAATACTCTCGTCCCGCTTCAAACTCCTGCCATATGTTGACCTGTCAGAGCACTCGAGCAGAACAATGTTTTGAAAGAGCGAGCAAGAGAGAGAGAGAGAGACAGACAGACAGAGTTTACACTTCCCATGAAATCAGCCCACAATAGCTTATAGTCATCCTTCCACTTACAGAAGCATTTAATATTAAAACACTATTGCTTTTGAATGCATAATAATTATTATTATATCAAGCACTGTATGACGAGAATCTACATTTTTTACAAAGTATACCCCAGCTTTCTTTAGCATCTTGCTGAACTGGCCCAAGCGCTAATGTAAACAGAGAGACAGATTGGTGTCAGGAACAATAGGCCTCTTAGCGTCCATACGAATAATAGCATTAGAGCCCATATAGAATCTCGGCGAGTGGAGTCCTCTCATCTTCTTTAGCTTTAAGAAGACATATGGACCATCAGCAGCTGCACCTGTCCTTTGAAGCACATCTCTCTGACTGATCATTTGTTTTCAGAGGGATTATTCTTTACGCTGACTGGCTCTCAGAAGGTGCCGTTTGGAGACGGAAAGAGCTGGAACAGGCGGTGGCGGCGGGTTCAGAGCAGCCCTGGAGCGTGAAGTCGTCCTGGTTGGTAATCAGGATAATTGCAGCGTTGCTGGTGCTCTAGTCTCCAGTCTCTGAGTGTGTGCCTCGGTGGCCCCGTGTGCAGATTGGCCCCTCAGGCACCGTGAACCGGGCCACTGCAATTCCCTACTGCGCAGAGAGAGAGCGAGACAGATCCACCACAGGCCGCTCTTATTAGACATACTTATCAGATTCATTTAATGAGGATCAGAAAATGATATAAAACACACCATTGTGCTGTTACCCAAGTCCACGTGAAATCAAAATTAGATCCTGTTTACACTCTAGGTGCATGATTATTCTGAGAAAAGAAATTGTCTTTTGGTGTCTTTCATGAGTGTTATAACAGCATGCTAAACATGATGGAGTACTTTGAAGCAAATTGTTAGACAAACTGTGCTTTCACACCGATCACAAAA
Organism: Danio jaintianensis; assembly: GCA_903798115.1. Lineage (NCBI taxonomy): Eukaryota > Metazoa > Chordata > Actinopteri > Cypriniformes > Danionidae > Danio > Danio jaintianensis. The sequence goes on along the minus strand of CAIGQV010016645.1, from coordinate 16,468,520 downwards.
TGATTGATCGTCTACCAAATTCATGCCTGACCACATGCCAGCCTCTACAATATTCATGTCTTTTTTTCTTCTTATGTATCCTGTCTTTTTTTTCATTTGGCTTTAACCTCATTCTCTGCACAAAATATCCTATTACTGTAAATTTCAATATTACTACACCAGAATCACAAACTTTTGACTTTAATAATTAACCTTAAGTCCCATTGTTTATGCAATGACTTTTTTGTTAATGTTTTTGTAGTTGATTTGACTTTTATGAGACCAATTTATGTTCTTAGACACCAAATATTACAAACATCCTTTTATTATTATCATTGTTATTATTATTATTATTATTAATATTATTAGCGTCTACACCAGATTTCAAAACATCTTTTTGTGCAACAGAGCAGCCAGTTTCACCCTTTTGTCGAATGTGATCTAAAGCTCAAATTTAACTGGGCGTGACATTTTTTTCACAGAACATCAAGGGAAGAAAACTGACACTAGTTGAAAAAAAGTCACTTTCTTACGCCAACATTTGATCACATATGGTATGAATAACTTCATAAGGTTTCATTTTTTTATCCATCATCTCATAAATTTGCATTTTTTAAGTATGCTTAGTATAAATGGGACTCAGATCTCGGTATACATAAACTAATGTAATGTCATTAAGCAAACAACTGTTTGCCAAAACAAATTATATATATACTGTATAAATATATATACTGACAAACTCCTTTGTTAAAATGTTACAAGCTATGAACCAAACCAGCTATGAGGTGAATCATAACACTAAGTTTGATCTAAAGCAAAGTATATAACAATCTGACAACAAGTCCAGGTACTTATTAGATTTAAAGGTGCCATAGAATGAAAATCTAGAAATACCTAGGCATAGCTGAATAATAAGGGTTCAGTACATGGAAATGGCCATACCGTGAGCCTTACAGTTGTTTCCTCATTCTCATGTAAATCATGTGAGTGTAAAATCCCAGTGAAAATCAACTGAACAAAACAAAGACTGGCGATCCACACGATATCATTAATATGCACGCCCCAGGCAGCGTTTGATTGGCCACAACATTTTCTTTCAACATTTTTTCACTTATTTGTAAGTTTATCCAATGCCACCCCGAAGAAGCATAAGGTCTGTTTAACTTTATTGTTTGTTAGTTTAACAAGTATATTGTGAAATTTGCCACATATGTTTGTAATGAGGCAACAGGCACGTTTACTGCTGAATATAAGTATGTTTAATGCATACTTATTATGTTTTACCACAACACAACTCAGGAGCAAACTAAGTTACATAGTAGAGCTCATTAATATTCACAACCCTTCCAAATATGGTCAAAAACAACCATATCATATTTCAAGGATTAGAAGTGCACTTGTAAATTTTTTGCATTAACCTAAGCCACACACCTTTTATGTAGATATTAGAGAACAATATAATATATTGTATCAACACATTATTTAGCACCTTTGATGGGAAAAAGAATTGAAATTACATAAACACTGCAAATTACATAATTGATTTAAAAATCAAGGCGAAAAAATAATAATAGTCAAGTTGCAAGCTGTATCTATAGAAGCCATATATTTCAGAATTATTGCAGATACAAATTTAGGTTAATAAAACCCAGCATTATTTGTGTGAAAACAATGCTAAATAGCTGGCATCTTAGCATTTTAGGCTTCTGTTGTTTATAATGTAGCCTTTCTTGCATGTCCTGACGTCATCAAATTAATGCTTGCTGTTACTTAGTAGTTTATGAATTTGATTTCCAGGGAAAGAATGAACTGATAAAACATATACCTTGAATGCAACACAAGTCACTTTGGATAAAATTATCAGCTGAATCCATGAATACACTGTAAATGCAAATAAAGTTCCACCATTGGGGTACGTTGAGTAGCTCTGCTGGGTGAGTTTGACCTTTAACCTTCACGTCTCCTCTTCAAAAGTGGGTTTTGGTGCGGAACGCCCATTTTTCACGATCCAGTCGTGAAAAGCCAGATGAATAAAATCAAGCCCTGGCCTACTTTTATCTCACTAAATATTCAGAACTATACTATGAAATGCATGACATTATGAAAGTAAAATGGGCTGCGAAGTCGTGTTGACTTTGAGGCAGCTTCGCTGGAGAGCCAGATTTTGCATTGCAGACTTCATTTGAATTCACTGTGAAAGTTCATCTTTCAGCCTCAGCGCTTCACTTTCCTCCTTCTTCTGCCCACATACCTTGACATGCTCAGCCACTTTCAGCGGATTTTGTTGTCACTTAACCATTGAAATGGCGGAGGGGTCAGAGCATCCCATTAACAGATCCATATGTGAGCTTTCATTCAATACCCGGCCTCTCCTGAGGGTCTTTATTCTCTCTCTGTCTGTCGCGCGCTCTTTCTGTCTCTCTCAGCCTCTTATTGTAATTTAAATGGCTAAAGCAGCACTCCTGTTCTCTGCTGCTTCACAGCTACACTCATTAATTAGTTCATCTTTGCTTCTGTTCGGCTGTCAGGTGGAAAAGCTCTGGGTTTAGCCCTCTGGCTTTAGCATATGGATCTTCTTTTTACTCTGTCTTAAGGTAAACATGATTTCCACGAACTTATAGCATATACTGTACTGACCTTATATTCTCCACGTATGAGCGGGCCCAGCCATCGGAAGCTTTTTGGCTTGACACTTCCGGTCTCATTCACTTCTGTTGATTATTATACGTTAAATATGGGTCGTTGTGCTGCTTTATGTTGCAAACTGATATTTTCTTATTGTATTATTCTACTTTTTATTTATCATGAAACACACTTGTTTGTAGAGCAAGTAGTTTGACCGTTTTAAGCCGTTTATTATTCCTAGTCATTTCTCCCATAGGCAGCTGAATCGGAAGTAGCCTACTAAAACAATCGCAAAAAACGAGCGCACTTCCGCATCGCAGAGTAAGCTCAAAATTAACATTTGTTGCTCCTGACGATACACTGAGACGATATAAGATATTGAACGTTTTTCTACATTTTTACTTTTAATCCACAGCCACTGCAAATGTGTGTTCGTGACAGTCTGGAGTGTTGTAATAAAAAAAGCAACTGTATCTTGAATGGCCTGAGGGTGAGTAATTTAACAAATTTCTTTGGGTTTTTTTTGGTGGTGAGCTATTGCTTTTTTAAGTCCTTCTCTAAGGGCTGATGCAACATTTCTCATGTTGTCAGTGTACATTTTTACAGCTCTAAAGCAGATATTTTTAGCGGTCTACATTTCTGAGGCATTTTAGTTCCATATCAATATTGTTTTGAATTATTTTCTTGCCTCAAGGCTAGTTTCTTCAATTAGGGTACCAAAACACATAGGGAAATATTATTAATTAGTGCTTTTTAATAGAGTAAAGCGACTGTGCACAAATACATTAATTAAGGGAACTGTTTACGTTTTAGTTTTTTTTTTTTCAAAGTCTCTGCCTTATTAGCAAACCTGTCATTCTTCTAATTCCACACTGAGTGAAATATTTTACATAAATTAAATTAAAATTCTGGTAGCAGAAAAGAGTATGTAGGCTTAATATTTCTTGCATGTGTCTTCATATCCTGGTCTGGCCAGAATTGTGCTTTTCCTCAGCCTCGTCTGCTTTGTAAGATGTCCCTGTGAGTACAGTTGATTTAAGACGATTTTAGGTTAATTTAGAGGTTAGTAACCTTCAAACCACACACCCAATCATGAGAGCCAGTGCTGCAATGAACCATGACATTTACCACAATCCTGAATCCTACTCCATGTGTGAAATTTCCCCTGAGAATTGAAATTGGTTCTTTTTAATTAGATGAATACCCGTGTCACAAAAGATGTCTCAAAAAAGGTCACCAAGGCTGCATTTATTTAAACAAAAATACAGTAATATTGTCAAATATTATTGCTCTTTAAAATGTATCATTTCAATTTCAGTATATATTAAAATGTCATTTATTCTTATGATGCAATGCTCGCTCTCTCTCTCTCTCTCTCTCTATATATATATATATATAGGTTACAATGCTCTACATAGCTTTTTTTTGTTTCACTGCTACTCTTGGCTTGCTTTACAGTGTGAGTTATGATTGTTTGGCCCGTCGTCTCTGCTGGGGAAGAAGATGTAGAGATTGGACCTCCTGGAACTTTAATTGAATTGAATACCTCTGCTTTATATTATCAGTGAATGTGACTCGGCTGCGATGCTACGTGCAACTACACATCAAAATAATTCTTTTGAGCAGAATGAAATGAGTGGCATTTCAGCCCCGTCCGTCTGTATCAGCGTTATCTGGATCTGGATTTACGTCTGCGTCTGGGCAACACTGGTGGCGTTGAGCACAGCAGGCCATTGTTACACAGCCAAGTATTTGAAGGGCAGAGACCCTGTGGGAGAGAGACATGAGCCAGTAACAGGGGAGAGATATGGCGACACAGTGAGTTTGATAGAGAGTTAAAGCCCATAATCCCTCTGGTTCAAACCACAAGTGAGACTCTTTCCCCCGCACGCTTGATGGCAGGGTCGAACCCTTCGCTGAGCATGTGCATTCAAGGCCAAGAAAACAAGACATGCTGATAAAAGCCACCCCTCTTTCCCTTCCTCCTTATCCATCTCGCCCAGAAAAGCGAAATAAAAATAAGGGCAGCTGCTCTCACCGCAGATCTCTGGCACTGCGTCTCGAGCGGGCACACACACAAACACGTAAACACACACAAACCGTAGGTCTTGCCCCCATTGTGGTTTGAACTCAGTGAGGTGCATGTAAACCAAAACATCGCTTTTAAAATAGAGTTGCCTCTAGTGCCGTATGTATGTACTCTGGTGGAGAGCTTCGCTTCTGATCTGGCTGCGCTCCAGCTCACATACTGTGCATTTAAAAGAGAGATACAAGCCCCGACGTTCAACCAACCGATCGATGCCAGGGGGCCTCAATGCATCTTGGGTAACTCGGCCCATTCCGACCTAAGGCTGCTTTGATGGTATAACATTTTTAGATGTTTTAATGTTCTGTCAGGAGTTCACTGGGCTGCATCCCAATACGCCTACTTATAGTATGCACTGAAAGTATGCACCTCATTGGAGAGGGCGAACTCTGCCAAAGATTAAATCGCTTACCTTCCCTCGTGTCGCAGACCTGTATAGCTTTGTTTCATCTGTTGAAAACGCATGAGATATTTTTGAAAACGTTTTACTGGAAGGACAAAAAAAATCTATGCGAGTAAACAATTGGCCATTTCATTTGCAGTGTCTGAAATCACACACTGCATGAGTAGCTAGTGCATTTGAATTTGAAGGTACTGCACAAGTGTTAAAGGGATAGTTGACCCAAAAATGAAAACTCATAATTTACCTCATCTTCTTTGTTTCAAACCTGTTTGAGTTTCTTTCTTCAGTTCAAACAAAGGATGATACTGAAGAATGTTTGTTCATACTATGGATATCAATAGCTATTTCTTCCCAACGTTCTTCAAAATATCTTATTTTGTGTTCAACAGAGGAAAGAAATCCATTAAAGTTTAGAACCACTTGAGTGTGTTCTTGGGTGAACCGTCCATTTAAAAAGTATTCTCTCTATATAATGTGTTGTAATATGAATATGGCATGTGTGAATGAAAATCAGATGTACTGCATACACCATGTTGTTATGCTATGTTTCCATCCATCTATACTTATCTTTTATTATATAGTATAAAAATGATAAATGGAAACCCAAATTTGCAAAAAAAATCTAAAAATGTGTTAAAAAAAAAAAGAAAAGAAAATGCGCCAAATCAACGCTCACCTTATGAAATGTTGTTTTAATAAAAGCCTCAATGCAAAATGTCTCTTTTTTGTATTAACACTCCAATTGTGCATTTACTGGAGAAGTCAATTTGTTAACTTTAACTTGGCTAAACCTTAACTAAAAAAGCAGCTGATGTTGTGGCAAAATTCAGCCAGAAATGTGCACAGAGAGCCATTATAGAGCATGTTTGGCTTTGTATTTTCAACACAGATACGACTGGGAATCTCGCATTCTAGGATGCAGTGCCTGTGTCATGTGGTGCACATTTTAATGAGAATCATATCTGTTGCCATTCGTTTTCTCGTGTTGCATTCAAAAGTGTTTTCTTCACTGTTGCACATTATGCAAAATGAGTAGAAAACATCTTTAGGATTAATATGCAGTAATTGTGAAGTGTAGTCAACCATTCAACACTTTGTATCTATTTTCTATTTATTATAATATTCAAAAAAACACAAGATCAGTTTTATTTATTTTGCTGACTTACTTACATTATCCCACATGTTTGGATAAATGTTCAAATCCCCAAAAAATTTGCAATTTTAACAAGTGACATGGACTGTGTCCTATGTTGCCATTATGTCATATACCCTCAATGGTCTAAACCCTTTCTTTTCACTTTGTCAGTCTTACTCTGCTTCATAGTATCATGATAATAGTTTTGAATACTTTAGCTCACCCATGAACGTTTCTGCAGGAGTCCTGTAGGATGTAATGAAGATAACAACTCCCATGATTCCACAATCAGCCACAGCGTCATCAAATTACACCTTTGTGCAACCCAGGCTCATTATGGATTGCAGTTTTTGTTTTGCGAATCCGCCAGAGGTGTATGCTTTTTCAGATCTCAAGTTTCTATTGCGAGTGCCATTTGTGCCTACTCTTCTCGCGTAAATCCACCAGAGGCCGCTGTCGACTGACTGACTGACTGACCGATCAACCCCCCACCCACCCCCTTCCCTAAAACGAAACCGATAGTTTTTTCAAAAGCACCAATTGACCCGCCCACCACCTTCCCTAAACCCAACCGACAGTGTTTTCAAAAGCAATCCAGAAAAAGAAAAGCCGTCATGGTCGCCTGATTTTTACCACATTTTCAGATCTTACCATATTCTCACCCTGTTATTTACTTGTTTATTTTATGTTTTGCCTGCTTTCTGGAACCGTTATTCGCCGGACTTGAACCCCATCGTCACGGTCAACTCCGCTCTACGTCTCAAGTCTGCTGACATATGTGGCGAGCCACTAGGCAAACTGGTAACAGCGGAAAAGCCGTTCCACATGGAAGTAAGCGGTCAGCTGGTAGCGCAAAAGGAACAAAAGCTCGCGGCTGCATCATACCACCCCCCTCGTAGCGTTCATTTTAAAGATGAAATGCAGCCATACGTAGCTCTGGCTACATAATTTGCGCTCTCCAGAAATGTATACAGGGGTACGTAATCACAATGAGCCTGTGTTGCCTTTGTTTGTTGTAAATATGCGCCCTCTAGTGGCAAAAAATACATACTGTGCCTTTAAGGTTGAGGAACCATCAGATACATGTAAAGTTATTTTTTAAGTGCTTTGGGTATAAAGAAATACTATATTTTCTGTGTGGTTAAAGTTTACATTTAAAAAGTAACTTGTTGAACACATGGGTCAAAGGCCAGTGTCAACAGAGCAGATATAGTACATGCAAGAATGTATTTACACCTACAGACATGCATCATAATTCAGTGCAGTTCCGAAGGCCTCTCTCTATTTCTTCTTGTACTGATATCTTAAGCGGAAGCCAGCTGAAAGGCGCTGTTTCTCTTAAGTCAGACAGTCAGCAAAACTAAAAGACAAAAAAGAACAATTGCATTGTTTGCTAAGTTGCAAGCCAGAAGATTTCGGCGTGGACTTCACTGGCCTTTCCTCGGAGGAATTGCAGTGAAACCGAAGATAGCTGAGGCACAGATGAAAGAGACACAGAAAAGAGAGCGAGAGGGAGGGTGAAAGAGCTTTGTATTTGTCGCTAAATTGGATTAAAGATTTAGCTGGCATCATTTGTAGTAATGTATGCAGAGTTAAACGCTGCTCAGAAGCCTCTCTCGCTCAAAGAGCTTTAATACTGAAACCGAACAAAGTGCATTCAGCCGCGCTCAACACAATCTCCACGGGATGAGCAGTTTCCTTTTAATGTTACCATAACTACACTTCACTGCACTTTTGGCAAATTTCCCACCCTTTGAAAAAAATTTCAAAACGCCGCTGTTTCTCTCACTGTCTAATGTAAAAGAGCATTAGACAGTCTGGAGATTAGTTCGGCGGTTTTATTTCCCATTAATTGCTGTATTGTTTTGTTGAGCTCACACTGAGAATACATCTGTGATCGAGCGGGATGTTTTCGTTGCGGATAGAACCAGAGAGAACCAATCAAAAGCTTTAGACAATGAATGTAGAAATTCCGGGAATCGGCTGAGCGTGTTTTACATGCTGTTTAATGCTTGACAAAGACGCCGTTTTGATCTTCGCAAAGAGATGTACCTTGTTCGTCAGGCTTTCTGAGAGATGCTTAAATGCTGATAGCTTACTTTCTCCTCGTTTGACACCATCTGGCAAATGCATAATCGTAAATGCCTGTGTTTTATTTCAGCCTAATTGTTTTCATTTGAACGTCTCGAGTGTTTTCTATGAATTATATTAGCTTTGTTCTTTGTGAGCCTTTAGTTGGTTTTCGGTTAAATGAGGACAAAAAGAGGCGCACAGAAGAAAGCTGCTCTGGGCTTGAACTTCAGATCTGATTCAGCATCATATTTAGCATCATAGCGAAGGGTTTTGAGATGGAGGGTGGGGGAGAATAAAGATGGAGATGGCCTTTATGTTTTGTTTGCTTGTAAAAGGCATGATCCCATTTAAATCAGTCATGCGGTCACAGGAACAGTAAAGATCTTTCCAGACTCGTCTGACCCAGTTTAGCTCTGATCAGCTGGGTCAAACCGGTTCACCTTCTAATTGCTTTTTTCTTTGAAATGAGGGATGTAATGCAAGTAAATAAGAAAACAAATGTGATTCATTCTACGTAATTGAACAGATAAATTACTAAAGGACATGATCATGCCATTAGATGATCTTGGAAGTCAAGTAATTATCATAATGAGACCTGAAATTTTTCAGATTAAAACTTTTTTTTTTCTGTCTGATGATCCAATAAGTGAATACATTCAAACCATCAGTCCAAAACAGCGTTGATGCGAACAGTGCTAATGCTAACAGTGTTAAAGAAACCATTGACTCATGGCATTTTTTAAGTTTATTTCAGTGTTAGCTTTTTTTTTTCCTGAAAAATTAAAGCCCTCACACATTGCACTGTGTAAACTAGAGACTTAACAGCACATCAAAACATCCCACCACTATATATAGCCAGATAAACCTCAAACTATGTTTCTTGGCAAGAAAAGCAAACCAGCATCCCGTTAACTTACATCAAATACTTTTGATAAATGAGGATTGCAGTGATGTGCAAGAGTTGTACAGTAAGCACACATTAGTTTGTTATATTAATACAACACAATACTGGTGCATGTGTGCTGACAATGCACTGAGCACTAAGATTGCATGTTCTCCTCAGTGTCAGTATATGTTCATAAGCACTGTGCAGTGAGGTATACCCCACATGCCCACGCACAACTTCCTCTGTTTGAAACAAAGCACAAGTAATTTGTCAGAGGCGTGGCTAAGCGCAACACATGTGCCCTATACTGACACTAAGGAGAAGAAACTGTTGAATAAAGTCATTATTTTTTGCTTTATGTGTGCACAAAGGTATTCTCGTAGCCTAATATGATTGAACCACTGAAAGCATATGGTCTGTTTTGAGGACTTTGAACAAGTCAGTAACCTTGCTGTTTATGGAGGATGATGGAGCTCTCAGATTTCATCTAAAATATCTTAATTTGTTTTCCAAAGATGATCAAAGGTCTCAGGGCTTTGGAAAGGCATAAAAGTGCATAATTAATAACAGCATTTTCATTACCCTTTAATATAGACAGTAACACCTAACTGGACCTAAAGAACTGGTTATCATTTGATTTGTAGTAAAGTGCTTCTTTTTATGTCTCCAAGTATGTCTCCCCTTTTTTAAAATCTTGCAGATAATATAGTATCTGATTATTTTCTTTGTTGAACATACAAACAAAAAAAATGTGTTAAACAAGATAAAAGGTGTATCATATGTGGGATCATTCACACAAATTGGGTGATTAAACTATTAGAAATGTAAAAAAAAAAAGATAAAATTGACAAGCCTATATTTTATATATACAATAATATATATATACATTATAAAAAATGTACACTTACATAAAACTTGTTTATATAAAATGTAAAATTGCAACTTTTTTTAATTTAAAAAATAAATATATTTAAAAACATAATTTTTTCTTATCCTAAAGATGTTAGGTTACGACACTCGTATGTTAATTAATATGACTGTTTAATGAAACTATAATTGTTGTGGTAATGCTTGCAATACCTGTTTGCAATATATATATTGTCCATATTCACTAATGTATGTACTAAGATATTGATAAGATGTAATTTGGAATATAATTTAGCTCTAAATTTGTTGATGGGGTTTTTTTATGCTCAAGTGCTAAAAATATGTGTGATCGTAATGTACTTATAAAGATTCTAATAAAGACAAGCTACAGTTTCAAAGCAGCTTTGGCGGTGCTTGTGGGTGTACAAATGCATTTTACAGTCTGTATCCTAGAAGACTATTAAAAAAGAGAGAGAGAGAAAGCTTTTGGAGGGGATGGAGGAGAGTATGTGTGTGTGGTTTGGAGGGAGAAATGCAAATAACCATGAACGTGGAAAAAATAACAGCATGAAAATTCAACTGTGCAGAAATTTCTCACAAATCAAACTTCAAGCACCTAAAATTGTGCCATCAGCACTCCACCCATAAGCCGAGCGCTGTCTGACTTCATTAAGGCTCGCCGGCGAAGGTGCAGCTGCACATGAGTGTGTTTGATTAACTCCGCAATGATTTCTGACTTAATCAGTCAGAAGAACAAATTCAGTGAGCAGGAAGCCTTTTATCAGCCAGACTCACTCACCTGCACACCTTCCTGCCTTTTAGCCAGCAGCAAATTAGCAAACCGACGGCTGTCAAAAATGAATAATTGCGCTGCATTTACAAGATGAAGGCTGGATTGGTACACTAAATAAATTGGGATTTTCTGTCTTAAACTGGATATGCCACTTGAACTTAAAGGAATAGTTCACCCCAAAAATGAAAATGACCCCATAGTTTACTCACCCTCAAGCCATAGCTTCAAATATTATTCTGGCTCTTCTGTATAATGGTGTTGGGTAGTGGGCCTTTTTTCTGAAGGTGTATAAATCTGTTGTTAAAAAAAAAAGAACCCATATGCTGCCACATGGTTGACGCGTTTCTTATGAAGCGAATTAATGTGTTTTTGTAACAAACATATTTTAATGTTTTTAATTATAAATTCAAATCAGTGACTTCTGGCGGCTGCTGAATACGCATTCTTGAAACTCAAGACTCAACCTATGACATATAAAATGTGAATATTTTTTGTTACAAAAACACATCAATCTGCCTCATAAGACATGTATTAAGCCCCTAGTGGCTTATGGGTTAGTTTTATGATGGACTTGTGTGCTTTTGAAGGTTAAAAATAGAGCCACTACCCAACACCATTATACAGCACTGAAGAGCCAGAATAAAAATTTAAACTAGGACTGTGTTTGTATGACCAGCCTGATAAAGTAGTGGCTAATTCGTATCGTTTCAAATGAGTCGTACGAAAAATGTAAGATTTTTAAAAGGAGGCGTGGCTCCAAACTCCACCCCTAAACTCAACCGTTATTGGTGGATGAGCAAATTGTACTAAAATGTACGAATGACATTGTACAAATTAATACGAATTAACCACTAAATCAAAAAGTTACAAATTGGCGTGAGATAGTGTTGGTCTGACAGAAGAAAATGAATATTCCTTTAAAGGGATAGTTCACAAAAAAAAAATTGCTAACCAAAATATTTGAGCTGCGATGAGCTGCTGCTTTCTGTTGAACACAAAAAAAGATATTCTGACAAATGTTGGAAACAATAGCCATTGACTTCCATAGTAGGAATACTAGGATAGCATAGTAGGAATAGCATAGTAGGAATGGCTTTGAAAAACACTTAGCACCATTTTTTATAGCTTTTTCCACATTTTACCATAGTAAATCTCTCAATCATTCATTCATTCATTTTCCTTCAGCTTAGTCCCTTATTTATCAGGGGTCGCCACAGCGGAATGAACCGCCATGTATTCCGGCATATATTTAACACAGTGGATGTAAAATACCAGCCCCAACCCAGTACTGGGAAACACCCATACACTCTTACATTCACACACACACACACACACTCATACACTATGGCCAATTTAGTTTATTCAATTCACCTGTACCGCATGTCTTTGGACTGTGGGGGAAACCGGAGCATCCGGAGGAAACCCACGCGAACACGGGGAGAACATGCAAACTCCACACAGAAATGCCAACTGACCCAGTCGTGACTCGAACCAGCAACCTTCTTGCTGTGATGCAACAGTGCTAACCACTGAGCCACCGTGCTGCCATCTCTCAATCAGCAAAGTATAAACACAATGTACAGTAAATAAGTAAATTATTATTATTACTGGTAGTCAGTTTGCACTGAATGGTGTAAGCTTCATTCAATGTTTGCTCGCTTTCTATTCTGTATATAACCCTTGTATATTAAAAAAAAGAAAATGTTCGTGCTGCTAAGTACACACTGCAAGGATTCAAGAGTGAAAACTGTAATAAAATGTGGTACTGAATTTAAAACTGTGGTTTGACAATCATAACAATGGATGGGACAAAAAAAATGTATAACATACAGTATGTCAAAATAATAGATCTGTGCATTAAGCAGCAAAAATGCAGTAAAGTGTCCATCAAAGGCAGCAGAAAATCCAGATATTTTAATCTTAATTTTTTTAGTAAGCTGTCACATGGCATCCAGTTGTTTTGCATTTTAAATACCAATTGTGCAAAATAAAAATCTTAATATTAGTGAAAATTTTGTTTTCACAAGCTCATATGGAACAAAAATGTATATAATAAAAATAGGATTTAGCCACAAAATTGACAGTAATAATAGTTAATGTATTATACAATCATATATATCACTCCGTGAACCTGATTTTACATAAACAAATGCAACGTTTATTTAGCATTAAGTCGATTAAGACTTTAAAACACCATTGTTTTCAATGAGGTGATGTAAAAAAATTCAAAAATCTGCTTTCAAACAAGGAAACTCCCACCTCTCGCCTGTCTCTCATATTGCAAAATCTCAGTCATTGAGAAATGTCTCACGTTGGCAATGAATCTCGCCGCTGTGTCCGAAAGCCGTGCTGTCCTCCTCCTTCAAAGAAAGGACACATTTACTTTGGAGAAGAGGAATGTCTGAACCAATAAAGAACAGAGAGGGGTTAAACAGTGTCAATACTGTAACCTGCTTTATCGGCCGCCTTTAGGTCAGCAAGGCCAAATCCGTCCAATGTTAGCCATTAGCCCAGCCATTTGCCCATATGTTGGAGCAAACGAGTGCTCGGATAAGTCATGGATCCAATAATACACCCATGGGCAGTTAGATTTGACTTTTAAATAAGCTTGTTGATTCTCTGGTTCGTCTTGGTGGAAAAAAGATCCCAGTGTGTAATGTTTTATGATGCATCCCACACAAAAGCCCTATTGTAAATCAGCGTCTTTGTTTTATCTGTTAAAAGAAATGTTACATTGGATTGGAGCTATGAAACCTGCTGAAAAGCATTGGGTGGTAAATATGTATCATTCTATGGCCTCTTTTGAGCCTCTTTGTGGGCCAATCTGCCACATACTTTGGTGCAATACTGTGTTCAGTTCTTTCCAGTGCAATTCTTTAAAATGATAGGTAACACTTTAGAATAATGGACTATTAGTTAATGTATTTACTAACATTCACTAAGTATGAATAATCTTGTGCAGCATTTATTAATCATAGTTCAACATTAACTAATGCATTATTAAAATCTGAAGTTGTGGTTGTTAACATCAGTTAATGCACAGTGAGTTAACATGAACTAATATTATAAAACTAAAATAACATTAACACTAACATTAGCAATGATGAATAAATACCGTAATAAATGTATTACTAATTGTTTGTTAATGTTAGTAAATGCATTAAATAATGGATTATTTTAACGTGTTACCAAATTATATACTGTGGTCAGATGTATATTTAGACATATTTATTGTTGTATATTTATTTATTTATTAATAATATTATTTATTATTATATATTTTTTAATTACATTTTTGAGATCTCGTACCTATGACTGAATGGTTAAGGTCATATTTAATGTCACCCTTGGTTTTAAACATGAAGGCTGTGAAAATAAATGAGCATTGTTTATTCTTTTTATCTTTCAATAAAAAAAAAAAAATCTTAAATATCTAATCATTCATTGCAGTAAAACAATTCAGTTTGAAGGGAAATCTCATTTTGAAATGCCAGTAATTCTGACCTTGACTGTAAGGGAATATGGCGATGGACAAAAAATGTGAAGACAAATTATTTCAATTCTTTTGCTTAAAAGTATGATGTATTTCCCTGAGAAACTAGTGCATTCCCCTGATAAATGCACTCTAAAAGGCCTGAAATATATTTTTTCTTCTAACCTCGTATTAGTTTATGACAAGTTTTCTGGGCGAAAGCAAAGTTTCTTTTGTGGAATGAAAAAAATTGTGAGCAACCGAAAAGTTACTTAAAAACTATTTTTTTGCAAGTAAACACAAAGGTGCTCAAGGCCAAAGGCAAAGGTTTTGCAAAAAAAATAAATTCTCCCATAAAAAGCTTGTATCTGATGCTAAAGACGGTCAACCTCAGCAAAACATGATGTTTAAAACAAGATCGATTTCTCAGAGAAAAACTGTATTTGGCTATATATTCAGAAAATATATTTGTATTGCATGACATATACATACATTTTCAGGGAATTTGCTCAACAAACTGTATGTGAGTTTTGTTTACATTGAAATGTTATTATTTATTTGTAAAAAAGTATTTATTTTAATAAAATTATATTGTGTATATATATATATATATATGTATGTGTATATATATGTGTG
>CAIGQV010016645.1:16413196-16453165 GCA_903798115.1 Danio jaintianensis | reverse complement strand
TATATACATATATACATATACATAAAAAAATAAATACATACATGTATATATTTATTTTTTGGGCTGAGCAAAGATTAATTAAGATTAATCACATAAAATACATGTTTGTTTTGACATAAGATATGTGTGGGTTTTTTATATATATTTATATATATTTATTAGCTATGTAATACAAGCACATATTAAAAAAAAAAAACTATACAATATATTTTTTGCATAGACATTTAAATCTATATATAATTTGTATCATATACATGCATGCGTGTATTTATATAAACAATAAATATTCCCAGCACACACACATTTTATGTCAAAACAAACTTTTATTTTGGATGCGATTAACTGTGATCAATTTTTGCCCGGCACTAATTAATATATTATTAAATTATATATATTGTAATTATTATTATTTCTTATCCCATCCATAATTTTAAAAAGCCTGCAATTTTCTTTGGCTTCAGTGCACAAACTCACACTCGTCCTCATAGTATCAGTGCACTGGCAAATAAGCCATCTGCTCGGGCCTGCGGGGCAGAGTTAAATCAACGTTAGTCCAGCGCTGGCAAACAACGCCGAGCTATTGCCTCGTAATTCTGAGGCCAAAAACATTCATCTTTCTTCTGCGTCTCATCCATCTCTTTTCTTCTTCATTTCCTTCCTGCATCTTTCTGTAGCATTTTTTCTCTTCCTGCAGCTCTCACCTGTGGTCTGCGTCTCGCTGAGCCGCTTATGTTCTGCTGTGGTTACAGAGGTGCTGACGGTGACACTCGCCGGCCCAGACCGTGCCCTACTTACAGACAGAGAGAGAGAGAGAGAGAAGGAAGGGTAAGAAGGAGGGTGGGTAGGCTAAAGTGTCAGCAGTGTGAGGTGCTCAGTGCTTAGATAAACTCCTGTGGGATTAATGGCCTAGTTAAAGTTGGAGCTAAAGAGGATTAGCCTCCTCGGAGAGGTGGCAATAGATCCAGCATGTCCTTCAGCGATGCAGGAGGAGGAAGAGGAGGGAGAGACATAGCGAGGAAGTTTCATTGGTTGCTCCTGCATGTACAAACAATCGCATCTCGCAGGTCAAAATGTCAGCTGTTAACCGAGGTGCTGGAAAATGACGGCAGAGATCTAGACAGTGAAGCAGGTGTTCTTGCAGACCGTGTGTCCAGAAGTGCTTTGATTGCAGTGGACGGTGCACTGGAGCATCTTCAGCAGGACTCTGTGGCTCTCTGAGTGTTTTGAGAGTATAATGTTATAATTAAGTATAATGGTATGGTGTGGTATTTAATGTGTATGATAGTATCATAGCTTATTTATTTGTTTGCTTGTTATTGTATTGTTTTAAAGGGATAGTTCACACAAAACTGAAGAATTCTGTCAGCATTTACTCACCTTTTACTTCTTCCAAACCTGTTTGACTTTCTTCTGTTGAACACAAAAGATGTTTTGAAGAAAGCTGGAAACCTGCACTGTTTTTCCTACTACGGAAGTCAATGTTTTTAAGTTTTCTTCAAAATATCGTTTGTGTTCAATACAATAAAAAAAAACTCATAAAGGTTTGGAACCACTGGAGTGTGAGAAAATGGTCAAAAATGAAAATTTTGGGGGTGAACTATCCCTTTATTAACACTCACTTAAAGGTACAACACATTCAATGTCATAAGCATTAAATGTCGCTATAATTCAAGTCATGAAAGCAGAAATATCCTGGATAACCTGGATAAATAGTTGTTTGCTTTAGTAACGGTTAAAGGGATAGTTCACCCCAGAAAATTCATTTCCTTTACTCTCCCTCCACTTGTTCTAAACTTGTATGTTTCTTTTTATCTGTTGAACACAAATGAATGTGAATATTCAAAAGAATATTTTGAAGAATGTTGAAAAGCTGCAGCCACTGACTTCCATAATATATATATATATATATATATATATATATATATATATATATATAATCCATTAAATATATATTTATATTTTTACAAAAAAATGAACCATGGTTTTATCACAAATTAAGCCAAAAAACTATTTTATAAAACTTTTTTTGCCAATTATTCAATGATCCAATCATAAAAATAGTTGCTGCATCTGAAATCGCATACTTTCCCAATAGTACACAAAGAACAGTACACAAGGCAAGTACACACAAAAAATGATTCAAAGATGATTCCTTGGATTTACTAAATTTCTTTAAGTGGTTGTAAACAATTTATTTGAGCTGAATTTAAACAAACAAATTAAGTTGAAAATGACTACATTTCGTTTGTTTAAATTCAACCTATATAAATTGTTTGCAATCAGTGTACATTCAAATTCATAGTATTAGAAAATTGTATTCTGTAGACATACGTTGGACATTTTTATTATCCAATGAGGCCGCTGGAAAGGAGGTGCCATATTGGGAAAAACATGGTGAATGTAGTGTACTTCCCAAATTCCATTACCACATTACTATATAGAACATGCTTTTTTTTTTATGGTTCAAATACAATTAGTACATGATGTTGGATGCAGCTAGTCACTGGTTTTACTAAATGAATCAGATCAGCCGTTTTGAACGAATCGTTTGAATTAATAATTCAATTCAATTATATGTACATGCGTGCCTTCAATTCCTGGTGGTATTTAGCAATTAAAGACCTAAACCAGCAAATGTAGCAGGCTGGTTTAGCAAAAAAAATATATATATATTATTATTATTTTACTTTATTTATAAAGGACTACACATCCGGACCAAATTGCTGTCCAAGCAAATTAAGAAAAACCACATAAGATACATAAAAACAAAGCACATTTTTAAAAAAAGAAAATCCCCCTGCATATTTATGTATGTGTACTGTGACTTTTTGGTCAGGTCTGAATGTTGTTGTTTTTATTCTCATACCAACCGGCGAAAAAAAGAACAAAAATAAGCATAATTTGGAGTATCATGTGAAAATATAATCCTTTTTAATCCAGTCATGACCAAATAATAGTGATGAAAATAAAATATCAAACTATAATGTTGATCATCTGTGAGAATTATCCTATTAGTTTCAGTTCATGTGTTCAGTTGAGGACAGAAGCAGTAAACATACATACGGCTCTATATGGCCATCTAGTGGCCAGCAGAAAAATCAGACAGCAAAACGCCTAGAGACAACAGTCGTTTGACCAAACTTTGACTAAAAGCAAAAACAGAAAACCCGTTTTCAGTACAAACAATAAAATTTAAAATGTTGTTAATGTGTCTAAATATTAGTTTTCCTTCACAGTACCGGTCGCTTCCTGTATCTCATTAAACCGGATGACCTTCCTTCACTCGGCGGTCAAAGATGCCTTCATGATTTATTGTTCTGAAATTAGTTAACAAATTGTTCCCCTCAACGGTTCCTCAATTTAGCAACTCAATACAGACTTCTTAGAGGCGTTTCATTTGAACTTGTTAACGAGGCAAGAAATGCAGTAAGTGTATAGAGCCGAAAAACAGAAATGCTAATAAAACATGACCAGTAAACGTTAACGACTTGTTTTATGAACACGCACGCATACGTAGCAAACAAAACATAAACATTGATATTTTTCAACAGAGTTCTAAATTATAGCTTATAAATCACGTTTTTTTTTTTTTATGAGCCAAAAGTTGAGTTAGGACATGAAATTACACATAAAAAAAACCCCAATATATTTCACAAGTTTTATTGGAACATTTTAAAGCTATAAACAACACAATAACATCATAGTGTAGTTTTCTAAATGCAAATGAAGCACTGTTGCAGATTCAGATTAAATCTACTTGTGCTTGTGACTGTCAAGTAATGCATTTCAGTTCTTTCCATTATTTGAGAGAAGAATCATTTTAAAACAAATGAGTTACATATACAATAAATAATAAATCTGCTCCTTTAGATGGTCAACAGTGGGAGAACGTAAAAAATCAAAAAAATCTCTGTATTGTCGATACATCGGTTTGCTCTGATTACTGGAATATATAGCCAATAGAATGTTGTCAACAGCAGCGTCAAACGTTTTGGTAAAATAATGTCTACTGTCAAGAATATATTACTATCTATTTCTGTACATTCCTTGGATACAAAATGTACTCAGTATCTAATATTAATAATAAAAGAATATATTAAATGACCAGAGTGTGAAAACAGGCCTGTAAATAAAAACATCGAAAACAAAGAGTCCAGTCTTCAATAAATCACTCTTCCTGAAGTGAAAAAAAAGCCCCAAAATATACTGTAAAACAAATGCTGGGTTGCACAAACTCGATTTGTGTTAAGACAACATGGAGAAATTAAGTTAAATCATTCATTTTTACAAAAATTAAGTAAAAATATCCTCAATAATGGTGTTGTTTCAGCTCATTTTAAAGAAGTAATTTGAACAAACATCATTTTTTGAGTGTATTCAGTTTTTTATGTAAAAAAAAAAAGGGGGCAGGGGAAACAGTATATACAGAAATGTCTTACAAAAAAAATAGGAGGATAAAATGGTTTCCAAAATGTGTCGCTTGGCATAGGTTTACCTTTCTGAATTCTCTGCAAATCGAGAAACCTCTAATCTGAACTAGTCGCGTTAAATCATTACAAGAATCACACCAATTAAGTCCAGTGTCGCATTATTGCTAGTATACAGAGGTGAAAATAGCACAGTGCTGCAGCCTGGTGTGGAGACACATCTGCTTCTACATGACCTTTATTACAAAACAAAGCCAAAGGCCAAATCAGAGCAGCATTTTTTTTTTTCCATCAGGGGTCGGCATTAGCACAAAATAATAACAGTACAGTTTTTTATTAAAAAGCTGTACTTTATCACAAGGCACATATAACACTGAGGTAATCTGACATGATTATTGATTCAAATAGAACCTTTTTTTCCATATAATCCACACACACACACACACACACACACACACACACACAAAAGACAAAATGTCAGCAGGAATCAACAGAGCTAAGAGACGCTGACACTTATATCCAAGACCTATAATAATTCTTAAAAAAACATATAATATTAAGAACACCTCTCTCTTGGCACAAGATGGACTGACCTAATTAAAACTGTTCCTGAGTGTGTCATCGCTCCAAATATACACGTAAAACACAATCATCCCAAAAAAAGCCATCAGGGTATGTTCAAAATTCATAACGTATAGAGCTGTTCTCCCAACGGTGCTGAGAAACTCCGCTTTAATAGCACATAATTGTCTGGCCAGTAAAAAAAAGTATCAAGGGATTGTTTCCCTTTGAAGTCTTTAGCTTTCAGACTTGAGTCGGTGTCTCCCTGTGAGAGGCTCCATCTCTACGGTGTGATCTCTGGAGCCGCGGTTCAGTTCAACCACTCTCGGCACCACAGTGGACCAGCGGTCTGTGGGTGAAGTGGAGAGAATTTCTTTGTTAGCTGATACTTGGAAACATGCAGTAACTGGAATAAAGATTTTATAAAAAAAAAAAAAAATTATAATTTGAAAAATGCTATGACGTGTATTCCAAAACAAATAGCATCATGCTATTAACATCCAGCCACATTGCTATTAACAGACAATATTCATCAATAATTTTGATTTCCAGGATGTGTTTTTATCTTCATGCCTTTTTTTTTATTTTATATTTATTATATTATTATTTTTTACAGTTCATAATTATTTTCTTAACTGTATCTCTGCTGTCTTATTTCAAATATTTAACCCTAATGTCTGTCAAAAACGGTCAAAAATGTATACTATATCAACATTTTTCCACCTTTACTTACAATTTCTTTACCAGCGTCAGTCCTAATTATACCAAATATTTAACTCATTTTGAAGAATTTAACCTTTTAAATTATTTTTTTAAATTATTTTATATATATATATATTAGGATGCTTTACAATATTATATGTGTGCATGTACATTAGATTAGTCATTAAATTAGTAGTCCAAATTTATATGTTAGGGAAAACAATTAAACAATGTAAAAAGAGCAAAAATAAAGAGAAACCAAAAAAATAGATAAAAGTTTGTTGAAATTTTGTAGTTTGTAATTTTTAGTTTGCAATTTCGCATTAATTTAAATGTGTTATCTTTCTATTTCTAAAGATTTTCGCTGACTTATTATTTTTATAAATATATCAGTTTAATAAATGTTCAAATGCACCACAATATATTACCTGTATTCACTATTATTTATATCTCTTTTATATCTATCTTATTATTTATTTTAATTACATATTATTGATAGTCTGTATGTCTGCGTTAATTATAATTATAATTCATTAATTATAATTTGAATTCATTTTTACAGTCTTGAATAGGCCAATGATTAGAAACATTTGATTATTTTTGATATATTTGCATTTTTTGTGTGTAGTCACATATATATATATATATATATAAAAAAAAAAACTACCACACACATACAATAAAAAGTACAAAATGTGAAAGCTACACCAGTAGTGTGTTTAACATTATTTTTGAATGAAATTCTAGAATATATTCTAAATACAATTGCAACTTGTTTGTGTTTTTTTCTCTCCCTCTCCACAATACAATTTTGACCCAGTGAGAGAAAATACATAATGTGTAATGTATTTTTTTTTTATTAATTTGAAAATTTGGTGGCCACAAATAAGCTTTTTTTAAAATCATTTTTTAAATCGACTGACCTCTTCGAAGGCCCCGTCCACCCTGTGTGTGTTCATAAAGGTCTTTCTGGCCTGGATCCTCATTTATGATGCCCAGATTTTGATTCCAGTGGGACCACTTCACCTCGTCCACCCTGCAGAATTGAGAATGAAGACTTGAAATTTAGCCTCTAATTGAAATAAATAGGTTCTAATTGGAGGAAAAAAAAAATGAATAAATCAATAAACATGTAGCAGATATTCTGTCGCTGTACCTGAAGCACCAGCGTTTGTCTGGCTTTCCATCCAAACCCTTGCCCACAGTGACCATCTCTCCCACACGGAAAGACCTCCGCAGGCACACAGGGAAAGAACGCTCAATGTCCAGGATAGTAGTCGCCCACTGAGGACAATGAAAAGAAGAATTTCATGTTGGAGACTAAAGCCATTTACAAAGGGAAAAGACCTTGTAGAAAAGTTTATGAAAAACTGAAGTAACGTAAAGATAGTTTATTAAAAAAAACTCATGTTATTACAACCCAGTATTTTTTTTATATCAGCAAGCAAACACAAAGGAAGTTTGCTTTCCACAAATAAAAAGCATGAATATTTTGTCAAACGGCATACCAAATACATATGCACAAAATTCAAAGGAAGTAAACCACTTGGACAGAAAAGTTGACTCTAGTAGTAAAGATGGATTTTATGGTTTATATACAAGAATGAAATAAATAGGCAATGTGTGAATGAATGAATAAATGAAAATCTATACAAAATTACAGAAAGGCACTTCACGATCATTTTACTTTTTCAGCATTTCATGTTTTTATCTCTTTATAACATGTACACACAAAAGCTCAACCTGAAAACATGCCAAAATGTGAGAAATTGTAGCAGAAATATATTAATACTGTACAGTAGAATATAATTCCCTAATAATAATAATAATAACAATATTAATAATAATTACAATTATTAATAATATTATTATTATCTAGTGCTGGGCAATAATTTATTGCATCACATATCCAATTAAATTATACAATATATACAGACACACACATCTTATGTCAAAACAAACTTTTATTTTAGATGCAATTAATCACGATTAATCTTTGCCCAGCACTCTTTTTATTATTTATTCATTCATCATTCATTTTCCTTCGGCTTAGTCCACTTATCCAGCATATGTTTTACACAGCGAATGCCCTTTCAGCTGCAACCCAGTACTGAGAAACACCCATACATTCTCACATTCACACACACTTACACTACGGCCTATTTAGTTTATTCAATTCACCTATAGCGCATGTCTTTGGACTTGTGGGGGAAACCGGAGCACCCGGAGGAAACCCACGCCAACACGGGGAGAACATGCAAACTCCACACAGAAATGCCAACTGACCCAGCCGGGACTCGAACCAGCGACCTTCTTGCTGTGAGGCTAACCACTGAGCCACCGTGTCGCCAGCTTTTTTTGTAATCACATTTGTTTTCTTCTGAGTTGTATAAATTTAATGATTACAATTAATTATAAAGTTTTTTCATTGCAAAACTGCATTTAATATCTAATACCTCAAGATGAAAACAAAAAAGGAAGCCACAAAAAAAATTAAAAAGGAAAAAAACAGATTTTTAAAGGGTCCTGAATCACTATTTACTAGTTTGGGTAGTTCTTTTGTTTCACAGAAGAAGCCGATTATAAGGTGAAAAGAATTTCCATTTTTGGTCAACCGACCACAACTTTAATATTATCTAATACTATACTGTCTTAATAATTCTATCCACACAACCGATATACCATTAGTCCCCAGGAGCTCCCTCTCACCTGCAGTTTCCAGATCTTCTTGCTTTCTTTAGACACCTGTCCCACCGTCTCCCCCATCAAAGCGATTAACATGTTGAGTAACAGGACAAAGGTGAGGATAATGTAGGTGACCAGCAGAATGAGGAAGACGGCTGGATACTGTGCGCCTTTCAGCATGTTGTCCAGATCTCCGATGCCTATGGTCAGCTTAAACAGGTCCAGCAGGAATTCACTGAAGGTGTTTGTGTCTCGACACTCGGGGTATGAGGGACAGTTCACCTTACACGTGTCCTTATCAGGGCAGATGGTCAACAGTGACACTAATGCTGGTGCACGGAACACAGAATGCAAAATAAATCATTATGAATAAACGCTTTTAGAAGATATTAAACAAGAGTGATGATTTTTATTGGAATACCTGAAGCATAGCCAATCATGAAGAGCACGTAGACCAGCAGGAACCGGAACAAATCTTTGATGAGAATCTGAAGATAATAACCAAATTGATGACACAATGGGTACGAATAATTAGACTGAGAATATGAGAGGAAGGAAGATCGGCAAGCGCTCTAATTATTCTAAGGGTTTTACGTAATGTAGTTGCCTGCAGTAGTGTACACTTTTAGAGAAATAGACATTACTGGAAAAGCAGCTTTTAGAAACAACAGCATGCAGAACAGTGTGTAATTCAAGAGGACAGGATTTACAAACAAAATCTTTACTAATAAAAAAAGAAATTGTTGGGGTGTTTGGGCATTTTATAATCTATAACTATACATATACACTTCCTGGTCTAAACATTCATTCATTCATTTTCTTTTCGGCTTAGTCCCTTTATTAATCTGGGGTCGCCACAGCGGGATGAACCGCCAACTTATCCAGCATATGTTTTACGCAGCGGATGCCCTTCCAGCTGCAACCCATCACTGGGAAACATCCATACACACTCATTCACACACATACACTACGGACAATTTTAGCTTACCCAATTCACCTATATCGCATGTCTTTGGACTTGTGGGGGAAACCGGAGCACCCGGAGGAAACCCACGCAAACATGGGGAGAACATGCAAACTCCACACAGAAATGCCAACTGACCCAGCCGAGGCTCGAACCAGCGACCTTCTTGCTGTGAGGCGAACGTGCTACCCACTGCGCCACCGCGTCGCCCATCTGGTCTAAACATTTGGATTTAAATTTGGAGGAGGCATTCAGTGATTCAACAAGAAGAGGCAGTACACACAAAAAGTGCTAATTATACAAAGGAACTGTTTGTGCTCAGAGAATTAAGTGCTAGAGTAAGGGGGATTGTTTTGTTGTTGTTGTTTTACAGAGGGAGAAGAGTGTTTCTACAGGTGGTTTGTCAAGCCCACTCAACTGTGTGAAGCACACTTTACAAATGCAGTGTTTTTTTGTGCTGATTTCTCTGGATTTATGTTTTCGTGTCAGTAAAATGTCATTTTAGTTTTATTCTGTGAACTACTGATGACAAAATTAAAATTATTTTTAGTTATTTACAATTTCATTTGCAAAATATGCCATCTTTTAGACATTTCTGTATTTATTTTTAGACAACATAATACCAATGTTTACCTTTAGAAAAGTTGAGAAATCAATATTGGGTGGAATAACCCTGATTTACCTAGAAAATATTTGCTGTGCATTCATTTTCTGGAAAAAAAAAAAGTAAATGGACTAAATGACAGTACTTTTATTTGAGATAGTGAGGATTTTTTAATCAATCCTTTATAGAATAGAACAAGTATTAAAATATTAACATTTAACTCTCAAGCATATTCAATAGACTAATAAATCCCGAGACTTTTTTTTAGTAACTTAAGTAGACACACACACTTTAATAAAAGTGTGTTGAAAAAGCTAAACAAATTATGATTTGATGTTCTCTCAAGGCCTTTTACAAATACAGTTGAGGAAAAAGGAAAACATAACTATCAAACTGATTTCACCATTTACAGTCATTAAATTAAAGGCACAATATGTACATTTTCATTAAAATATCCAAAAAACACTTATATATATTTTGCTGACTTATGCATTGATATTATCCCAAATGTTTTGAAAAGTGTTCCCGAGAAATAAGCAAAAACATGGAGTTAATGAAGACCACATCTCCCATAATTCCACATTAAACTACCTATTTGTTTGTTGCGAATACGTATCCTCTAATGACATACTGTCCCTTTAAATGCAGGTGGTGATTGACCGGTTCTTTTCATACCTTCTGAATCATGATGCTGTAAGTTCCAGTGAGTTTAAGGCCTCTGGTAAAATAGAGGGTGTTCATCCAACCTAGTGTTAGAGCAAACACCATCACAGACACGTAAGCCTCGATCCCTGACAGATACAGCGCTGCGCTCACCAGCACCAACACAGAGTAGATGAAGCTACACAAGAAAACACAAATACCAGTCAACCATATATGTACAAGTCATGAACATACTTCAGCTGTTAAAGGGGCAGTTCACTCAGAAATCAACATTTGCTGTTCATTTAATATGCTCACCATAGCATGCAAGTGACTTTTTTTTCTTCAGTTGAAAATTAAAGAAGATTTTAAGCAAGTCAACAGTTACCAGCACTATGAAGAAAACCTATTAAAACAAAATTAATATGGCTCCTGATGACACATTGAGGTCTTATTGGTTAAACAACCAGTCTGTTTTAAAAATAAAATTAACATTGTTTCTAACATTAACAACTTTAATTCACAGCCTCGGAAAATGATCATTCGTTTTTGTGTGTGTGTATATTTTTTTTGTTTGTTCATCTCTTAAAGTAGCCCCTGACTTGCATTATATGTGACCCGATCCAGCAAAATGAGTCACAGTGACCCTACGCCTTAAAATGATATCCTATTCAAAATCATACCTTGAATGGTTTTGAAGATATGCCTATTTGAATTATTATTGTCTGCTCTCTTTTCCCAATTGAAAACCTAAGAAAATCTTGAGTAATTTTTTTTGCCCGGTTTTTTTGCTGATATCCTTCAAAATGCATCACATTTAAAGGGACAAGCTATTTATTTTACAGCTTAATTTGTACATATATATACAAATGCCATTAGAACAGGCTGAATCTCAAATTATTTGTAAGTATTTATTTGAATAAATATTGTAAAAGGCACTTTTACTAAGATTTACTACAATCAGAAAGGTTGAACTGAGGTGCTACATTTTAACAGTGTAAAATGTAACAATGTAACAGTAACATTGATCAGCATTTGTGTACAGTTGTGGCCAAAAGTTTTGAAAATTACATAAATATTGTAAATTGGAAAAGTTGCTGCTTAAGTTTCTATAATAGCAATTTGCATATACTCCAGAATGTTATGAAGAGTGATCAGATGAATTGTATAGTCCTTCTTTGCCATGAAAATTAACTTAATCCTGAAAATAACTTTTCACTGCATTTCATTGCTGTCATTAAATGACCTGCTGAGATCATTTCAGTAATCGTCTTGTTAACTCAGGTAAGAATGTTGACGAGCACAAGGCAGGAGATCATTATGTCAGGCTGATTGGGTTAGAATGGCAGACTTGACATGTTAAAAGGAGGGTGATGCTTGAAATCATTGTTCTTCCATTTTTAACCATGGTGACCTGCAAAGAAACGCGTGCAGCCATCATTGCGTTGCATAAAAATGGCTTCACAGGCAAGGATATTGTGGCTACTAAGATTGCACCTAAATCAACAATTTATAGGATCATCAAGAACTTCAAGGAAAGAGGTTCAATTCTTGTTAAGAAGGCTTCAGGGCGTCCAAGAAAGTCCAGCAAGCGCCAGGATTGTCTCCTAAAGAGGATTCAGCTGCAAGATCGGAGTGCCACCAGTGCAGAGCTTGCTCAGGAATGGCAGCAGGCAGGTGTGATGGAGCACTGTGGCATAAGGCAAAAGTGATATCTAAGTGGCTCGGGGATCAAAACGTTGAAATTTTGGGTCCATGGCCTGGAAACTCCCAAGATCTTAATCCCATTGAGAACTTGTGGTCAATCCTCAAGAGGTGGGTGCACAAACAAAAACCCACTAATTCTGACAAACTCCAAGAAGTGATTATGAAAGAATGGGTTGCTATCAGTCAGGATTTGGCCCAGAAGTTGATTGAGAGCATGCCCAGTCGAATTGCAGAGGTCCTGAAAAAGAAGGGCCAACACTGCAAATACTGACTCTTTGCATAAATGTCATGTAATTGTCGATAAAAGCCTTTGAAATGTATGAAGTGCTTGTAATTATATTTCAGTACATCACAGAAACAACTGAAACAAAGATCTAAAAGCAGTTTAGCAGCAAACTTTGTGAAAACTAATATTTGTGTCATTCTCAAAACTTTTGGCCACGACTGTACATTTCTGACTGGTTTTATACAATGTTTAACATCATATTTGGAGAGCAGAGAACGGTGCGACTTCCGACTCATTTCGCCAGATCGGGTCACATATAATCTTTTTTAATGCTGTCCTGAAGAAAAAAGTACATCTTGAGTGGTCCAAGGGTGCCAACCTGATTTTACCAAGTAGGACATGTTTCTGGATTAACATCTATGTTGATCCTGGAACAACATTCCAATCAGCCAATCAGAATTAAGAGATATGTTTACCGTTTATGTTAAGCTTAGGCTTATGGTTAGGTTTATGCACTTCTAAATGATTGTTATCCAACTATTACTCCTGTCTGATTTTGGGAATAATTTTGTTATTTACAGGGTTTAGGGGTAGGGAATAGGTATGGATTACATTTTCCAAAAATGATGTTCCAGGATCAGCATAGATGTTAATCCAGGATCGCATCGTACTTGGCAAAATCATGATGTGCATCCAAGGGTGAGTAAATTAACATCAAATTGATTTTTCTATCTATTTAAGATCACCATTTACTTTGTTTAAAATTAATAACTAAACACACTGTGGCCTCTGGCTACTTTCTTATTTTGTTAGTGTGATGGTTATAAAATATCTTTGAGTTTTCAATGTGTAAGATTCGCTTTTGAAATGTAAAATGCCTCACTGGTTTAGCAATTAATTACATTTACCATAAACATATTGGTGAGCTGCAGTCATCGTTGGGGTTTTTAATGCAAGGAGACTAACTATTAAAAGATGCCAAGAAAGGGGTTCTGGAATTAATTATACAGCTCAATTTAAAAAAATGGCCTCAGGCAAAGACATTGTAAACGAAGACACAAAGAATAGGAGCGAGCGTCTTACTAGAGAAGCTGAAAGGATCCATCAACAAATATAGAATTCACCCCGGGGCACTTCTTCAGGAAAAGGTCCTTAATCTAAATCAGGGGAGAAAACCAAAAAATGCCACCAAAGGTATTCAACAATAAAGAGGATCGATAGAGCAACCAGGAAGAATGCTTGAGTGAATTTGGGTACCACAACATTAGAAACAAAAATGCCCATGTTCTTTCATCAAGGAGAGAGGAAAGTGTGTTCGATTATTGTGTAGAGTAAAGCTTACGTTTGTTACGAAGAAAAAGAGTCCAGAACCCACTGTGATGATCTCTCCAGCCAAACGCACCTTGTCTTCTGTGGTCTCGTAGGCATAAGGGGGCTGTGGAGATGAGAGATTTAGGGATCAACAACAGACCTGTTCATTTCTATTAAGCATCTGCACACAGAAGTGGCCATGAGGTGAAGAAGCTATTTCTCTTTGTACACAGTTCACAAACATTTAAAACCGTTTGAGCTTGGCATGATTGTGAAAATGGTTTCTAATGCTTGTCTAGGCTGCATTTATTTGATAAAAATATAGTAACATTTAAAGTGAAAAAGTGAAGTCAAAACTTTAAGTGTGTTTGCTGTAGTATAAATCATAAAAAGGCCTCTCTGTTTTAAAGGGATAGTTCACACAAAAATGAAAATGTACTCACTATTTACTCACTCTCAAGTGGTTTTACTCACTTTCTTCCGTTAAACTTAAAACAAGATAATTTGAAGAAAGCTGAAAACCTGTAACCATTGGCTTCCATAGCAGGAAAAAGAAATACTATGGATGACAATGGTTACAAGTTTTTAGCTTTCTTCAACTTATCTTTTTTTGTGAAGGAAAAAAAAACAAATTTTCAGGTGAACTATCCCTTTAACAAATGGGATAAGATTCCGTATTTGAAATTGAATCTTAGAGACTTTGATTCCACGGCTCCAGTTTATGATGACTGTTGCAAAGATTCAGGCTTCAAATAATCTCAGTGACACAAAAAAATAATAGCAACCATACCTGAGACATCGTGGCTTCACTTTCTTTTTTTACAGTGGAAGGAAGAAGAGACCTGTCATGTCATCTTTTTTCTAGTTCATTTTTAATACATTTCAAAATTACACAACCTCTGTGATGGCACAGCTGAATTTTGAGTCACATGGACATATAGAAATCATTCTTAAATGCTCATTTGGTGTTCAAATCAAACCTTTTCTTAAGATTTTGAATGCATAATAAAAAAAACAGCATTTAAGTAGAAATCTTCCATAATATTATAAATGTAATCGCTCTCATTTTTAAGCAATAAATGCATCCTTGATGAATAAAAAAAACTTTAATTGATTTAAAAAATAAATAAAAAGAATGACCCCAAATGTTTCAGTGGTGTTGTGCAGCTGTCCCAGAAACAATATAAAGAGATGGACTACTCATAGAAACAAAATGGCAAAAACAATTTTTTTTTAGCCTAAGCTAAGCAAACAGAATTTATGAAACTATATTTTTTCTGATTTGATTGGTGAACTGACGAGTCACCAAAATATAATCATGAACAGTTTTAGAAAGTTCAGTTTTGCCCCTTTTTAAATAAGTGATCTGACCTTCAAAGGGATTTAAACTGTACTCACTTTTCCCACTGATGGGCGATAGTAGGCCACAAGAGTGAAGATAATCATGGTCACAAGATAGGAAAACACACTGATGTAGAAGGTCACCGCTGCAAATTTCTGCCACTTGGCTCTCAGCAGTTCATTTATTGGTTCCACCGCCAACATCTCATGCCGATTCTGAGGGTAAAACCCATAAAACATGCAGAAAGCTGTACACTAAAACAATCACCAGGAAGGTTTAATACCATCATTATACCATTTTCATAAATGCTCTAACGGATATATTGTTCACTGCCATTTACAATTAGTCACATGATTAAATTATATCTATAAGGTAAAATTATATGATATCATCACAATATATGGAGCGGCATACAGTACACACTCCATCTTCCTGACTTTATTTTCATTTTCCATGCTCACCTCAATCTTGCTGTTGTAGACGAGTATCTCCAGAACAGAGACTTCCTCTCCGCAGGTGTCCAGGGAGGACAGATCATACAGATTGGAGTACACTGGTCCATAAGCCCAGTCTTTAAATTTCCGTGAGAGGTGTCGAGCTTCCTCATCTTTTATCTCTCTCCGAATGATGTGCTGGAACACCTGTGGAGGAAAAAATGTTTCATTTTTCTATGCTTTTTCATACTACATTTTCTCAAGTTCCTAAATCACATATGAAGTGGTATCCTACCCCAATTTTGCCCAGTTTGGCAGCCATCATGAGAGGGGACATGCCGTCGTTGTTGAGCATATTCTCCAGGTTGCAATCCGGGTAGAGTTTGGCACATTTAATGAGCAGCAAGTCGTACATCTTAGTGACGAAACGAGTGTTGTCCCGAGTGTTGTCAGCAATGTGGACCAGGGCATGCAGGACTGTGTTTCCCCTTGAGTCCTGCCTCCGCAGATCCGCCTTCTTGTGTCCATTCTCTGTCAGGTAATGCACCATATCTGGTTGGTTGGTACAAGCTGCGAGTGAGAGGGGCAGCTCACCTGAACAATAAGAATAGTCATACTTTACAATAAGTTTCATTAGTTAATCTATTTACTAACATGAACTAATAATGAACAATACTTGTATACAGCATTTATTAATCACAGTGCAACATTTACTAATGCATTATTAACATCCAAATTCATTAGCATTAGTTAATGCACCAGGAGTAAACATGAACTAACAATGAACAACTGTATTTTCATTAACTAATATTAGCAAAGATTAATAAATACTGTAATAAATGTTTTGTTCATTATTTGTGCATGTTAGTAAATGCATAAACAAAAATGAACTAATACAACCTTACTGTACCAATTTTTTAAATACACTACCATAAAGTCATAAATCTATTCAGTGAGGATGCATTAAATTCATCAAAGTGACATTTATTATGTTACAAAAGATTTTTATTTGAAATTAGTGCTATTTTAAACAAATCAGCATATTAAAATTATTTCTGAATAACTGAAGACTGGAGTAATGGCTGCCAAAAAATCAGCTTTTCAAATCACATGAATAAAAATCGCATTCAAATATAAAACACTTTTGTTAATTGCAAAAATACTTCACAAGACTACAAATTTTACAGAATTTTTTTAAATCAAATAGATTGCTTTGTTGAGCATAAGGCATTAAAAACTCGTATTAATTCTAAACTTTTAATTAGTGCACCATTGAGTAGATCCAATTCATAATTTTATTCCTGACTGATTTCCCTGAAATACAAGAAAAAAAACATTTAGACAGACCAGATCAGATAGACCATGACGATCGACAGCTAAATAAGCATAAACCACGATTCTGTTGTGGTTTATGCTTATTTAGCTGTCGATCGTCATGGTCTATCTGATAAATCTCATTCTCAGGAATCATCTAAAGGTTCAAGTAACAAACTTTTTCATGCACTATTTACTAAATAGTATCTAAAACTGATTGCTCTGGTCCTCCAACACTAGATCACAACTTCGAAGTGTTTCCAAATTTGTGTGCCATATGCATGATATGTTAAAAGATCAAAGTTCATCCAAAATAGACAATTTTTTAATAATAAGCCTCATTTCGTTCAAGACCTTCTTTTATCTTCAGAACAAAAATTATAATATTTAAGATGAAATCTGAGAGCTCCCGCATCCTCCATAGACAGGAACAGTCACGAGACGTCTTGAAAAGGAACCAAAAACATTGTCAAAACATTCCATGTGGTTCAGTGGTTTAACTGTAATAATATGAAGCTCCAAGAACACAGAAAAAACGACTTTGCTAGCCAATGTTTTCTCTTCCTTGTCAGGTCGTCAGGATGTGCGTTTACTACAGGCAATACAACATACTGGCATTAGAGTCAGCAGTGAAACATGCAAGCACCATATTGCCTGAAGTAAATGTGCACCAGGACCTGACATGGCTGAAGAGAAGATATTGGTGAACAAAGTAGTTTTTACAGCATTTTTTGGCACAAAAAAGTGTTCTTGGATCTTCGTATGATTACAGCTGAACCACTGAAATCACATGGAATGTTTTTTTTGGTTCCTTTTATGCACTTTGAATGTCTCATGACCCTTGCTGTCAATGGAGATTTCCTCTAATATATCTTAATTTGTGTTCTGAAGATGAACAAAGGTCTCAGGAGATAGGAACAACATGTGGGTGAGTAATTAATAAAAGAATTTTCATTTTCAGGTGAACTAATCCTTTAAGCCAACAGTACACCAAGCAGGATGTCTGAGGCTAGATGGAGACCAGCATCCAAAAACCTCAAACTCTATATGACGTCTCCTTTAAGACCTCTGCCCAGCTATTAGTCTCCAATTTCCAGATGTTCCTTTTATCTATCATTCTCCTTTACTTTACGGCACGATGAAGAAACACAATTAGCCACTAAAAGTCAATCAGTCCTTCGCAGGCCTCACATAACAAATGTGCTTTGATCTAAATGTCAGCATTGCTATCCAGTGCTCAATTAGAGCTTGTCTCACGAGAGCCCATCTCAAACAGGCAAAGCAAACAGACAGACTGGAGAGTGAGCCGCTGCCAGGGGTGACAGATTATTTTCATGTCACTTCTTATAGAAACGCTTCCCTCTCATTGATTTGCACGCGCTCAGAGAGCGGTTAGCGTGACTGCTAAATCACATTAGCTGTCAGTGCTCTCAGGTTTATGCTCACGTCACCGGGAAGCTCCGCAGCAAATGAATGCCTTCGTGCTCAGATCAGGAGGGATTAAACACTGACAGCCGTGTCTAATACAAATGAAAATAATTTACAGGTGAATAAAAGAGAGATGGAGACTCCCCTGGCAGGGCATCAGAAAAGATAATCCTATTCTGTCATCCTTGGATTATTTTAAAATAGTTTTGCACCTTTCAATCAGCTCCAAAGCAGACGTCTTGTTTTGTGGTATAAATTTGTGAGATGTAAATGAGGCTCATGAATAGGGAATTCAAATTCTCAGCTTGATTTTGAAATCACGGTTTTGTAACCCCCGATGTCCTGGGAGGATAAGCTCATTAGAATAGTTTAGATTAGCATATTTAACATGACAAAAGAAATGTAGGGGCGGGACGCTGGATTTGATACATCGGAAAGTCTTCTCCGAGATGAGGTCTCAAAGTTTGGAACAAGCACTGATAAATTATGCAAAAATGTGTCCATATTATTCTTTTCGAATATTATGCAAGGCAAGGCAATTCTTTTTATATATTATGTCTTATATACTTATATAAGACAATTTATTTATATAGCACATTTCATACACTATGAGAATTCAAAGTGTTTTACATAAACAAGAATAAAAGAAACATAAAATACAACAAGATTAAGAAATAAAAATAACAAAGATTACAAACAGATTAAAATGGGTTTAAACAAGTTTAAAAGGAATGAAAAAAAAAAGGAAGAAAAACACAAATAGTGCAGTCTGTCGGACGTACTGTAGCACAGTGCTCATTCAGCAAAGGCACAGCTAAACAGATGTGTTTTAAGTCTTGATTCATTCATTAAATTAAAGACCTATCTTTTTAGTAAAGCATACACTCAATGCATCGCATAACGGTGTGATGCATGAATGTGCTCCACGCAGGTGAGTTGGCTCGACATCACCCGCAGGACACACTCCTCAATACACCAGACATTGTGTTAGAAACTCTCATATGCTTTACATGTTTGTTTCTATGTTTGTTTATTTAACTGCTATTTACACTATGAACAGCAGCTACGCTAATTATTTTCTTTATTCTCTATTTCCGGGCTGCACGGTGGCGCAGTGGGTAGCACATTCGCCTCACAGCAAGGAGGTCGCTGGTTCGAGCCTCGGCTGGATCAGTTGGCATTTCTGTGTGGAGTTTGCATGTTCTCCCCGTGTTGGCATGGGTTTCCTCCGGGTGCTCCGGTTTCCCCCACAAGTCCAAAGACATGTGCTATAGGTGAATTGGGTAAGCTAAAATTGTCCGTAGTGTATATGTGTGAATGAGTGTGTATGGATGTTTCCCAGTTGGAAGGGCATCCGCTGCGTAAAACATATGCTGGATAAATTGGCGGTTTATTCCGCTGTGGCGACCCCAGATTAATAAAGGGATTAAGCCGAAAAGAAAATGAATGAATGAATTCTCTATTTCCACCTGGGGACACTCATTCCGAGCTGGGATACTCATCCCATTGCAGCTGGGATCCAAGACCTGTGAAGAGATGATCCCAAGGTATCCATAATCCTGGACCAGGTGATGCTGTGGTCGTCATGGAGAAATGGAGTGCATGAGACTGATTCCTGAATGACCACTGTGATAAACGAGTCCCCACATTGATCCTGCGGGCCAACCTGACCGCCCGCCGGTGCCCTACTCACACCTGCAGCTTCTCCACGATGGACGTCCAGCTTTTTCAGCCTCCAGCGCCTAGACTGCAGCTCTGAACAGGAAGTTTGGCCAGAAGAATAATGGTCGTGCCCAACAGAGCCTAGTTTCTCTCGAGGTTTCTTTTTCCCTTCACTTTGTCAATTGGTGAACTTTTTTTTTCCTCGCCACTGTCGCTACTGGCTTGCTCGGATCGGGACTTGTGGAGCTGTGCTTTGGTGGATTTGCTCTACAGTGTTTGAACTTTCAGCAGTGAAATTTAAACCACACTGAACTAAACTAAACTGAACTTCAACTCTGAAATCTGGACTTGACTAGAACTATGTTAAGCTGCTTTGACACAATCTACATTGTGAAAAGCACTATATAAATAAACTTGACTTGACTTGACAATCTTAATAAAAGCTTTGAACGTAAATATGACTTGACAAAAAATTCAATTCGGTACAATCTTACAGTATATGAATGGTCAGAATGACTGCTATGGCCATTCTAGTAGATATACTGTAGGATTTTTGTTAAAGCGAAGTGCACTATGCATCAAATCAAAAGAAAGAACTCATTCTGAACTGCCTAAAATGAGTCTGCAGTAGTAATTCTACTTCCTGTTCATACCCATGTGCAATTGAGACAAACTTGCAAAATGCCAATAAAACCAACACCATCATTAGGCCTACTGTTTGTGTCATTGTGTATACTAGGGCTGAAAAAGCTTCCGCATCTAAAAACTCAAATGTGGTAACTGCCGTTTCATCTTTACAGACATTGTGAGAAATATGTACATTTATTTTTTTAATTAAAAAAAAAAATTGGGTCATGACAACCCTATGTAAATACAGTGGTGAATACCCTAAATTATCATTATTATCCAATCTCTCATTTTCTTCTGCCAGACACATCTTTGATGCTCATTTGGATAGGTAATTTACAACTAATTGCTCAGTTTGGTTCTGTACACACACTGCATTAGATCTGTGTAAATCTAATTACCTGCATCTTACATGAGTTCATTTTGATTGAGATAGTCACTCATGTAAATCACTGAACTCTGCAAGTACAGTATGGGATTAAGCAATAAAAGGTGAACTGACACTCAAATTTAGCTGCATGGTGTATGAGGACTTATAGGAGACCTCCAAAACAAACAAAAAAAAACACCAAAAAGAGCATAAAATAGGGGCAATCAGGAGCAAATAGCTAGCTAGCTGTAGTAACCAAGCATGGCCAACAGAGGGCAGACAGTGTTCTTGTATACTTCAGGCAAATCACCAGGCCTCCCAAATATAAAGCCCTTGTACTGTTTTTTCCATAGTAAACACAGAGCCCTCTTTCACTCTCCTACATCCTAAGTACATCCAACATGTTTAATTTGTGACATAATGTCTTGGTTTTCTTCTAAGTTCTAAAACCTATTTCACTCGCAGTTAAATAGTTAATGAATGCACTGTGTAATACTCTCACTGATGGCCAACCATAGCACTAAAGGGAGGGTTTTAGGAAAAGGGAAAGGAAAAATCACCTGATGTTACTATGGGAACAGCTGGACCTCCAAATCTAAAGGTTATTATTCACTTGCAAAGTCATGAAGGTTAGACTGCTAATGCTAACCGTCTCCCGAAGGGAAAAAAAATACAGGTCAAAACCTTTAGGAAATCACTTAATTCTTTCTTGAACTACGGTTACAAGCTTTGGGTCAATACATTTTCAAATAAAAGTCACTTAAACACACAAGGGAAGCAATTCTTTAAACAAAATTACAGTAAAAACTGATTTTCAATCAAATATTATTAAATTAAATATCAATTAAATATTATTACAATTTAATATAATGATTTTGTATTTGTGAAAATTGAAATGATTAATCAAATTTCAACATCATCACTCCAATTTTTAGTGTCAGTAATTAATGTAATATACTGATTTGGCCCTTGGGAAAACTGTTGCACTGGCATAATATTTTTGTAGAAACGATGACACTATTTTCAGGAATGTGAATCATTGCTTTGTTTCTTGCTAAATAAAAATATGAATGTCTTTAAAAGTGACTGATAAAACAGGAAATGGGAGCTTCCAACACATAATTTTGGGAGCAAAGGCGTGTTGCAATGTTATCAGTGTATCATTTGACCAGATGTTAAACGACAGGGCATTAAAAGCATGCTGTTTATATCACAGCCGCTGAAGGAGATTTATATCCTCCACTATGCACACTCAAAATATTTAACAATCTTGAACTATATTCATATCGCTCACTCTTAAAGAGATAGTTTGCCCAAAAATGAAAACATTATTTGAATATAAACACATTTTTTAAAGAGCCCCTATTATGGATTTTTGAAAATTACCATCCATGCAGTGAGTAACACAGCTCTAAGTGAATGGAAACCTCCAGCTGAGGTTTAAATCTGAAAGTGCACCGAGCAACATGTTTAAAACTATTGATTCTTTTGAGTCGACTCAGAGTCAGATGAATGATTCGTCCTTTGTTCGGATCTTTTGCCTGAACGTGTCGACGTCGATACGGGACATCGCCAAATATGAACTGCCGGTTCCAGAAAAACGTGAACGCACCTGCGAGGGATCATGGGTTTGATCATGACGCGAAGATTACTATCACTGAGATGGCCAGACATGCGGCTGTGGGGAATAAAGGGTTAAAGTTCATTTTCACAACTATACCACAGTATACCATGTGCTGTGTTTGTTCCTGTCATTTTTCTGAGGATTGATACAATAACCTACCCTGCAACGCGCGATTGCCAGCCATTTGTTATTAAAGGAAGGAGCAGAAAAGACAACTAATGTATGGGATTATATATGGGAGTTTATAAGGACCAGTTTCTTCTTCCTCCAGATCCTGTAAGTGTTTCTCCTTCCTACAGAACATGTAAGTGTGATTAAAATTGTTGTATCGTTTTCTGTAGTCTGCAAAATATCTATTTATTTGTGTGTTTAATCGCTTTATGTATTTAATCGCTCAGCACGGCTTGCAATCACGTATCTGTTATAGATCAGTGCTTGTAATGTATCTCTCAGGTAAAATCTGTAGGGGGCACATATTGCGTCCAAAACCACGTTGAAAACGTGACGCGTGCTTCTTCCTTTACCGATTTAAATGCGTTTTGTGCTTGCCATCTCCTGCCGTTTGTTGCTATAGCCACCATCAGCTGTTCCTCACATGCATGGGGCGGTCAATTTTCAAAATAGTTGCCACTGTGTGGATTAATACTGAATACGTGTCGTTATTACTTAGGGTTAGGGTTAAGAATAGAGTATATGCTGGTGTTTAACTGCATTGCTTTAATGCACTCCTGCACTGGTCTCACACATATACTCTGTGCTACTTCATGACCATGGTGGGCGTTTCTCTCCATCTCACGCTGAACCCAGTCGACCAATCAAAACAGACTGGGTCATCGGACCAATCAGCGCAGATTAGCATCACGCTAAGGACAGGCTTCATATCATATGGGAGTCGTTGGGATAATTAGGTAAAAATAAATGCATATTATAAGACAATGAAAATGTTTTTTGACCTTGCATGCATATCAGCCGGTTGTTGGAGACCCCTAAAACCAAAATATGACCTTTTATAATGCATAATAGGGGCTCTTTAAATAAATATTTTTTATTTTTGTTTCAAATTTCCCAAGTGCTGTTTAATGGAAAGACGTTTTTAAACACATTTTAAACATAATAGTTGTAATAACTAATTTGTTTTGTTTTTGTCATGATGACAGTACATATGATTTCACTAGTTATTTTGCAAGATTCTAGTATTCAGCTTAAAGTTCAATTCCGTTGAAACCTTCAGATCCTCAACAACAAACTCACCAAAGTAGAAGTATCCACCCTCATCTCTGGGCTGGAAGAAGCGCCCCCTGGCCTGCGCATGGACATCGGCCCCCTTCTCCACAAGAAGCTCCACATACTGTTTGCATCGTCGCTCTATGGCGATATGCAGTGCCATCTGACCTAAGGACATAACACACTTTTTATTACAAATAAAAAGAGAAGAATCAGATTAGAGAGAAAAATCAGATGGAAGCTGTTGATTATGATAAAGGACTGACCATAACATCCAAACTAAAGCCCTTTGTAATGTTACAGGAAAGCCGATATCTGTGATGCATCTTATCAGACAGAACAGCGGGAAGCAGCATGATATTATTAGATACCATCAACTTATCTTATACAAGAGGAAGTACTGCAATATGAAAATAAGGTAATATGGCTCCTCTTCTGAGTCTACAGTTTTGTATTTGTGTGTTAGAGCTTCTAAACGCATGATTAAAATAAAATTTTTTCCTCCCTGCTAAGTTCATCTGCTACTTTAGTTACAGATTTACACTGTAAAACAAATATCTGTAAATGAACAGTTTTTGTGATTGATGTGTTTTTCCATATATTTATGCTTTTGAATTGCATTAAGGGAGCTTGATCTGTCCTCCAACAATTTACAATATTGAAAAGTAAAATAAAAAAAACTTTTATTGATATTTTAAATAGTTAGTATTGATATATTGTCTGGGTTGGTGTTGTAAGTTATGGTCAAAAACCTGGTAAAAAAAAAACTGCCAGTACTTTTTCTGTTATATTATGGACATAATTCTCTATATATTATTTCTTATACAGTACATTGTTTCATACTACTAAAATGTCAAAAAGTCACTCTGTTAAACTGCAGAGTTGAATTTTCAACATTTAAAGTCGACAGAGCAGAGATCAAAACCCATAATGCAATTAATAACCGTAAACAAACGGAAAAACGTGAATTACAAAATATGGAAATAATTATTTAACAGATTTTTTTTTACAGTGCAGTTTAGAATAAAGAGACAGTTCACCCAAAAATGAAAATTTCCACACCATTTACTCACACTTAAGCGGTCCTAAATCTTTAAGAATTCCTTTCTTCTGTTGAAAAAAAAAAAAAGTGGAAGTATTTTTTTTGGAAGTCAAAGGCAGTTTCCAGAATATCAGAAGTGGCGAATGAGTAAGTGACAGAAATCTGTTTGCCTTGTGTATTAACTCTTAATGGCTTGATGTTTAAAAATGACTGAAAAGAGCTCGACCGTGTGTGCATATTTACAAAACAGTCGCATTTAATATTTAATTAAACAACAAATACAGTGCTCAGCATAAATGAATACACCACTTTTGAAAATGAATTTTTTTATCTGTTTCTCAGTGAATATAGCAATATAATTTTGTTTTATTAAACAGTTATATCTATTAAAAACCACTTTTGGTCAACTAACAGCTTTAGGAATAGAAAAGATATACATTTAAATTCAAACAAGTTATTGCAAAAAATTACAAACTACAAAATTTCAACTAAATTTAAGTTTTTTTTATGTTTCTCTTGATTTTTCCTGTTGATTAAAATTTTATTTCATATTTTTTCCCAACATATTAATTTGGGTGTACTTATTTTTGGACTGTGATTTTAAGTTATTGAATTTGTACTGTATATCACCAGGCCTGATCACAGGGGTATCATTTGTCTTAGTGTCTGCGAATAAAACTCCTTAAATTACTAATGGAGATTTTGTTTAACTTCTTTTTACTTGTCTCTGATTTAATAAACTAGCAGGGGATGCCTCACTTGAAGTCTAAGTTTACCAAGTATTTTATTATATACTTGGCTGAACCTAGAAGAAATTCATGATCTTAATTGATTTGATTGTAGCAGTTCATTGCATTGGCAGTGGATCAATAAGGAAGTCTGCTGACATCATGTACACTTTACTGAATGACCAAACACTGGCAAGCAAACTAAACAAATGTGTAAGTGATTGTTTCCTGAGGAAATGAGAGGAAGACTAGACTACGTCTGCTGTAAGTACGGCATTGTGCATTTAGAGAACTGTAACTTCCCTGTAATAATAATTCAGCCATCACAAACCACACAAACACACAACATGGATTAAAACTGAATAAAAATTACATTGATGGTTAAGTACGATAATACAGCCAAATCACAAAAATAACTTATGCATTTATGTACTTATGTATTTCTGTACTTATGCATTAACTTATGGAATATATGTGACCCTGGATGACAAAACTGTATGATGTTTTGATGTCCAAAAATACATTGTACGGGTCAAAACAGTTTATGTTTCTTTATGTCAGAAATCTTCTATATTAATTAAAGATCATGATCCATAATGAAATCTGAGTAAATTTACTTGTAAATATATCAAAAACGTATATAAATGTATCAAAACTTGAATACAACTTGAAACTAAATGATTTGTAATGCACATAGCAAGTTTCTCAATATTTAGATTTTTGTAAGGCAAGGCAAGGTACGTTTATTTATATAGCACCTTTCATACACAATGGTAATTTAAAGTGCTTTACATAAACAGGAATAAACGAAACAAGTATAAGAAAATAAAAACAAGAGAGAATAAAAATGATAAAAAAAACAGATTAAAATGTGTTAAAAACATGTTTTAAAGGAATGAAAAAGAACAAAAACATAATAGTGTGATCTGTCGGATATAGCACAGTGCTCATTCAGTAAAGGCACAGCTAAACAGATGTGTTTTCAGTCTTGATTTGAATGAGCCTAATGTTGGAGCACATCTGATCATTTCTGGGAGCTGATTCCAGCAGCGGGGGGTGCACTAGCTGAAGGCGGATTCACCCTGCTTTGAATGATCTCTTGGAATTTCTCATTTATCTGAGTAATCTATTAGGTTTGTATTCAGTGAGCATATCTGTAATGTAATGAGGTCCTAGGCAATTTAGTGATTTATAGACAAGTAATAATACTTTAAAATCTATTCTGAATGTAACTGGGAGCCAGTGTAAAGACTGAGGACAGGTGTGATGTGCTCTGATTTTCTGACTCTGGTCAGAATCCTGGCAGCAGCGTTCTGGATGAGCTCCAACTGTCTGACTGTCTTTTTGGGAAGGCCAGTGAGGAGTCCATTACAGTAATCCACTGAAATGTTGAAATCAGCTGTGAAATCAACTTTTTTGTGTGAAAATGGTGGTACATTTTTCCATAAAAAAAAAAAAGGGATAGTTCATCCAAAACAGAAAATTCTGTAATCATTTACTCATCCTTCACTTGTCACAAACCTGTTTCTTCACAAAAGACGATATTTTGAAAAATTTTGTAACCCTGTAACCATTGACTTCCACAGTATTTGTTTTTGCTACAATGGAAGACAATGGTTACAGGTTTCTTACATTTTCTTTTATATTTGTTTGTGTTCAACAGAAAAAAAAAAGAAAACACATAGGTCTGAATCTAATGTAACAATGTAAAAGTATTTATATCGATGTCACTTTTTATTAATTTAATCTGTCCTTGTTGAGTAAAATGATCTTACTGACCGCACACATTTGACCAGAGGTTTATTGAAATATTTTGAAATATGAACTATAATGATTTTTTTTTTTTTATAGTTTGACTTTTTGCCACTTTAACTGAAGAACAGCTGAAGAGACATGACTTGAGCTAGTTTGTTACCCACAGGACCATCACAAATCACTATGTCTCAGCTACTAGACCACAGAATGTATCAGAAGGAAGAGAAAATTATGAACTGCATCGGGTGTGACGCTGGCATATTCAACCACTCCAAACATGAAGCAGAGTTCCACAGAGGAACAGTATTAAATTCAGCAGTGTTTGTGAGAACTCTTTGTGCTGAACAGGGTGGGGACGACAGGAAACACAACGCTAGTTCTGGGGTCACTTCTCTAACATTGAGCTCAGTCAGAAACGCACATTTAACTCCACCTTCCTGCTCATATTTCATGAACCTGCTCCGGGTGCCACTGGAAGCTGCTCAGAGTAAATGTTAGCTCATGGCACACTTCAGATTTTGGAAACTTTTAAGACAAACGATGGTTGAAAACTGGTCCTATAACGGTTGATTATTATTATTTTTTTGGTATGACTAAATAGAGGACTCACCCCTGTAATAGACATCTCTGAAGGGTGTGTTGATAAACTCTCTGAGGTTTCCTGTCTGTTCAGCAATGTCCACCAATACCGGGATGGTGTCATTTTGACCATTGTGTAGGTTCAGAAGTGCTTTTGGTAGGCAGGTCTTCCCTGTAGAAAGTTCTAGATGAAGAAGAGAAAAGAACATCTGTTATCAACTAGATAATGACAGTTTATTTAAGAGATAAGTCACACAAAAATGAAACCATTAAAAATCATTGACTTCCATAGTATTTGTTTTTCCTACTATGGAAGTGAATGGTTACGGGTTTTCAGCTTTCTTTAAAATATCTTCTTTTGTGTTCAGCAGAAGAAAGAAACTCATAACCACTTGAGGGTGAGCAAATAATGAGTAAAATTTCCTTTTTGGGTGAACTATCCCTTTAAGTAAATTGGGTTTGCCCAAAGTCTGTATGATATTATGACTCCTGGAATCCAGACTGTGCACGAATGGTTGCATTTTGCAACTTTTTTCTTTTCCTCCAAATTTTGTTATACGTTGTGCTGATGCCAAATAGCTTGCGAAACTGACCAATAACAATCTGTTGCATTCGAGACAGTGCTGCGTGAGCTAGAGTAATTGCCTTTTGCTGGTTTAGTCATTTACTGTACATAACCACTAAAAAGTGCCATTCAAGTTCAATACAAAAATCTTAAGCCACAAATTAAACTAGTTTAAAGCCACATAAATTCTCCACAACACTGATACAGAAAACAGCTGTATGGTGTAAAGGACTTTTACATCCACAAATTACCAGCTATAACCATAGCTTTACTAACCCAAACAAACCCTTCATTAACACTAATGGGAACCATTGGCATAAATGTGGAATATTACAGTACAGTATTTTTGTTAATACACCATATTAGTTATCCATTGTAATATGTTCTTTTTTCTCATGGAATACTTTTTTGTCTACTTTTTAATGTGGCAGTTGGGTTGTTATACTTGTGGTGATCTACAAATGTAGGATAAAACTGTTACAATTTTTATGTATGGTACTTGAATTATTATTATTTTTGATGAAAAAACAAATGTACATCTGAATGCCAAAACACTCCTGCTGCTCTCAAACTACTGTCAAATGTGCAATTTTAAGAGATATGTAGTATAATATTAATCATTTTAATTGTGCAGTGCCAGTTCTCTCCAATGTTAGTCTGGGTTAGCCTTGTTAAATATAGCCTACGCTGCATATCTATGAGATTCTTTGAGCAAATTTTAGGTCTGTCACTTTGAAAAGAAACCGAGGGACTATTTAAACACCAAAGTTTAATGACTAATATTAGGGTTTTGCTCTATACTCTTAAATATGAAAATTATTCCAGTTTATTAGTGCATCACATTTTCCACCAGTTTCTAAAAACTGATTTCCTTCCCTCATGAGTAAAGTGAGACGTTTCCCTGTGTTTATATTTAGCAAGAGTTATCTTTTTGATGCCTTCAAAGAAAATCCTTCTTTTCATTTGTGACAGTTTGCTGTGATTTCTCACTTCTCTCTGCTAAAAGTTTGCTTGACATTTTGAGGCAGGAAGTAGAGACTGGACTCCACCTCACAGAGTCGCATTAAGCTGATATAATAGAACTTCCTTTACTGCACAAATAATGCAGAACAACAAAAGCCTAAGGCATGGACAATTAGGGAAAACGGTTATGATAACATCAGATCATTACAGACACGACTCTACTGATTTCGCATATACCATTCATGAGGGCTTTGTCCTTTTTTAACTAAAAAGTGACACCATCTTCAAAGAAAGTAAGAAAGTATCCTAAAAATAGTTTCTTAATTACATGAACTGCTTAAAGATGCAGTAGGTGAATGTCTCCTCACATTCCGATAGTAATGATTAATGTAAATGATCTAAATGTATTTATATGTATTTTTATATTCTGGCTAAGGCATAGGACTAAAAAATGTTCGTCCTATTAAAATGTTTGGGTCGAAAATTACAATAGGTAGCTCAAACTGTCTGTCAATAAATGTAGATTTGTATATCTGCACACCTTCTTCACCATC
Organism: Danio jaintianensis; assembly: GCA_903798115.1. Lineage (NCBI taxonomy): Eukaryota > Metazoa > Chordata > Actinopteri > Cypriniformes > Danionidae > Danio > Danio jaintianensis. The sequence continues at coordinate 16,423,125 of CAIGQV010016645.1, read as the reverse complement.
AGACCATTTTCAGTTTCATAAGGTATCTTTTACAGCATCGATAATGCTATTTAATGAAAATATAGACCTAAGCATTCATTTAGTTGTTCATGCATAAAACAAGATGAAATGCTGTTAAAACAAGCGCAGCAAGTTAAAGGTGCAGTAGGTGATTGTCTTCAGAAACATTTTTTGTTGTGCTGGTTAAATGTCTCTTCACATTCCGACAGTAATGATTAAAGTAAATGATCTAAATGTATTTATATGTATTCTTATACTCTGGGTAAGGCATAAGACTAAAAAAATGTTCGTCCAATTAAAAATCGTCGGACCGACAAATAACTCAATTACGATAGGTAACTCAAACTGTCTGTCAACAAATTTTAATTTGTATTTCTGCTCAGCCTCTTCACGCAGACAGATTCGCCATTTGCGCGTGCACGTGAAGCATGGATCTACAGCTGACAGAGTGAGTGATATCAGGTAAGCTCAGCATCAACCTGAACCTCTTTCTGAAAAACCAACGTGGCCTTGTATCCATGAAAAGAAAAATAGTTTTTGAAAGGGCTTCGACCAAAAATGCAGAATCAGAACTTTTCTAAACCCTGAATCAATATCGGAATTACTTTTGCACGCTGGAGGGAAATGACGTTATGCAGTTCAAAACAATGATCTGAAGGATGACACCATGGCTGAAGTATTACTTTCACACAGGAATGTAAAACTATTTTAGTCACGCAAAGCTTATGTAGATTGTGTTCTTTTTTATGAATGGGTTTATATGCACAGAAGTGTTTTTCAGCCACTGAAAATGTCCAGCAAAAGATTGACTATTTTCAAGTTCATGGAGTACCTTTTACAGCATCGATAATATAGTCGGTTAAATAGACATAAGCATTCATTTAGTTGTTCAAGTGTAAAAGGAGATGAAAACAAGCGATGTACGAGGATCAGAATTCAAAACGAAAAAGTCACTCGTTGTCTTGGTAACGTAAGTGTAATGTAAAAAGATGACAGGATATTTCTGTTTTTAGCACTCCTTTTTTTCTGATCTAATTTTTATTTAGTTGAATAACAAAACCTAAGTAAATAGTGCTTTATTTATATTCGCGCATTCGTTCATTTTTGAACAGTGACAACCTGTGACACGCTCCCACTCTAACGTTACTTTGAATATACGGTCTGAAATAGCGTGTAGATACGACTTCAAAATAACATTAGCACTATTTAATTGACTGTGAACAATGTTGTATTTTATAGTCATTGGCTGATTATATGATTTCACTATTTAGGATTTGCAAACAATACTTTTCTGAAATTATATTATTATAGAGAAAGTGCGAATATAAAACCAACTTTACCCCAATGGCAGTTTTGGGGAAATATAATTTCTGCACCCGCTGGCCTGTCAACAACTATGCTGGACAAAGTGCGTGTCTCCATAGAGTTTTCTAACTGGTGAATGACATGATCTAGTGTTATATAAGGTTGTCTATCGTCATCAGATCGTCATCTTAAGTCATTAATGTATGAACGCACACCGAATAGGAGGCGTGGCTTTGGATGGCAGGGAAGGGAAGTAAATTTTCAAAGCTATTATGCTAATGTTAACATTCTGACAGATCACCACTGCACCTTTAAGTGTCAGTCGTTGTCTTGGTAAAGTAAGTGTAATGTAAAAAGCGATATGGATGACAGGATATTTCTGTCTTAGCACTATTTTTTTTTTTATGCCTCTAATCCCACCAACCTGTCAACAACTACGCTTACATTGGACAAAGTGCTTGTCTCTGTATAGATGTCAGCAAAGCCAACCACACTGTCACCATGGAAATCCTTGCATCCAAATTTAAGTTTGGAATTGCAGTATTATAAAGTACTATAAAGTTTTCTCACTGGTGAAAGACATGATCTAGTGTTATAAGGATGTCTATGGTCATCTATTCAGTGTGTGCATTCACAACTTCAGGAGGCGTGGCTTTGGACAGCAGGGAGGGACGTGTGTTCTCAATGCTATTATGCTAAGTTAGCATTTTTATAGATCGCCTACTGCACCTTTAAAAACATTGTGGTTTAATTAATTTCCAGACAAACGTATATGAAATATACCTTTGAACTCTTCATCGGTCAGCCTCTTTTCGTGTGACTGAAGATACTGCAGAAGGCCGTCCAGAGCTCTTGGATCTGCTCGAGATACGGCTTCGAACAACATCCAGCGGTTGAAGACTTTGAGAACAGGTGGCTCCGGGGATCCCTCATCACATGACATCTCAATCTCTGCCTTCCTGCAGCGGGGAACATGCACTTTAACAAACATTAAGACCACATTTAAAAGCAAACAAAGTGTACTTATGTTACACTGTCCTTTATTTGTATCCTAAACCATCATTCTGACTTTTTTTGGCATGTTTTGTGTGTATAGTTCTTTTAATAATATTTAACTAATTCATTGAACTGCAGACCATTTTTATTAGTTTAATTAAAAATATTATTTTCTTTTATTGCTGTGATTCTTTTACGGTTCAATTTTTTTTCTTGATTCATATTAATGTTATTATTATTATTATTTAGTTTGGTTGATTTTTTTTGCCACATCAATAACAATTTTGTAGCATCAATACACATAAAAATACATTAAATAATAATAATGACACCTTCTCACTGTACATCAATGAGAGAAACTACAATAAACACTTTAATATTTTATATTAAAAACATAAAATGTGATTTTTCACCTCGAGATATGTTAAACAACTTAAAATTCATCTTGGAGGGACATTTTTTAAAACATCCACCAAAGTACACTCAGTATATTATCTTGTCTAGTCTTCTTTTGTGTGATTATTGTAAGTCCTTTCTAAGTAAATCACCTTGAATTACCATTGTGTATGGTATGTGCTATATTAAAATCTATTCATTTTTTTTCCAAGATACATCACTTGGTGCACCTTTAAACCAAAAAAATTATAAACCTGTGAATACACAATTAATAAAACACTGAGGAGTAGCAGTTCGGATGCAATGACAGCCAGGAAAACCACCCTACCTGTACTGAACAACACCCAAGTCATAGCAGAGTATAAAAAAACTTTCATAAACAAGTCTCTGTACTGAGGAAAAACTGACTGCCTAACTGACCTCAACATAAACATTACCTTAAAACCATTCATTGAAACGACTACAGACACACACAGGCAGCAGACTGTCCTCAGTATTGATCAAAATGAAAAGTAAAATAAAGTATTTTATGTATGAAAGGTGTTACAAATATGAATACTTGTTATTAATAAAAAAACTGCTTCAATCACTGTAACTGTGGAACATCATAATGAGTGATTTACTCAAACTCCAGTCTGCATTCTGTCACACGGTCAGACGATAAACAACACGTCGCTCTGTTTTAAGATTCCTGAAGGTAAGTGTTTATACATGGATGATTTTTATTTGGCAGTGGAAGTCGTGGCTTACTTGCCGTTCTAGGTAAAGGAATTCAGTAGTCATTTGCATGTGATGTATAATCTTAGTTAGGTAGTGCTTTTACCTTTAGTAAATGTGCACATATACTGATTATATTATTTTGTATTATGTTTTTAATATAGCATTTAATGCTTCAAAATTAAATTTAAAATTAAAATTTATTAATTAAAAATATACGCATGTGTTTTTTATATATGATACAGTTATGTGAAGTTGTTATAATATAGTTAAGAAATATCCCACAAGTATTCCAAATACCAGTTCAAGTACCCTCGTAAACGTGAAGATGATTTTTAATAACAAATTGAAAAATAAATTTATATAGTCCTAATAGTCCTTATTATTAAATTAATATAGTCCTTTGCTAATAAAAATAGTTCTAAACAAAGCCAGAATATCAGAATATTTGTGAATATTGAAAAATGCTGTTTTTGTCAAGAATTCTTTGAGAGTCAGAGAAACTTTGTTTTTACGAAGAAGTCCTCTTGAACAAACCATTTGAATGAATGATTCAATGAACTTGCTACCACTTTCTGGCAGTTTTTTTTTATATCTTTATCAGTCTTAAGCCAGCCACACTGATACTTAGCAAAATATATTTTAATTATTGGTATTAAAAAATGCTAAATACAAATAAAAATATTAGGGCTGCCTCCTAATAGACGACCAGTCGATAGTTGACAGACTTGGTTTTTGTTAGTCAGCTAGTCATAGGGGAAAAAAAACAAACAAAAAAGTTGTGCAGTCAGTGGGCGTGTCAACCATAGCGTTTGTGCACTGTAGAAACACGAGCTGAACGCCAGCAGCATAACCGCTCACGCTAGATGTCAGTGTACTGCCAAAAAAAATGAATTCCTGTCAGATTATGCCTCAACTCGTTCACCAGTATACAGATTATTAGGTGGATTATTGTGTGATAGGGTTATTATTTGGAGCAGAATTGTCTTGGATTATGCAATAAGGAAAGGATGCTTAATCTATCAGGGGTGACATTTTTGGTGAAAAAACCCAATGATATCTCATGGCAATTTGTTTTTTTTTTCATTTAGTGGCTAACTCGTATGAATTTTTACAATATCATTTATACATTTTAGTACGATTTGCTCATCCCTCAATGACGATTGGGTTTAAGGGGTGGGGTTTGGTGCCACACCTCTTTTTAAAAATTCCCCTACCAAAAATTTTACAAATTAGCCACTAAACTGACAAAACGTAAAATAGTTACGTTTCTTATGAGATCAGGCTGTAAAAACCACACATTTTGCTACAGCTCCGGGTTGTCGCTATTCATTTTCAATAGAGGGGGAAGAATTGTTTTCCCTCATGCCAACTCTGCCCCAGGCCACGCCCCCAGCTATGACACGACACGACACTGACCAAGTCTATATTAATTCCAATTTTCTTATTTCAGTCCTCACTTCCCATCATTTGCTCTAGTAATTTAAACAAAAAAAAAATGCAGAATCGACTGTCTCTCACCCTCGCGGAAGCTTCTTCCTTCTTCCTTTTTTATTGTTGTTGATCTGCCTGCATGTGCCGTAGTCAAACATGGAATCCATAGGTGCTTGTTTAGGATACTCTGGATACTCAGACTCAAGAAGATCCATAGGGTTAGGAACACCCTTTTTAAAGGGTCCTGGAAACCTAATCCGCATGTTCTGCTTGTGGTCGTTCTGCTGTCCAGGTCGCGCCGAATCCTGAGGCGAGTCATGGGTTGGCTGTGATCCATCATCATTTTCCAGTAGTGCTGCCAATGAAGACATGGGGAAGTTGGGATCTCCATCTGCTGCCTCTGAAGAGTCCTGAGCAGAAGTATCTGGTGGTGAGGAGACAGAGTTGGACTCTGTCATGGCCAAACGATATCGCTTTAGAAGGGTGGAAGCAGAGAAACCCTGCTGGAAAGACAAAAAAAATAAAAATGACTGGACTTTAAACACAGGACAAAACAATGACTCTGGAATGTGCCCAGGTGAATGTGCTCTAATCAGAATCTCCGGAAGCTGATAATTTAAATGGAAAAATAATCAAAATGGTGCTAGGCAACTATCTCTAGCAATATTCCATATTTAAACAGATGCTTATTTAATGGAACTTGCTCACTTGTTTAAAGTTGGCTTATAATATTGGTCACACTTTCCAATAAGGCTTTATTAATTAACATGAACTAACAATGAACAATACTTGTAAAGCATTTATTAATCGTGTTTTAGAATTTACTAATGCATGATTAAAATCCAAATTCATGCTTATTAACATTAGTTAATGCACTGCGAGTTAACAAACTAACAGTGAACAACTGTATTTCCATTAACATTAACAAATATGAATAAATACTGTAATTAACATATTGTTCATGTTAGTAAAGAGATTAACTAACATTAACTAATACAACCTTATTAGAAAGTGTTACCATAATATTAGTATACCGCTACTCAAAGTCGTCGAAGTTCATTTTACTGCTGTAGGGCATTTAGTTTACTTGAAACATGATCATTTAAATGATTATTTAAATTACATCATACAATACATTAATTCTTCCAGGAAGTGCATACTGTGGTTCACCCCCAAAAAGGTGAATTATATGATTCATTTTCTCGCCTCCAGGCCATCTGAGATGCAGATCACTATTTTCTTTAATAGAAAATTTAAGTAGATTTTCTTGGTGTTGGGTGATTTATAAAATACAGGTCATTTTGAGAGTCAGTAAATTAAAGAAAATTAATACCTTTGATTCCTGACTATACATTGAGCTTTTATAAAGAAAACTATCTATCTATCTATCTATCTATCTATCTATCTATCTATCTATCTATCTATCTATCTATCTATCTATCTATCTATCTATCTATCTATCTATCTATCTATCTATCTATCTATCATCATTTCTTAAAGACAAGTTGCATAATCTACATATTATGCATTTATGTAACATCTAATTTGCACATTAATGGCTGTTATGCTAAATAATGCTTAATAATTACAGCAAAGCAAGCAAGTGTTCCTCTGCACATTACTGCTGTTGTGTCTTCACCCCTCTGATGCTTGCTGCAATGACGATCTTGTGCACAATTCTCAAAATGTTTGGCGTGTATCGGAAAACTGATATTGCTAAACTGATATTCACTTAATGGTAAAATACTTTTATAATCAGGGGAAATATCAGTTATTCGATATATCGGTTGATCTTTAATCAACAACCAGCCCTGATCATGTTCATTTTAGTCTGAAACACAAACTTACCTTTGCTAAAAGATGTATATCAAACATTTTGGAATCTGTAAAAAGGCAATCTTCCTGATAGAGATCATGCATTTGACTTGAATTTTGTAAGTCATCAAGGACCAGCTAAAAATTCTCTTTAATGTTCTTCTGAAGAAACGTTGCACTCTTTACTTCTTAGATGACCTGAGGATATGTAAATTAAATGCGAACCTTCATTTCTACATGAACTATCCTTTTAAATGTTGATTTTAACACATTGAAAAAAGACAATGTAAGGAGATGTGGGTTTTGGCCTCTCGGTTCACCTTGAACAAATCCAATTGGCAGGAAAATAAATTCTACAATCAATCTGCACTAGAGTGTGAAATCAAGGAAATAATTTATTCCTGAATGCAAAACAATTATGAAGATGAATAGCAGAAAAAAAGCCATGTTGAGACTTCTCTTTGACCCTGGCCTTCCTATTTCTCCAGTGTGAAATTTTGGACCAATTGTGAGTTTTTCTTCGGTTTCTGAAAGAAATCTTTTCCAGCAATGTTCAACTCAACAGCTGAATCTGTCCAGCAGATCTTTGTACATATTTGTAGCTTTCTGTTACTACTAGACATTCATTCATTCATTTTCCCTTATTTAAGTCCCTTATTTATCAGTGGTCGCCAAAGCGAAATGAACCGTCAACTTATCCAGCATATGTTTTACGCAGCGGATGCCCTTCCAGCTGCAACCCAATACTGGGAAACACCAATACACTCTCGCATTCACACACACACACTCATACACTATAGCCAATTTAGTCCATCCAACTCACCTATAGCGCATGTCTTTGAACTGTGGGGGAAACCGGAGCACCCGGAGGAAACCCACGCGAACACGGGGAGAATATGCAAACTCCACACAGAAATGCCAATGGCCCAGCCAGGACTCGAACTTGCTGTGAGGTGACAGTGCTAAGCACTGAGTACTACTAGACATCTTAGTTGAAACTACTTTGATAAAACGCTAGATTTTATGAATAAATTGTGTCTATGATGCCCTCTTTAAATTGCAGTTGGGAGCAAGTTGGATGTAACAGCAAAAACAGCTTGAAGACACTTTCATGACTTTGACTAAAACAATCCAGTGGCTTTTTCTTCCAGTGAGGTCTCTTACCAAACATCTGCTGTAACTTTGGGGTGCTAATCAAAAGCATTTCTGACCTTCTGAAAGCCTTAAACAATATTGCAAGACATTTTTGCAGTGAAAAACCAAAGACAGCTTTGAAGAAGTAAAAGAAGTAAGACTTGTTATATTGTTTTGTTTAGATGTTCTGTACTTTTTTTAACGCTTCCTGACATGTTAATCATACCACTGTCTTGGCAATAAATACAACAGTAGAAATATATGCTACTTACATCAGTCATTGCTTTAACTGCTATGTACACTTTCCCAATATCAAATTTCTCCTCAGGGGAGCCAGAAGTTGTCTGGGGTCTGCAGGAGGCTAGAGAGAGCTGGGGAGAAGAAAAAAAAAGCAAGTCAGCATTGTTTACAGAACACAAACGTCAAACTGGTGCTCAACAAGAAAGATGTCGTAAGATCTATGACTGCTGACCCGATCTTCCTCAATATTCCCAAAGGCTTCTGAACTAATTCAAGCTTGTACACCTGGTTCATACTCCCCGTTCATGTATAACTACTCTGTCAGCACATAAACTCATTGGGAAATCTTGTCAGCCCATAAGCAGTTCTCAGAGCTGTGGTTTTGTCTCTCCTGGTTCATTGTTTTCTGCCCCACCCTGTGGTAGTTTTTGATTTGGATTTGTTACATGTGTTCTGAACTGTGAATTCATCAAATAAAATAAAATAAAATAGGTTGGGGGGGGCAACCCAGTAGGGGGGAGGCAACACGGTAGCTCAGGGGTTGGTTAGCACTGTCGTCTCACAGCAAGAAGGTCGCTGGTTCGAGCAGTTGGCATTTCTGTGTGGAGTTTGCATTTTCTCCCCGTGTTGGCATGGGTTTCCTCCGGGTGCAAAAAAATCTAAACAATCTAAATTTGGAGTAACCCTAATTTTCAATGGCAACAAAAGGAACAATTGTTATTCTGACCAATTCTGACCTAAATGACAATATTGTTTATTTGAAATTTGCAAGAAATGTTAAAAGATGTTGCATGTTTTGCACTCTTAATTCAATTTTCTTTTAAAAAACTACTTGTTCTCTAAAAAACAAACATAAACACTTTGTCACAGCTGGTAAAAAAAACACCCCTTCATCCCTTAAATCCCCTTCACACCCACCTAAATGCACCTCTTTGTCTGCATGTCACAATCCATTGTGGGATTCATCTCGGGCCTAAAATGATTCTCTCATTTCCCAGAACAGGGCATGACTCACAGTCGCTCTGTCCTGTTTTCTTATTAGATCAAGGGGAAATTCCTCCGTTGCATTCAATTAAGTTACAAATCATAAGGTAGTGAACGATGACGACATGAAAGAGCCACTAATGCTGATGCAGCGTTTAATTCCAGAGCTGCTGTAAAGAACTGTTCATCCTCTAGCGAACAATTGGTCATCATTTTCTTAGTTAGTCAAGTTTCTCTTGTGAAATACAACAGAAGATATTTTTATAGGATATTCACACTGCTCTTTTCCACACAACTAGTGTTGTAACAAGTGACTGTCAGGCACCAGTATGACAACAACAAAGAACTTCCTTTCTTAGAGTTTTTGTCTTGTTTCTAGTCCAAATTTCAAAAAATTCTTAAAGAAGCATTTTCTAGATAAGCGAAAAATAGTGTCTTGTTTGTTTTCAGAAATATTATATCATAATTAAGTGAGTTCTTCCTTAAAACAAGCAAAATAATCTGCCAAAAGGGTAAGAAAAATAAACTTATATCAAAGCGAAAACAAGATTTTTTTCCCGTACCCCATGGGTTGATTATTTTACTTGTTTTAAAGAAAAACTCACTTAAATTTGACACATTATTTCTGAAAACAAGATCATAATTCTTGGTTGTTTAGAAAATGCTTCTTGATTTAAGAATTTTGGATATTTGGACAAGAAACAAGACAAAAACTGTAAGTAAGAAAAGCATTTTTTGCAGTGTTCAAATTATTTAATGGAGGTGGTTCTTTTTTTATTATTTATATTGATCAAGAAAAGGTTTATATATACAGTTATATACATATATACTTTCTCACTTTCTCCCAAGTGCTGTTAAATGGATAGATAGATAGATAGATAGATAGATAGATAGATAGATAGATAGAT
>CAIGQV010016645.1:16382410-16413186 GCA_903798115.1 Danio jaintianensis | reverse complement strand
GTTTTCTTTATAAAAGCTCAATGTATAGTCAGGAATCAAAGGTATTAATTTTCTTTAATTTACTGACTCTCAAAATGACCTGTATTTTATAAAATCACCCAACACCAAGAAAATCTACTTAAATTTTCTATTAAAGAAAATAGTGATCTGCACCTCAGATGGCCTGAAGGCGAGTAAATGAATCATATAATTCACCTTTTTTGGGGTGAACCACAGTATGCACTTCCGGGAAGAATTAATCAAAATAATACATATTTCTTAAGGGGGCTAATACAATTTTGATTTATTTATTTATTTTATTTCAATCAAACTAAAAGAAATTAGACTTTCTCCAGAAAAAAAAATGTAATAATACTGTGAGAAATTTCCTTGGTCTGTTAAACATCCCTTACAATTTCACAGCAAGGCTAATAATTTTGTCATCAACTCTATATGTTCCTTTTAATGGTCTAGAGATTTTGCGAACTGTGACACAATGATAGTACACTGTAAAAAAAAAAAAAAAATCTGACCTACACTACCATAAATAATTTGAAGATGTCTAAATGATGCATTTTTAATTGTTGACACATCAAGACACAATGCACCAGGTTTGGTGCCGCTGGCCAAAAGTCTTTGGAAATCCCATACAGGACCAAGCATGAGATTTATTTAAATTACACATTTCAATCTGTTCTTTTTCTTAAGAAATATTATTTAGCTTAACAGGAATTTGAGCATTGCATTTAAACTTATCATTTCATATTTTTTTGTTTAACAAATCACTGGTCACCTTTTGCTTATTTTACTTTATTAACCCCTTAAGTTGAAATAAAACCTATTTAGAAGCATTCATTTTACAGTGCTTTGTAAAATGCAAATGTAAACTTTCCACCTCACTTAGTGTTGCACTAAAATTTAAATGATATGAGATTTAGAGTTAGGCATTAATTGAATGAATGCAATTGTATGAACAGCATTCTTTTAAACACATGCCGACAGCTCATATTTTGTCAATCTGGCACAGTAATATCAGCTTGCAGGTTTCAGTTTTTCACATTGTGAGCTCATCACCACAAAAACAACCACTGGTCCAGTTCAGGCATGTCTGAGACATTCCAGATTACCTGGAGAAGACCATCTGATGACGTTTAAGAATAATAACAAACACATGTCTGCTTGCGTTACAATTACTGCTGTCAAATTCTCAAACAATTCTGCACAAATTTTCACTCTGATCTGCAATCTGGACAACTCAAAACTAGATTTTGAAAGGCAGAGTAAAAAAAAATTTTTTTTTTTTTTTTTATTAATGTGACAATGTAAATGTTTTTATGTTACATTCATTTATATTTTTACGTTAATCCGGTTTCAACTAATTTTTTTAGTTATACAAAGATTAACTTACTATTTTTTGTCAGTTTGACTGAGTTGAGTCTAGAAAGGTTTATTTGATTCAACAGGAAGAAAGCATTCAGTGTATTCAGTATTCAGGCAGTGGATATCAAAAACAACATATTTTATATTTTGGGACCCTTTTACAGTCTATGTTTGGGTCCTTTGGGACACATTGAACGTATTGTTTTTAATTGTCATGCATCTTCCAGGAAAAAAGGCGCTTTCTGCATGATTCTGTTGTTTTGAATGAAGTCTGAATTAAATTGACAGTGTGTACTGTTATCCTCAGTTGTTTAGTGATGCAAAGTTTTTCTCACCTTTTGCAAAATCAGTAAGTACATGATGCTTTATGTAATGTATTCAAAGTTTAAAGTCCCTTAAAATTTTAAAGGAAAATTATCAACCTCTTTGGTCATTTTTTGAGCAAGATGCTAATAGTCTAATCCGATTCAATGATCTATGCTAAGCTAAACTTAAAGTGCTTCTGCCAGATCCAGAGATTGGCTGGATGAATCCAAAATTGATAAAACTCAACTATTTAATTCTAGAGAAGTTGCCTATTTTAAAAAAAAAAGGGGATAGTTCACCCAAAAATGAAAATTCTGCCATCATTTACTCGCCTTGACTTGATCCAAACTAGTTTGTTTTTCAGGGTTTCTGCAGGTTTCACCAAGTCAAATTTAAGACTTTTAAAGACCTTTTTAAGACCATTATGAATGAAATTTCAGACTTACACAGGGCTAAACCCTAAGGTTCCCCAGCGGGAGGGGAACTACAATGCTATGTGGAAACTTCCACTATGGGGATTTCGTCAGAAAGCCAATCACTCTGAAGAGTAATTAAACGGGCCAATGAAATGCCAATGAGTTGGCGGTGTCAGCGTGCACAGCTGGCAGCAATCATAATCAGCTTGTGAATAAGAATGCTCGCTGTGCCACACAACCACACCTTTTCGCTTTCAGAAGCCTCACGCAACTGAGAGTATCGCTTAAAGATCTCCACGAGAGAGAGAGAGAGAGAGAAAGAGTGGCTTCAGAACGAGCTGTTTCTCCCGGTCCCAGAGCGAGCTACAACGCAGGCAGCGGCGGTCGAGCTGGGTTCATTCTCCCGTCCCTGGGCGTTTCTCTGGTCCGGTTCTACAAGAGCGGTTTGTATAGTAAAGAGCAAATTTCCCTAAAAGAGCAACACGGTCGAGCAGCGCGTCTTTTTAAAGATGTCGTTCCGACCGTGCGTTTCTGGATGCGGTGGTTTCCTGTCCCCGGATGATGGGCACGAGCACTGCGTTGCATGTCTGGGGGTCCAGCATGTTAATTCAGTGCTCGCGGGCAGTTCATGCCATCACTGCGATGGCATGTCTGTGGCGCAGCTAAGATCGCGGCTCGCTCTTGCAAAAGAGCGAACCACCCCTGCTGTCCCCCGCAAGTCGGTTGGCACTCGGGCAGATCTGAGGGTTACAGTGGGAGTCAATCCGCCGCCCTCGGGCTCGCGGACCTCCCGCTCCTCAGCGCGCTCCATCCAAGCTTCAAGTGAGAGAAGCGCTCCATCCTCTCGGATGGTCGCCCTCTCACTCGATGACACCGAGGATCAGATGTCCATCGCGGCATCGGAGGGTGGGCTGTCATATTCTGACGAGGATCCGGACCCGCTCCCTCCCTCCGGGGTAGTGAGCGAGGCGTCGGATCTAGAAGCAGATATGTTGGCCGTGCTTTCCCGGGCTGCTTCGGCGGTGGGTCTGGAGATGGTTTATCCCCCAGCCCCGCGGCCGGACCGACTAGATGGGTGCTACGTGGAGGCTAAGAGGAGGGCCAAGCCTTCTAAGCCTCCCGTCCCCTTCTTCCCGGAAGTGCACAGTGAGCTCACGCAGTCTTGGAGGGCACCTTTCTCTGCCCGATCTGCGTGCGCTTCCTCTCTCACCACCCTTGACGGTGGAGCAGCCAGGGGGTACGAGGCGATTCCCCAGGTGGAGCGCGCCATTGCGGTCAATCTTTGCCCGCGTGGTGTCTCTTCCTGGCGTGGTCAGCCTCGTCTTCCGTCCAAAGCATGTAAGTTATCTGCGTCCCTCGGGAGCAGAGCTTACACTGCTGCGGGCCAGGCTGCTTCCGCCTTGCATGCTATGGCAACGTATCAGCGCTACCAAGCGCAGGCGTTGGCCCAGCTGCACGAGGGTGGTTCCGACCCAGGCTTGATGCACGAGCTCCGCACCGCAACCGACTATGCTCTGCGTACCACCAAGTCGGCTGCGCGTGCCCTGGGAAGGACGATGGCCACACTAGTGGTCCAGGAGCGCCACCTCTGGCTAAACCTGGCAGATATGCGTGACGTTGACAAGGTTCGCTTTCTTAACGCACCCATATCCCAGGCTGGCCTGTTCGGCGACACCGTTGGTGAGTTCACCCAGGAATTCACAGCGGTGAAAGAGCAGTCGAGTGCGATGGGTGAGGTCATCTATCGGCGGGCTCGTAAAACCGCTCCTCCCGCCGAACCATCCACCTCGGCTGCTCCTCGCCGAGGGCGCCCGCCTGCGGCATCAAGACCTGCTCCACTGCCTCTGCCCGCTCCACCGGCTAAACGGCAGCGTCGAGCACCTCGCAGGCGTTCAGCGCCCCCGCCCCAGGGCGCCGTTAAGTCCGGTAAACGGACTGCGAAGCGACCCTGAGACGGGCCATCCGGAGAAGAGGGGACTTGCTCTTTCCTCGGTGGAGGGCCGAGCGAACCAACATCAAACGGTGTTTTTCAACACCAGGCTGCTAGCCTCACGGCCGGCGGCCGCAAAATTTTCAATAAAAGAGCATTTTCCCCCTTCTCTGGATGTGACAGCCCGAACACTGCCAGTCTGGGACGCTATGCCTTCCAGCTCGCAGGATCGGTGCATCTCGCCACGGGCTCTGAGTGTGTTAGAGGACGGGCTCCCTTCTCTTGCACTCCAGCCCCCCCTTCCGGACTCTGGGACGAAGGTGAGTGTGAATCTCTTGCCTCCTGCTCTTCCTCGGGACCCTATGGCTCCCGGGGTGAGCTCTCCCATTCCGCGCTGCCCCACCGCTGGTATGTCAACGATCGTGCCGATGATGTCACTAGCGCGAGCTCTGTCAGCCTGGTTAGCGCTGCCCAGCCCGTCGCGGTGGCTCATTCGTACGATCAGACTCGGCTATGCGATTCAGTTCGCCAAACGGCCTCCCAAGTTCACGGGCGTGTATTTCACCAGGGTCAGCCCCGGGTCCGCCCCTGTCTTGCGCGAGGAGATTGCTGTCCTCCTGGCGAAGGATGCAATCGAGCCGGTCCCTCCAGCCGAGATGAGGAGCGGGTTTTACAGCCCCTACTTCATCGTACCCAAAAAGAGCGGTGGGTCACGACCAATCCTAGATCTGCGCGTTTTGAACCGCTGCCTTCACAGGCTGCCGTTCAGAATGCTCACGCAGGGGCGCATCCTTCGGTGCGTCCGTCCTCAGGATTGGTTTGCAGCAATAGACCTGAAGGACGCGTATTTTCATGTCTCTATTCTTCCACGCCACCGGCAGTTTCTGCGGTTTGCGTTCGAGGGTCAGGCATGGCAATACAAAGTCCTCCCCTTCGGGCTCTCTCTGTCTCCGCGGGTTTTCACCAAACTCACGGAGGGTGCCCTGGCGCCTCTTCGGCTCGCGGGCATCCGCGTGCTCAATTATCTCGACGACTGGCTGATTTTAGCTCACTCGCGGGCTCAATTGATTACGCACAGGGACAGGGTGCTCCGGCACCTCGACCTATTGGGGTTTCGGGTCAACCGAGAAAAGAGCAAGCTCGCCCCTGTGCAGAGCATCTCTTTTCTCGGGTTGGAGCTGGATTCGATCACCATGACGGCGCGCCTCTCCCGAGAGCGCGCCGAGCTGATGCTGACCTGTCTGAAAGAGTTCGACAGGAAAACTGTGGTCCCACTGAAATTCTTTCAGAGGCTCCTGGGGCATATGGCATCTGCAGCCGCTGTCACGCCGCTCGGATTGCTCCATATGAGACCACTTCAGCATTGGCTTCACGATCGGGTCCCCAGACGCGCATGGCGAGCGGGCACGCACCGGGTGACAATCACTCCGCTGTGTCGCCGCACCTTCAGCCCTTGGACGGACCCTCTGTTTCTACAGGCTGGGGTGCCTCTAGAACAAGTGTCCAGGCATGTTGTCGTGTCGACAGATGCTTCCAGTACGGGCTGGGGAGCCATGTGTTGCGGGCATGCAGCTGCGGGTCCATGGAAAGGAGCCCGGTTGCATTGGCATATCAATTGCCTGGAGCTGTTGGCAGTGTATCTCGCTCTGCCCCGTTTTTTACCGGTGCTAGAGGGGAAACACGTGCTGGTCAGGACGGACAGCACGGCGGCGGTAGCGTATATCAACCGCATGGGGGGTATTCGCTCTCGCCGCATGTCTCAGCTCGCTCGCCGTCTGCTCCTCTGGAGTCATACGCGACTGAAATCGTTGCGTGCCATTCACATCCCCGGCGAGCTCAACCGTGCAGCCGATGCGCTCTCACGGCAGCTTCCACGCCAGGGAGAATGGCGACTCCACCCCGAGTCTGTCCAGCTGATATGGGCGCACTTCGGAGAAGCCCAGGTCGACCTGTTTGCTTCCTCCGAGAGCACTCATTGCCAGTGGTTTTATTCCCTAACCGAGGCCTCCCTCGGTACGGACGCACTGGCTCACAGCTGGCCTCGGAGCATGCGCAAATATGCGTTCCCCCCAGTGAGCCTACTCGCACAATTATTGTGCAAGGTCAGGGAGGACGAGGAGCAGGTCTTGCTAGTTGCGCCCCTCTGGCCCAACCGGACCTGGATTTCAGAACTCTCTCTCCTCGCGACGGCCACTCCCTGGCGGATCCCTTTGAGGAAGGACCTTCTTTCTCAGGGACAGGGCACCATTTGGCACCCGCGTCCAGATCTCTGGAACCTCCACGTGTGGTCCATAGACGGAGCGCGGCAGACTTAGGTGACCTACCGGCTGCGGTGGTTAACACCATCACTCAGGCTAGAGCACCCTCTACGAGGCATGCCTACGCCCTGAAGTGGAGTCTATTCACTGAGTGGTGTGCTTCTCTCCGAGAAGACCCCCGGACTTGCCAGATAAGTGTTGTGCTTTCTTTTCTTCAGGATAGATTGGAGCGGAGGCTGTCACCCTCCACACTGAAGGTTTACGTTGCCGCCATTTCCGCTCATCATGACGCGGTGGATGGCGGCACGGTGGGAAGGCATAACCTCATCATCCAGTTCCTCAGAGGTGCGAGGCGTATAAATCCTTCCCGCCCCCCTCTCATGCCCTCTTGGGATCTCTCTGTAGTGCTCACTAGCCTACGCGGAGATCCGTTCGAACCACTCGACTCAGTATCCTTGAGATTTCTGTCCTTAAAGACAGCTCTGCTGGCTGCGTTGGCATCGATCAAGAGGGTCGGGGATCTGGAGGCGTTTTCGGTCAGTGACTCGTGCCTGGAATTCGGGCCAGACTACTCTCACGTGATCCTGAGACCCCGGCCTGGTTACGTGCCCAAGGTTCCTACCACTCCCTTTAGAGACCAGGTAGTGAGCCTGCAGGCGCTGCCCACGGAGGAGGCAGACCCAGCCCTTTCCTTGCTGTGTCCCGTTCGCGCTTTGCGACTTTATGTGGACCGCACTCAGAGCTTTAGATCCTCTGAGCAGCTCTTTGTCTGTTACGGTGGTCGGCAGAAGGGAAGTGCCGTATCCAAACAGAGGTTGGCCCACTGGATAGTGGATGCCATCTCCCTCGCTTATCAGTGCCAGGGCGAGCCATGTCCCCCGGGGGTGAGAGCGCACTCCACTAGGAGCGTCGCTTCCTCTTGGGCGTTAGCACGCGGCGCCTCTTTAACAGACATCTGTAGAGCTGCGGGCTGGGCGACACCTAATACATTTGCGAGATTTTATAATCTTCGAGTGGTACCGGTTTCCTCACGTGTGCTAGTTAACTCCGGTGAATGAGGAAACTGGGTTGGTGTTGTAACACGCTTGCTGCGCCTTTCTCTCTAACACAGAGATACGTGCGCTTTTTTCACTCTGTTCAGTTGAGTTCCCCATTGGCGAACCCTACAGAGTTCCTCCGAGGCCCCCAGCATCTGACTCAGCGGAGGAGTCAGGTGCCTGGCCCATTGCGTAGTTGGCATGCCCACTTGGTCAGCCCGCGTTCTGGGTATAGGTGCCTGCTATGCGCGATCCCCTCTGGCGATCCCATATGCTTCACTCAGCCACGGTGTAGTTCCCCCCTCTCAGGCGGGCCCGTGTCTTCCCTCCCCGCTAACCATCCTTCATATGTGTTCTCCCCCTTTCAGGGTTAGTCCATATGTCTTCCTGCCACCAGGTCTCCCCATTGGGCAGCAGGTGGCCTCCGCAGCGTCCTCCCTATCGGGACTGCACGCTTCCCAACGTACTGTCGTAATTTAAAATTCCTAGAATCTTAACTAGGTGTATTTTTTACGACTCCCCAAAAAATATAAATAAGCCTTAAGTGCTTCACAGGTAAGTAAGGTAAGTTAGGGCCAGGGGGCACGTTGGTGGGCTGCGTCTCTGGTGATGATGGTGCGCTCACGCTGGAGCCTGGCAAACCTCTCACCAGCGACGTGGTAAGGTTCAATCACTGTGGCGTTTTCCATAGATTTACCCATAGTGGAAGTTTCCACATAGCATTGTAGTTCCCCTCCCGCTGGGGAACGTAACGGTTACTAAAGTAACCCTCGTTCCCCGAGGGGGGGAACGGAAATGCTATGTTCCTTCGCCACAGGGATTGCGCCTTAGCTGACAGCTGTAGTTCGGCTTCTTCAGCTAGAAAAGGTGTGGTTGTGTGGCACAGCGAGCATTCTTATTCACAAGCTGATTATGATTGCTGCCAGCTGTGCACGCTGACACCGCCAACTCATTGGCATTTCATTGGCCCGTTTAATTACTCTTCAGAGTGATTGGCTTTCTGACGAAATCCCCATAGTGGAAGTTTCCACATAGCATTTCCGTTCCCCCCCTCGGGGAACGAGGGTTACTTTAGTAACCGTTACGATTTAACTTGTCCCATGAAAAAAAATTCGAATTACTTGAATAATACTTAAATAATGTGTCCAAACAAGCAAACTATACATACGTATACGCTTTTTTTCAATAAAAACTTTCTTTGACAAGCTTTAAAAACTATAATAAATTAATAAACTAAATGTACAACAGTCTGTCCAGGTCAGCGTCCTTACCACATTCATTCATTTTCTTTTCGGCTTAGTCCCTTTACTAATCTGGGGTCGCCACAGCGGAATGAACCGCCAACTTATCCAGCATATGTTTTACGCAGCGGATGCCCTTCCAGCTGCAACCCATCACTGGGAAACATCCATAAACACTCATTCACACACATACACTACGGACAATTTAGCTTACTGCATGTCTTTGGTCTGTGGGGGAAACCAGAGCACCCGGAGGAAACCCATGCGAACACGGGGAGAACATGCAAACTCCACACAGAAATGCCAACTGACCCAGCCGAGGCTCGAACCAGCAACCTTCTTGCTGTGAGGCAATCGTGCTACCCACTGCGCCACCGTGGTGCCCGTCCTTACCACATATGGTCTATAAATACATGCAGAACTTACAAATGTTATTGTGAGGAACCATATTGTTAAATAGAGTTGTAAAAAGAGTTTTGTTAAAAGTTTTATTGAGATGTATTGTTGATGACTCTATGAGTGTTGGCCTGATTGGGTAGCTTTACATGGACACTGGAAAATTAAGACCCGTTTAAAATGATTTAAGACCTACAAGTCAATATTTCAGTGAATTTAAGACTTTTTAAGGTTTTTAAAATTTAAAACATTTGAAGACTTTTTAAGACCCCGTGGACACCCTGGTTTTTATTTCATTCTGTTAAACACAAAAGATGATATTTTGAAGAATGTTGGAAACCGGCAACAATTGACTTCCATAGTATTTGTTTTTCCTACTATGGAAGTCAATGGTTGCAGGTTTCCAACATTCTTCAAAATATCTTCTTTTGGGTTCAACAGAACAAAAAACTCAAACTGTTTTGGAGCAAGTCAAGGGCGAGTAAAAACAAAAAAATGATGGCAGAATTTTCATTTTTGGGTGAAATTGCTTGCTGCTGTTCACCTAATGACCAGTGTCGATACATTATAAACAAGCATTTCTGAATTCTACATGTAGTCTCTTAAAAAAATTATAATTTGTGATTTCATAGTGACTTAATGATGCAATATGTATTATTTGGCACTTAAGAAGGTAATAAATAAAACTGCAGGCTACTTGAGGAAGAGCACTGAAGCCAGTACTACTGCTCTCTGCTGTTCAGTTCATCAGACCCTCATGTTTGCTTAAGCGGGTGGTGGAAAATCTCACACAATCCTCCACTGTCCAAATACTGACTACAGCAGTACCTCTGCTCTGACCCGTCTCCAATACAGTCCATTATCACTGCGGAGAGTGAAAGCAGAGCAGTGGAAAGTGTTTGATAAGCTCCGATAACATGGGAGAGTGATGGCCTGTCATCTCTACTGTGCTTCGGGAATTGGATGGTGCATCAGAACACGTAACCTGAAGATCCAACTTGAAATACAACAGATGGAGAAAATATCAAGCCTATCTACAGAAAACAGCATTAAATGACACTAATGACAATAAGTTATCACTGTTCAAAAATGAACGATGGTTTCAATATAAAACCAACTTTACCTCAATATGAAAGCCTATTAGCAAAGATAGTATTGATAATGACAGGAATTAAATAACGGGCTTCAATGGAACATTTTGCCCTTCATCCACAGTGATATTTGTACCTTCCTATTGTAAATTGGAATTATGAAAGCTAATGAGAATTAAATATTAAAATGTCAACAGTACACTCTTTGGCAAAATGTAGCTATGCAGCAGACACTGCCAAAGTGTCCAGAAGGAGACACAATGGTTTAACATCATTCCAAACACTGTTTAAACTTTTTTCTTAACTGTTTTAGCTGTTCTACATGGATTTGAAAGCTTTCACCGGTTCAACCAACGCTTAAAACTCATAGTAAAAGTCACTTACCAATACAGACAAATGTCCTGTTAGACGTTTCTTCTTTCTCGTAGAATGAGTAAAATAGTTAGTTATTCCGTTTACGAGGTCGGATTAGCACGTTCATTGTTCAGATGGTATCCGTACAGCTCTTTCAGGAAACTTTGTAAAAGTCTTCATCTTTCAAACAGAGAATATGGACAGACCGACTGCAGCAGCAGAAGCAGAGTTTTGGATTTCCACACCGCCCACTGAACGTAAACCTGGAGAAAGAAGCAGTGTGGGTGTGGACTGGACTACCAATTCATTCTGACTAAGACTGAGCTCAGTTTTTACTTTTGAAGGTTTGAAGTAACCCAACAAAACATCCCCCGTCTGACGAGCAAGTTTTACTTCTAAAGCCTTAGGCAAACTAGTCAACCTCTGAACTTCTGTCGTCTAAATAAACTTTTTTTTTTCAAGTTCTAATTAAAACTACCTTTTTTAACGCTTGGGAACATATTTAAATGGCACAGGCTACAACAAAACAACAACAACAAAAACGTTTAGCGTAATTTGTTATCCTAACGCGCTAAAGCTGTCTTTTTCTTTGTTTGTTTCATTGTTTTTGCTGTCTTTTTAAAGTGAGTGAAAGTATATAACGGAAATGTAGTTGTGCATGCCATACAGTTTAGGTAATGTAATATTTTTTCATGATATTTAGACAAAGGACCAACCACATGTACTGTGAAAAACAAAGTATCGTAACAGGTAAAACCAGTTTGGCTAGTTTACCTGAAACCACTAAGCTTTATGGAGCGGCTACAGACAGCGAAATATTGGAAATGGCGCCCTCTGGTGTTCATCTGAAGAAACGGCGCACCAATTAAATGAAATAGGCCCACTCGTAATATTTAACTATCATAGGGAGAAAGAAGATAACAATGCAGAATATTTAAATATACTTTTAGCGTGTGTAGAATTATATTGCATGTAGGAAATAAAAAGAAGCATTTGCTAATTTAGTTATTGCAAAAATTGCATAACATTTCAAATATTAAAACGCGGGGGTTTGGTCTTTTGTAAACTTTTATGGAATGTATTAAAGACATTTGGTATAACTCTTATATAGTTATTATAATTGTATAGCAATACATAAGTGATGTGTAAATTTTTAAAATAATTTTATTTTCATATTTATTTAATAATTAAATAACAACAATCGACAAAGGAGAACTCATGTCCCAGAGATTCATCTGAACCATAACATTATTCTAGGACATATGAATATTTACATATCTTTTTTTTTTATCATATCTAATCTAATTATTTTTAAATGTGCATCTAACTCATGGAAATATGAAATAATATCCGTTAAGTAAAACATCAACAACACTAGAAACAATTGTAAGATACAATTAGAAACTGTGCTGATTCTGGGGGTCATCTTACCTGAAATGTATAATTATTATTATTATTATTATTATATTTCTTTTTTCTTCTTCTTCTTCTTCTTTTTTTATTTTTTTATTTTTTGTGCTGCCACTTTGTCCAAGACTACCTGGAAGAAGAGATCTTGTATCTCAATAGGATTATCCTGGTAAAATAAAGGACAAATAAAAAAAAAGGCTATGACATTTATAATATAAAATCCTAATTAACAGACACAAAAAACTTTAATATTCAACAAAATACAGTGTCATAGATGACAACTTTCAAGACACATAATTAGACTGACCACAAAACTGTTTCAACTGGCTAAATCTAATAAACACTCTTATTCAGTCAAAATTACAGCCAAATAAATAAATAATAGTGTAGCCATTAAAAAGAAATAAATGGTTGGCAGGTCAGATCACAAGTTTAACTGATTGAAAAATAATTAATTAGTGGTTAGTTTATGTACTTGTTACACAACGGTTTGATCGCGGTTATACATTTTAGCACAGCCACAAGAAAGTACACAACAAAACCACTTAAGCAAGGACATACTTTAATGATATTTAAAAGAGACTTCGCATAACTATGATCAATTAAGACACGTTAAGATAATAAATTACAGCGGAAGATCAAAAAACAGCACCAGAATGCATCAGTCACACGAGTCCACATCATGATGAAGTGCTTCAGTTTTGTCCTCTGTACCAGTGAGATATTTACTCATGACAAAAATAATTCATTTCAGAATAAATTAAGTTGACATGAAGTCAGTTCATGACAAGAACAAAAAAACAAACACATGAAATAATATCTCCAGTGCACAGCGATGAAACTGAAATGTTGTTTGGGATGTGTTTACTGACCAAGTGAAAGAGAAGTTAAAAAAAAGTCATAAAACACAAGGAAACTGGAATAAAGGACGAATCATTTACATGAATTCACCTTTTAATTTCTAAAAATCCATTTAAATTACTGTAACTTTCGATCATTTGATAAACTGAAAAATAAAAACACCAAATCGGATGATTTTTTGTCATCTCTGTCATATCAGAATGTTTTGTACATTTGTTTTCTAAGACATTAATGTAGATTATATGTTTCACCGCTCAATACACTGTAAAAAAAAAAAACGTACAGTATTTTATGATTCATGTTTTTATTTTTTATTTCCCTCGTTTATTTATGCTTTTGAATTGCATTATGGGATCTTGATCTTTCTTCCAACAACTTTTAACCTTGAAAAGTTAGAAAAAATGACTTTTATGAACATTTTTAATAGTTTAAAGTGATATACTGTCTGGGTTGGTATTGTATATTACGGTACAGAAACCTTGTTATAAACTGCCAGTACATTTTCTGTTATTTTACAGACTAATTTCTCTATATATTAGTTCTTATACATTATCTTATTTCAAACTACAAAAATGTCAATAAAACTCACTTGAATTTTCAACATCAAAAGTCGACAGAGCAGAGATCAAGCTCCCATAATGCAATTTACAAAACGCATATTCACCGTAAATAAACGGAAAACACTTGTGAATCACAAAATATGGAAACTGTTAATTAACAGATATTTCTTTACAGTGTAGCATGGCTTCAGTGACGCTGTTTTCTCAATATTTTCTCAAATTCAAGTATTTTTTGCTCATAAAATAGAATTCAAAATTAAAACATTCAAACAACAGTACAGAGTCAGATATTTGGTTATGGATGGAGAATCTGCAGACTCTTATTTTGGTAAATAAGTAAAATTAAAAACCTCATTTTCAAACTGTACTTGTTTGCTTAAAGAACACATACATATCCCTTTCATACCAGTGTAAACCAGTGGGTAAAGTTACTTTTAAAAGTAATATAAGTAATATAATATTGAGTCACTTTTAAAAAAAGTAACTAAATGTGTATTACTTTTAAGCAAAAGTAATGTGGAAGCATGCACTGTAAAAAATGCTGGGTTCCACACAATCGATTTGAAGGCATTAAGTTAACTTATTAGTTTTTACAAATTTAAGTAGAACATAAAACAATTAAGTTCTCCCAAAAAACTGAAGAATTGTATTGTTTCAGCTCATTTTAAATAAGTAGTTTGAACAAACATTCATTCATTCATTCATTTTCCTTCGGCTTAGTCCCTTATTTATCAGGGGTCACCACGGCGGAATGAACCGCTAACTATTTCAGCATATGTTTTACACAGAGGATGCCCTTCCAGCTGCAACCCAGTACTGGGCTATTTAGTTTATCCAATTCACCTATAGCGCATGTCTTTGGACTGTGGGGGAAACCGGAGCAACCGGAGGAAAACCACGCGAACACAGGGAGAACAAGCAAACTCCACACAGAAATGCCAACTGGTCCAGCCGGGACTCGAATCAGTAACCTTCTTGCTGTAAGGCGACAGTGCTATCCACTGAGCCACCGTGCCGCCTTGAACAAACAGCAAATATCATTTTATTGAGTGTGAAATGTGATTTTTGCATTTTCTTTCATTAAAATACACTGCAATAAATACTGGGTTGCACACAATTCATTCATGTTGTCCCAACACAAATCGATTAAGTTAACTTAATTGTTTTTACAAATTTAAGTGGATTGAACATAAAACAATGAAGTTGTCCCCCCAAAAACTGAAGAATTGTGTTGATTCAGCTCATTTTAAATCAGTAGTTTGAACAAATACCTTTTTTGAGTTAAAACTGTAATATATTACTTTTAAAAGTAACTTTACCCAACACTGTTCCATACACACACTTAAAGTGCACATGTTTTAAGAATCAAGCAAAAATGATCAGTAGTTAAAGTTATAAAACACTCACAAACTGAAAGAAAAGAAAAAGAATACTACTTTTTAAAATAAAGCACTGAAACGGTGAGGAGAACAAACAATAACAGACAGCCTTCCCTTCTGAAACCGTCTTCAGCAGCTTGGACCCTAATTGTCCCCCAGGAGAAAACAAAAGATAGAAGCAGGATCCAGTAGGAGAAGAGAGCGGTCCAGTGAGCAGACGTCTGAAGGGAGGCAACAGAGATCCACTGGGAGGACAGAAGATGAGGTCTGAAGTTTGCTTGTTTGTCAATGAGAGTTCACACTTTGTAGTCCAGCTCTGCGTTCATCTTGGTGTACATTTCATAGATGGCGTCATTAGTAGCTGTGAAGTTTACAAGGAACTGCCGCACTTTGTCCAAACATTCTTCATCTTTGACCTCTCGGCCTTTAGAAAGAGCTCTGAGAAAATCGGATCTGTATGGAGCGGCATATAGCGCTGCCTGAAGGGAATGAAAACAGGGAAAAGCTTAATAGGATTTTTCAGCCATTTATAATATTACATTATATCATGACAGACTTGTCTACAGGTCACTCTTTAGAAAAAGGGGGATGATATTTATATTAAAATAACTATTTAATATTGTTTTATATAATATATAAATACTAGTTTATTTCTATTTATTTTTCAGTGTATTTTCAAATAATAAGTCACTTATACTCACAATTTAATCACAAGAACAGCAATATTGTGAGGCAATTTAAGTTTAATATATTTTGAAATGTCTTTTATTATTCGTTCAGTTATTTAATATTGTGAGAAAAGCTGAATTTATATGAAAGCTGCTTAATATTTTTGTGATAACAGAGATTTTTATATAATATTTTAATTAATAGGTGGTTCTAAAGAGCATTTATCTTTAGCATTAAATCTTCTGTAACATTACAGTGACATTAACTGGCATTTTGATCAATTTATTGCATTTTGTTTTTTAATAAAAGTAGTCATTTTATATTTTAAGAATATATTACTTATAAGCTTTGTTAATGATAGTGTATCATGATTTCCATCAAAAATAATATGTAGGATATTGTTTCAACATTAATAATAATAAAACATATTTCTGTTTTTAAATGTAAAAGATAAGCATAAGACTATTAGAATGATTTTATGTGATCATGTGACACTGAAGACTGAAGAAAAATTAGCTTTGGCATCACAGAAATGAATAACATTTTTAAATATATTAAAACTAGTGCTGGGCAAAAATTAATCAAGATTAATCAATTACAAACTAAATAAATTTCAAAATAAAGTAGGTTTGTTTTGACAATATATGTGTGTGTGTCCTGTGTATATTTATTATGTATATATAAATACGCACATGCATATATTTGAGAAAATATATTTGAGAAAATTAGATTTAAAATATATACGTATATGAAACAAATTATATATAAATGTAAATATCTATGTAACAAAAATTTTTTGTATAGTTTTGTTTCTATGTATGTGTGTGCATCACATATACATAATCCTTTTATATATAATACACACACATATATTATGTCAAAACAAATGTTTATTTTGGATGTGATTAATCCCAATTAACCTTTGCCCAGCACTAATTAAAACAGAAAACACTTTGTTTAAATTATAATAGTATTTCACAATATTACTATTTTTGCTGCTTTTAAATTGTTAGCATAAGAAACTTATTTTCAAAAACATAAAGTCTTACTGACTGCAAACTTATGGATGTTTGTGTTTTAATGTATTAATTTATATCATTTTATTTTCAACATCCTAATTTATTTAATTATTTTTTTAAAGAAACCTACCTGAAATAGCTTCTGGACAATCCAGCCATGATACTTCTTTAAAGCCATCTCATAAGCTTTGGTGACGTTGACTTTGATGAGGTTTGGGTTGTTATCGTCTTTATCACCATCTACTAGACTTTGGAGAAGAACCTGGATAAAGCGCAGCCCCCTAACAGAAGGGTTAAAGGGTTAGGTTAGTTCACCTAAAAATCAAGAGATGCTCCAATTTTATATACAAGGAATATTAATAATAAGCATTCTATCACATTCTATAATCTGATGACGTAAAACATATGAGAACCAGGGGCAGAAATCAAAGAATCAAAGGTCTTACAAAAATGAAAAATCTGCTCACTTAATTATCACCTTCATGTTGTTTCAATGCTCTGAGACATTTGTTCATCTTCAAATTAAGATATTTTAGATGAAATCCGAGAGCTCTCTGATCCTCCATATAAAGAAACAGTCATTACATGGTTCAAGTCCAGAAAATTAACCAAAAACAGTCTCAAAACATTCCATGAGACTTCAGTGGTTCAGCTGTAATCATACGAAGCTCCAAGAACACTTTTGTACACCAAAAAACTGTAAAAACATCAAATTCTGTTGCATGTTCACTACGGCCAATTCTATGCTTGCATGCGCCGCTGCTCACTCTAATGGCAAATACATTGTATTAACCGTAATAAACGTGCACCCTGAGCTGATGCTAAAGGGAAGATATAGGCAACGTCATATTTACAAAAGTGTTTTTGAAGCTTCATGTGGTAACAATTGAACCACTGAAGTCACATAGAATGTTTTGACAATATGTTTGGTTACTTTTCTGGACTTTGAACGTCTTGTGATCGTTGCAGTCTATGGAGGATAAGGGAGCTCTCAGATTTCTTAATTTGTGTTCTGAAGATGAACAAAGGTCTCAGAGTTTTGGAATGACATGAGGATGAGTAATTAAAAACAGATTTTTCACCTTAAAAATCTGTTATTAATTACTCATAAATCTGTAATTAATTACTACTATTAATTACATCCTTTTTTGCTGGGTTCCCGCCTGTCTTAATTCCTTCTCATGGAAAAAAAAACTGCTTTCATGAATGCCTGAACAAAACATCTATAATACTATATTTAATGGTTTGGCTACACAAGCATGTACAAATGGATACCTGAAGTGTGTGCATCTTCCCTTTAATTTTCTGACTGTGGCATGTTAAAGGTGTTGCATGTAAGTTTTTGACTCTACTAAGGCATACAAATACCAAATATTTTTGCAGATATATATTTTTAAATATGTGCTAAGTTAACATAGGCTACTTGTTTAACAATAGCTTTTAAATACACAAATCGGCAATATTAAAGTGGTTTAAAACATCTCTTCTTTAAATTCTATTGGTCTCAGCTATTTAAATAAATTGTTGATTAAAGGACTTGGGAAAATTCAGTCAAAAGATTGTTTTTCACTTTAATCCATGTAATTATTTTAATGGGGTATAAGGCAAAAAAAATGACCAAATTAACAAATCGTCACCTTAGAATTATAAGGTTCTCTCTGATGTTTTTGTCAAAATTGAGTTATTCACATATTTTTATTAAATGACAACTTATTTACATTATGTGATGTTTTTTATAAGTTGTTTACATTTTAAGACTTTTTATTTAAAAAACAAAAAAGGTTTTATCTACAAAGTCAAAAAAGGTTCTTTCTGTGAGACAATGAGCATTTCGAATGCACGCACGAGGACCAATCAGGATCAGCTTTCTTTGTCATTTCGCCGGATTGCTCCGTTGACAGCGGGAAAGACCGGAAAGAAACACAAAATCAGAATTGACTAAATAATGCCGCACCACACAAAATTGAGAAGAAACCTGAAACTGAAAAGATGTGTGTAAATGTGATGATTTAGAAGCATTTTTGACATTGAGATGAAATGTTAAATTTTACATTGTTGAAAAAGCAACAGGAACTAAAAGAATTTATATATAAAATGTGAAATATTTTTATTTGTGGATATATAGTCAGTGAAACATTTTGCAGTGTTTATTAAACTCATTTGCTCACTGTCTGCTTTCTTTTAAAGTCTTTAAATTTGATATTAAGCCTTGAAGGGCAAATACTTAATTAAATCTATGGGACATTTAATTCAATAAATATAATTCAATAGTTCATATAAAGCATAAAAGTCAATAAATATTACCATATTAATTACATAAAATTAACAGCTGCACTGGATAAAATATTTAGCACAGCCTTGTATGCTTAATTTGAACAAAAAAATATTCATCCTAAAACATTAAATAAATGTTGCAGAAAGCAAAATTTTACTTTCTCAAGCATCAACATGTTGTTACAACACCAATTTATATTTTTTGTGATTGTATTTCTTGATAAGTAATGCTTCAGTTAATGATCTGCCAGATAGAACCTTATAATTCCAAGCAGATTCCATTTGCCCTGTTTGTTTTACCCCAACTTGCAAACTTAAGAGAATTTTGATAATTTACATTCAGAGTACATTTAGGGTCTCTGTCATGTTATTGTATGAAAGAGAACTGTTACACACATATTGTTTACTATATGTAATACAAAAACTTTGAAGCTCAATACCTCAAAATCATTTAGAACGCAGATAGAACCTTATAATTCCAAGGTGACGAAATACTTCTCTCAGCAAGGCCTGGTCATGGACTAACATGTTTCTTTGTGGAGCCAGAATACTATATGTGCCATTTCTCTAAACACAAAAACTGTACAAAATTCTTGATCTGACCATCCACATTTTGTAGAACACAAAAGCAGAAGTTTAAAAGAATTAAACTGACTGGTTCCAAAACAATGTTGCATAAAAGCTGGTGAATTAATCTCTTCTTTTTAAGATCAAAATATAGGAACTTTGAAATCCCATTATTGAAATCAATAACCGTTTCCCAGATTTACTTCTCCAAAATCAGCCAACAAAACCACACAAGGCCAGCCTTGCCTTTTTAGCCACATGAGGGCAAGTGTTGCTCCTACTTTTGGCCACTCTGCTCCATGCATCTCTTTTTCTGCTTCCAAAATTTGCTGCAGGGTTTTAAACCTGGTGGGGTTGCTGTCATACACTGCCTTGATTTTCTGTGAAACAAAGCAGAAAAGTGGGTGGAGATCTGGTTGTAAAAGTTATACTGTTTGATGCTTATCAAGTGTTTATTACTTACAGTGATGTTTCCCGCAATATCGGCCTTGATGGGAGAAAAAACTGCAGAGCCGAGGCAATCTAAGAGAAAATAAGAAAAACGAGTGAGCAATATCTGCATGCATAACCTCATTAACACTTCTGCTGCAATTTGCATGTATTTAATATGTCCTCTGAGAAGGCTGACATGCAATCTGTTTTCATATGAAAAATAGATTATATGCATGTGAGAAGGCCACATTCTTTCACAGAGCTGTGAGGTAATCCTCTTTTACATACCAGGGAATGTGGCAGATACACGGTAAATGCATTGCCACTTCTGATCCCAAGAACTCAGAGTGAACTCTGACATTACAGCCTTAAAAAAAGAGCTCTGAATAATTAACCATGCTTAGAGAGCATGACAGATTTCTGAAAGCACCCATGCGGTTCATTAAAGTTTCAGTACCACCCATTATCACATTGAGATCAAATGTATTGCCAGTCTGATAATGAAATAAACACCTGCGGAAATGGAGTCATGCTGAATCACTGATATTTCAATTCATACAACCAATAAATACTGTATATGCTTTGACCAGTTTTTGTATTAGAGTTGTTGTTTTTTTAAATATGATTTTTTGGTCAGATGTTGGCTTGCATACATTAAAATTAATAGTGCAAATATTACATGTCCCCTCAAAATTACAGCTGAAGCACGCTTGGGCCTTTAAGCCTGTCATAATTAAATAAATTGCACTATAACTACCAAATGAAGTTTCACAAAGTTATTATATTATTGAGTGATTCATTTATTCGTTTTGAAACTAATGGATTGTATTAAATATCTTTATAAACGCCCATTAAATCATATACTTAATTGGATAATTCAAAAACCGATTAATTCATGACAAAACTGAGATGCACAAATGTTCTGCTCGCTCCCGTCTTGTTTGAAACTATTTTTGTAGGCGAAAGAGAAAAAATGTCTAAAATGTTGTTTCAGAAGCTCTTTCAGTCTTGGTAGATAATAGTCAACAAAGATGGCTTGCTGTCCTAGAAGAAGGCTTAAACCTGAGACTTGGCTTGATCTCTGAGCCAGAAGGAGATTAAAGGGATGCTGGAAGAATTGTTGGAATTATAACAAAAAAAAAAATTATAATGAATACATTTTACACACCACTATGTGAAAAAGATATATTTAAAATGAGCAAAAAAAGATTTCGAAAAGAAACTCATTTCAAATTTCGAATCATATTTTCATTCAGTCTTTTTTGCAGATACTATTTATATTTTTACCTGGCAAGAACACAATACCCTACATTTACACTCTATCAATGAGATTTTGAATGGATACAGCTCTATAAATTTAGTCACATTTAAAACCATCATCATGTTTTCAGCACTCCAGTATGACCTCAGTGAAATATTCTCTGATTGTTCTGTATTCAATAGGTTAATTGGTTAAAGGCAATGCAGCTGGCGCTTACAAATAGATAAAGAATTTTTATCTCGAGCCTCATTTTACTGCTTGCCACACTTCACCCATTGAAAACGAACAATACACTAACGACCACCATGTCCCAGGTAAAGTGACTTTTAGACTGATATTAAGGACATCACAGATGTGCTTATCCTCAGTCAGAGAGAAGAGGGAGACAAATATTGATGAGGAACCGCAGACTTCAGCAAGTTTGTTTAAAAGTCATGATAATATATTATGCCTCAAAATAAAAATTTGTTGTAGTCGTTCCAAGCAATTGACGCCTAACTGTCACTAATACGAAATTGCAAGTATTTCAATAACACACAGATATTTATAAAGGGCCCCCGCCCCCCCAGTGATACCGGTATTACCAGTGTTATCACAAAGCAGTTAAACGGTTTGAAAGTTACATCACCATCACAACCCTATAGTCCTCCAACTTCCCTCAAAATATCTTCTTTGGTGCTCAACAGAAAAAAGAAACTTTTTTTGGTTTGAAGGTTTGAAGGCGAGTAAATGATGACGGGAAACTATCGTTTTAAGTTTTGGGACAGGTTTGGTGGTATGGTCAAATTTAAGAAGGGTAAACTGTTTAATTACAGATATATTTACAGAATTTAATTACAGCTGTACAATAGTATAGACTAGTGTCAAAAATATTGATATATCATTAAATATCAATACTGAAATATTTAAAATGATACAATCTTGCTTTTGGTTAGTATCAATACTGGCTTTGCTCTCTCGCACTCTCTTTTCTCACCAGCAGGGAGATGAATGATTAATAATAATATTAAGATTTTAACACTTTTGTTTTAATCAGAAAATAAGGTGAGATCGAAGTTGGAAATTCCATTATCGTGACAACACTAGTATACACAACTTTAAACATTAAAGAAAATTACTGAACAAATTACGGCTCTGACTTCAAATAATTTAAGATAAAGCTAATTCTATAAATTAAATAGGGTGTGCTATTTATTTGTACATTACTATAACATTAAAGGATACAACTTTTTATTTATTTTCAGAAATAATAATCAACACTTATATAAAAATGTAAATTTGCATTTTTTTTACATTAGCATCTCAAACTAATGATACAGTTATATTTCTATCTAATTCGTCATTGACATATAATAATTTACAGAGTGGCTTACATCATTTATTTACATGACAAATTCATTTATATATCTACATTAAATAACGAAGGCATCACTAACAGGTTTAGAAAAATATAATTCATATATAGTCTTAGTCTAATGCACTGCAAATATTTAGTTGAATGTTTTTCCCTAGACATGGTTCCTCTTGCGAATTAATGAGCTCTGTCTGGACTCTGAATGACTTGCCTGAGGTAAATGTAATGCAACATGACATTGTTTACAAGTTGATACTGGATATCCTGAAAATTATTTTTAGATTTGGTCAATTAAAAATTGGACTACATTGCTATTTTGCCGAACCAAATTAAAAATAAAACATGACAATAGTCCAAAAGTAGACATTCTTGCATGCAAACGTTTTAGACAGTGATAGATGGCATATTTTCCTCAAATGAGAGCAGCATCAGATTTGTATTTCCTAACATAGTAGTGATATGTCCACCAATGTAGAGTTCAAACCAGTGTAGCGCATTGGAAAGACCTGAGTCATCAGCATTTTGTAGTCTACTGTTTGCAAAAGGAGCATCTCTGGTTACAGAGGACACCAAAACAGCTCAAACACTATTTACATCCCAGCTTTTACACTGTGAATGAATACCCTATAATTCTAGAAAGAAAGAAAAAACACACAGCTTCCCTCACAGTCCTCCCTCCTGTTCTTTCTGGTGTTTGTATACTTCACACAGGGCTTTTTGTGATAAAGCGTGAACTCTATAAGGGCTGGGAAGCTTAATTGTCTTTCTGTGGGAGTTGGCGACATCCACAACAACCAGTGTCCCTGGTCACACTGTGACATCACACAATCATAAAATGTGTTGCTAATCTTAGTCGGCAATACAAAGTTCATCTATTGAGGTTTGCCTGCATGATTTAACTCAGACACATTTAACCTTGACTTAACTGCCTGAAGTTTCAAAGGTCCAAGTGTCTGAAATAGCTAGAGAAAATGTTCCTATTAATATTTTGTAATTTAATAAATATGTTAATCACAATACAGACCACTTGACAATTCTAGATTTAATGCATTTATAAGATATATTTATGAGTGTTAATATTTGGTTTATTTTATAAATCTCTGATAACATTGCTTACGAATTTTAGAGAAATATATTAGTATTTTGAGATTTTTCCTTTTAGAAAATGACCGTTTATTAGAATAGCAAATACTTTAATTTGCTGTCATTGAAAATCAGGGCTATTCTATTAAATATTGATTTATTACCTCTTCTTTGTTGAGTGTTGTCAGTGTTATTTAAAAAAATGCATGGAACTTTTAAAATATTTTATGAAGATTTTTTTTGTCATCAGTAGTTTTCAGAATAAAACTAAAAAGTCCCTCTTCCGTTTTTGTTATCTTATTTAAAAAATATATTTTTATCTCAAATGAGGAAGAAATGTCATCAGAGGTTTTCAGAATAAAAAATACTGTTTTCAGTGACTGAAGGGAAAAAAAAACAGAAGAGTACATTGAGAGTTAATGTGAAAACCTCAGGCTTGGCGTTTCAAGAGGCAAATTGATTTCAAATGCATTTTTTATATTAATACCAAATGAGGCTTTGAACAAAGATGTTCTGATGTTCCGTTCCACCAATGAATAGACCAGGGCAATTCAACACCAAGCCAATCATTTTTCTCAACTTCCAAAATCGAGGGCAGTGGAATTAAATTATGCATGCAATAGCTTTGTGGCCTTCTTTGTGAAAAGAAATTTGAACCAAAAAAAGATTAGTCCTCAATAACAAACAATAGCTTCTGCTTGACAGCTTTGTGAAGACTTCACCAACAACTTTAGAGGAACACTGAAGATCTTGATCAGGAGTGGAAAATCTCACCCCTGATCAAGAAGCTGAAAGTCAGAAAAGCAGAAGACATCCGACTACTGATTCATGTAACAACACGTTTATAATTATGTAACAAAATCACTTCAAAGCTTGAATCTAAATATCTGAATCTAAACATATTGCCAATAATGCATGCACTTTAATGTTACGTTTTCACTTGCGTAATTTAGCCTATTTTGAAACCGACCTTCTGAAGTGATTTTGTAAAGCGAAGAGGAATGGTGAAAACAAACCATAAAGATTTACAATAGCTATGTTTGCTTATCATATTGAAAGAGATACATTAAAATAACTTTTTGACGCCTTGAAGAAGTTGAAAACTGAAAAGTATACACTTTGAAACCTCGAAATGCTGCCCTGAAGCCCATCTGTCGTGTCATGACAGCACAGAGTTCACCCTCAAATCTGAGCTAAAACTATGAGAGATGACGGAAGAACCTTCAACCTACCGAAGAAAGGAGGAAGGTGAGACACCGCCTCGAGAAACGGCCGGGTTTCCACTTGTTTGTCGGCTGGAAGTTGCCGGAACTGGTGCTCCATTAGAAGAGCCATGATTGCCTAAATTGGGCGAAAGTGACTTTTTTTCTGCCTACAACATAAGACGAGGACACCACAGCAGAAATGAAGACAGAACCCGGAACTACCGCCAGACTGACAGACACAGCGTTCACTATTGCACTTCTGCTGCAAGCGCTGCACGGCACAGCTGGACGGCCCACTGCTCCGCCCCTTTATGCAAATATATGCAGACTCATCGCGGAAAAGTCCAACAGGTGGGCGTGGACGAGCATATCACGTCCCAGGGGCGGGGACAAAACGGTTTAGCTTTATAATATAATATCAAAGATAGTGGTTTACAGTGTACAGTTGTGTTGTTAAAATGTTATGGCATTAAAGGGATAGTTCACCCAAAACTGAAAATTCTGTCAT
Organism: Danio jaintianensis; assembly: GCA_903798115.1. Classification (NCBI taxonomy): domain Eukaryota; kingdom Metazoa; phylum Chordata; class Actinopteri; order Cypriniformes; family Danionidae; genus Danio; species Danio jaintianensis. The sequence goes on along the minus strand of CAIGQV010016645.1, from coordinate 16,388,216 downwards.
CATTTAGGCCTAGTCACCCTTTTATTGTTTGAGTTTCTTTCTTGTGTTAAACACAAAAGAACACATTTTGACGAAAGCTGGAAACCTGTAACCATTGACTTCCATAGTATTTATTTTTCCTACTATGGAAGTCAATGGTTACGGTTTTCAGCTTTCTTCAAAATATCTTCTTTTGTGTTTACACAGAAAAAAAGAAACTCATAAAGATTTGAAACCACACAAGGGTGAGTAACTAGTGAGTAAATGATCAGGTAAAAATCATTTTTGGGTGAACTTGCCTTTTAAAAAGGTAAATTAAATAATGTTCATTACACTTAAATCTGATAATCAATGTTATTATGATGAAATATCTTTTTTTACTACCACCATTAAACTACAAACAGATTTATTAATACAAACGGCAATGCAATATCTACATAAATATGTCCAGTATTGATCCATTTTAACAATGAGGTGCATGCATTTCTTATGACATCAGATTAAACGTCAACTCACTTCCACTGAGTTGGATCTTCCCAGTCCTGTTTATAATTATGTGTTCTGTGTAAAATGCTAATTATATGTGAAGAAAAACTGAACAACAAGCTCCTTTTAGATGTTACTTTATAAAAAGCTGATTAAAAGGTTCATTTTGTCTTACGATTAAACACCTGATCCGTGTTTTTGACTTCAGAAGAAGTTAAGGCTTGAACAAATGAACAAATTGAACAAGAGTGACTTAGTATCGTCTTAGTGGATTATTTAAAAGGAACGAACTAACCAAGGAGCGGCTCAGATTAGATTCTTTGCTGAAAGTTTAGGGGCCTCATACTGTTAATAATTAAAAATGTCCTTTACCCTGTTGACATTAGAGGTTTAAGCGGGGAGTGTTCTGATGACGATAAGACACAATTATCTGGTCACCATTAAACATTCACATCCAATGTTTAATTGATTCACCAGTAGGCTTAACCCACAATGACCCAGAAAGTCATGTCATTCTCTTTTCATTAATACTGCCATCAGATTCCCTTCTTTAATTCACACCTCAGCTGACTGCTCGTTTTTAATCAATATTTAATCTTCTAAAGTAGAGCATTAGACACTGCTGTCACCTTTACTGTAGATCTCATTAACTATGAATATGCCTGACAATAAAATCAAATCAGGCTTCTCAAATCAAATCAGACAAAAAAAAAACCTTCTGATATCATTATGGAATGAGTAGCAATAATACCATAATATTATTTAAAGATTTGTAAAGGCCATTTGGGTGATAGAGTGAGGTTTCAAAACATTTAGTGCAATTTAATAGCTTTTCTAGATTAAATCGTCTTAGCAGAGTTAAAATTGTTTATAAGATTAATTATCCATTAATGTAATGGGTTTGACCACAATTCATGCAATAATAACTGTATAATCAATCACACTGACATGCTTATCGTGTAAAGACTAAGACTGCATCCAAAATTGTAAACTTCTCAATTAATAATAGTAATTTAAAACAAAGTGTGTGATGATGAGTAACAAGTTCGAATTTACGGTACATTTACTATTGCTACCTCAGTAGTTCTCAGCACTTTACTATTTTACATCACAGTAAAGGAGCTATATGACCTATATTTCTTAAGTGTGCATTTAATGGATACTTTACTATCACACAAGGTCACAGAAGAGGATTTTTGAGAGAAGAGAGGCATTGAAGCACCCCAGAAAAATGTATTTCATCTATATTTGATGTTTGTCTTTACATCTGGGAGACATAATTATTAGAGTATTTGGTATCTGAAAATACATGTATTAAACATTTTCATTTGAACATGAAATAGATGTTGATAATATGCCTTTCAGATGTTTATTGTGTTTATTAACATAAAGTCTTGCAGGTGTGTGCTATCTGGATAACTGATGCTCATAAAATGACAACATGGCGAATGTAGTACATAAAGATTATATTTCTGATTCTCACATTTGTACTATATATACTTTTTATTAGTCATAAAGTATATAATTAAGTGTGAATTCAATGGACTTTACTATCCTATGGGGCCACAGGAGTATGTAGGTGATGTGATCAGGGGCGTAGCGTACATTTTAAAAGTGCTGACAGCTGAATGAGATCCAAAAGTTTATGTTCATATAATTATTAATCACCTGTTTCTAAATGGTCTGGCTCTAGTGGTACTTCTCACCCAACATTATACAATATATAATAGCCCCATGACACTGGTATTGCTGAATATGGGTTTAACCTATAAACTGTAAACAATCAGTAACATGTTTTTTTTAAACTGGGTATATTGAGGTGCCATTATTTCCCTCACAGTTCAACAACTGAATATTAAAATTAAACTTTTACAATTAACAAGCTTCTTTTGACAGAATAACCCCCAAAACTAGAGACTAATTGTCTCATGCAAAGTTAAGGATAGTTCACCCAAAAATGAAAATTCTGTCATCATTTACTCTCACTTAATTCCCTTGTGCCAAACCAGTTTGATTTTATGCCTATTTCTTCTGGAAAAAGCTGGAAACCTGTAACCATTGACTTCCATAGTAGGCCTATTTGTTTTACCAACTATGGAAGTGAATGGTTACAGGTTTTCAGCTTTCTTTAAAAAAAAAATCTTCTTTTGTGTTCAACAGAAGAAAGAAACTCATAACGGTTTATAACCATCTGAGAAACTGAGTAAATATTTTGGTGAACTTTCTCTGTATGCGACATCTCCATGTTTTGAACATGACTTAATTTAAAAAAAAATGTCTATTTTGTTAGTTTTTTATTAGTTTAAACGTTTGCTACTGTAACATTTTATGTCATATTGCTCTAGTTATCCGATAAAAAAATAAGTGTAGAAAACCCACATCATACATATCCAAGTAACTCGCTTCGCTTTATAAACCCCTCCCTGCTTGTACCTCGCCACTCGCCGTAGGTAACCAGGAAGTAGAGGCGTAACCAAGTGGACCGCTTCTCTTTTGGTGTTTTGTTTACACATCCACCGTCGTTAACCGCTTTCCTCTTGACTACAGTTTCGTTAAAATACGCACAACTTTTAACGTGAATATAGAACTGACTTAGCAAGTTATAACATCTACTGACTTCATTTTGTAGTGCGAACAATAGTAGTAGCGTTAATAAGGCAGTTGCAGCATTATGTTGTCATGACTGCTCCAGTGATCGCAAGTCAAGACTTAAACCCGACCTCCGCAGACCCATGGCTCTCCCGACGCTCTCCGCGCACTGGCCGAGTCGAGTGCGGACCCTGGAGCGGCAGCTGGTGCGGCAGCGGGAGCAGGAGGCGCGTCTGAGGCGGCAGTGGGAGCAGCACTCGCAGTACTTCAGGGAGCAGGAGGTCCGCAGCAGCAAACAGGCGCAGTGGAGCTCACGACAGTCCTTTCATCGCAGGTGCTTATGCCTCCTGTAGCTTATGCATTAAATTTGTTATTGAAACCATTGCCAACACTTCAGCCAACAACAACAACCTATGAGATAGTTTTCCGCCAGAGTTTCCAAAGCATCAATACATTAAGATTTCGGTTATAATGCTGCTGGAAAAAACAGCATATGCTGGTAAGGTATGGTTTGACGCTGGTTTTTGCTGGTCAAGACAGGATAAACCAGCGTCAAAGCATACCATACCAGCATATGCTGTAGTTTTCAGTAGAGATTTTTTGTTTAGTTTTTTGTATTCAATGTAAAATAAAATAATATTACAGATGCTATGTGCCGATGTATATTCAGTATTTTCAACTTGAATCTGGCCTAAATAATGTCTATTGTCATTACAAATAAATTCATTAAAGGGATAGTTCACCCAAAAATGAAAACTTCCTTACCATTTTCTCACACTCAAGTGTTTCTAAAGTTCATTCATTCATTCATTTTCTTTTCGGCTTAGTCCCTTTATTAATCTGGGGTCGCCACAGCGGGATGAACCGCCAACTTATCCAGCATATGTTTTACGCAGCGGATGCCCTTCCAGCTGCAACCCATCACTGGGCAAAATTCATACACACTCATTCACACACATACACTATAGACAATTTTTAGCTTACCCAATTCACCTATACCGCATGTCTTTGGACTTGTGGGGGAAATCGGAGCACCCGGAGGAAACCCACGCGAACACGGGGAGAACATGCAAACTCCACACAGAAATGCCAACTGACCCAGCCGAGGCTCGAACCAGCGACCTTCTTGCTGTGAGGCGAACGTGCTACCCACTGCGCCACCGCGTCGCCGTTTCTAAAGTTTTATGAATTTATTTCTTCTGTTGAGCACAAAGCAAGATATTGAAGAGTGAAGAGCAGCAGCAGCCATTGGCATCCATAAAATGTTTTGTCCAACGTTCTTCACTATATCTTTTGTTGTGTTCAACAGGAGGAAGAAACACAAACGGATGCGTAAATGAAGACATGATTTTCATTTTTGGGTGAACTATCCCTTTATCTGAATAATTAGAGGAGAAGGAGATAGTTGAAGAATCTACAAAATCCCATAGATTTGATTTCTCAGGCCAGAATATTATATAATAATTGAATGTATCATATTTAAGCCACAATATATTAATACATGTTACAATGGACTTAACGTAGACAATGAAATCAAAACTAACCATTATGATTTTGTTAGTTCACATTGCCAGTTTTGCGGTGAACAATACATCTGTGCATGTCAAAAACAAAAATTATTTGCCCTTGTAATTTAAAATTAAAATCTGAAAATGCACTTCCTGTTTGTTTTCAGTTCAATTCTCAGATTACATCTGTCTGCGGTATTGGGTGTGCTTAACATACTTAACCACGTCCCTCCAACTGTCGGTTTTGACAACAAACAGAAATGGTGAGGAGGAGGTGTCTGTTAGGTTGTGATAAATCTCCTGAAACCCATTTCCTGATCTTTCTGAATGAAATGCCTACTTTACTACATTCAATCAGCTCACAGTAGAAACGCCCACTGTTTTCTCATTTAATATTCTGTTTCTCTAGGAACTAGGAAAAAAGAACGGTCGCAGATTCCGGTTCATGCGGACTTTAAAGGGATAGTTCACCCAAAGTCATTTTCCCGTCTTTTTTGTTTGAATGCAAAGATATTTTGCGGAATGTTGGAAAACAGAAGGGCAAATGCTGGTTTCCAACATTCTTCAGAGTATCTTGTTTTGTATTCAGCAGAAGTAAGAAATTTAATTTAGAATCACTTGAGGCTGAGCAAATGGTGAGGAAATTTTCATTTTTGGATAAATTAGGCCTTTAATGAAATAATTCATTTAAATTGTTAAATATGACACGTTATTGAATATGATATTTTTACCTTTTATTAAGGCTGAGAAGTCTTTCTGAGAAGTAAAAACTTCAGTCTAATGCACTCTGCATTAGTTCAATCACTCCTAGTTTTTGACAGTACTGGTTCTGAAAGTATCTTTCCCAAAAGATGGGGAAATTGCATGATCATACTGCAAATCAACTTTAAAAAGGTTATAATAACAGAACAATATTTATGTGAATAAAAAAAACTCATTGTCTTGGTCTTGTAGCATGTCAGCGTTTCAGCGGGACCGCATGAGGGAGGAGAAGCAGCGGAAACTGGAGGAGCGCAGAGAGCGTCTGAGGACGATGCTTCAGGAGGAGAGAGATCAGCTGGAGGCAGAGCTCAGAAATATTCATCCAGATAGAGACACGCTGGCCAGACAGCTAGTGGAAAAAACAGACGCCCTACGTTCTGCTAGAGAAGAGAGAAGGAAAAATGTATGAACACTAATTGTTCTGTCATAAAGCCCTGTTATGTTATGTTATGTTATGTTATGTTATGTTATGTTATGTTATG
>CAIGQV010016645.1:16355283-16366361 GCA_903798115.1 Danio jaintianensis | reverse complement strand
GTTTAGGACATTTGCTCTGAATTTTCCTACAAATCTGACTTTTTAGCATGTGGTGTCCCCCAAAGTTTGATCCTGAGACCTTTGTATGAAATGACATGCTTAAATATACAATTTACATATTCAGTGCTTAAAAAAATATCTCCAAACTGCTTTTTATTTCCAAGATTTTAGAGAATGTGGCCTAGTCACAGCATTTATGTTTTTCTATGATTTGAGAGTCACATTTGACACTATCAATAATGATATCATTCCTAACCACCTAGAGTTTATAGCTGACATTCAGGTCACAGCTCTCAGCTATCTAAAGGTTAGGATAATTGCTGTTAATTTTTTCCTACAAATCAGACTTTTTAGAATGTGGTGTCCCCCAAGGTTCGATCTTGGGACCTTTGTATTATATGACCAAATGTTAACAAATGAGCAAAAAAAAAATCTGAATAATATCAGAACAAAAATATATTAATTTAAATATAATTTAATATATTAATATTAATTATTATATATTAATACATTAATATTAATAATAAATAATAATTTAATATAATTAATTTTAATATAATTAAATATATTAATAAAAATATAATATTTGATTAAAAGAGTGATCTAAGTGTACCTTTTGTGGCCCTTGTACATCAAAATGTGCAGCTTACAGTTTTTTTTGCACTGAATTTATGAAGTGTGGGGAGAAACTGCCTACCTTGGGGAACAGAGCTGCCATCTCATTCACAGCCACATGTATTCTTTCTGCGCAGGGTACAAAGCTATTAGAGGACAAAATGAGAGATGCTTTATTAAAACCTTATAATAAAAACCATCGCAAATGAGTTTTGAAAGTGAAAATTTAAGCTAACCCCACAGCAAACATTTACAATGCAAAGGAAAACATAATTTGACTATACTATTGCATTCAATATTGTTTCTGTCTTTTAAAATACCTTTTGTTGAATAACAGTGATCCATTCGGACTTATAACAGTACACAGAAAAATTACAGATATATATAACTTCAAATTCTGTGCAATAATCCACGCCAAACCATGCAGATTTATTTGTAACGTTAGCTGTGCAGCAGACACGATGCATCTTCAGCATAAACCCTATTTTAGAGGGTAAATCTCATTTTAAAAATAGGTTTGGCATTTTTTTGAATCAATGAATGGAACATCTTGAAAAATCACACAGTTCATTTTGCAGTGAAATACAGACCAGTGCAAAACAAAAAGTTCAAATGTTAGATGGATGTCAGTACAAAGCCATTTCCTAAAAGAGAAACCAACATGAGTTCCTGCAAACAAAAGTGAAGTTGAGAAGAGAGTGCAAAGCCTGAGACATACTAGTAATCATGCACGTGACATTCGTGTTGAGATTAGTGGGTGAGTTCTGAAGAGAGAGGTAGAGGTAGACACTGTGCCTGTGAGGCAGGGACAGAGGCCAGAGTACCAGGAGGCAGGGTTGTTGGGGTTGGCTGGATGGGGAGCTCTGAGGCAGAGGGGCTGCATGGGTGACGGGGGTTTGTCTGCCCAAGGCACCAGTGTGCTGAAACAACCCAGACTGTGTCTAAGTCTGCGGACACTCTCCCTCTGCTCACATGGTGCACTGGTGGGGGAAAAAGACAGATCGGGACCCAAACAGAGCGCGGCCCCCGACAGGACACAGACAATTGAGAACAGACAGAAATGTATGAATGGACTTATAATGGATTTCATGATTGGGAAACAAGTAATAAAAAACAACAACAAAAAAAAAAAAAAACAAGCAAAAACACTTTTCAATAATGAGGTACAAACATTCTTTTCTTTAAAAAAAGGAAATGTTTCTTGGACAAAAATCACTGAAGTAAAAGCTGCTGAAAATTACTTTGTCATCACAAGAATAAATTTCATTTTTATATTAAAATAGAAAACCTATATCAACAATGTGGAAATAATATTGCAGCAATGTATTGTTTTATTGTACATCTATTTTTTAAAAATCCTACCGACCCTAATTGATGAAAAAAAAAAAAAAATGTAAAAAAAAATTTATATTACAGATTTTCAAAATGTAATCTTGTAATCTAAGCACTTTAAAACTTGTGTAAAAACTAAATACATTTTTTTTTGGCATAATTTATGCACCCTCACGTGGATCAAAACCAGTTTCTTAGTAGATATTTTGAAGAATGTTGGTGGCTAAACAATTTCAGTTCTCATTGATTTCCATTTTCATTTCTGTCCATATAGTAAAAATCCCTTTCTTCAAATATTTTCTGTTGTACCTCATTTTAACATGAACTTGCTGTGCAATATGAAGCTAAGAGAATACTTTTGTGAGCACATAATACAAAAATAATGACTTCATTCAGCAGTTTCTACTCCTCAGTGTCAGTAAAGGGTGCACATTCACAAGCACTAGTGACTGATGTATAAATGTCAGAATTGCGACACAGGAATGTGCACCCTATACTGACACTGAGGAGAGAAGATGGTTAAATAAATTTGTTATGTTTGTTTTATGTGTGCATAAAGATATTTCTCTTAAATGGCATAAGGGTGAGCAATTAATAACATACTTTTAATTGTTGGGTGAACTAACCCTTTAAGGTGCAGAGGTACTGTAGATTTAGGATTAGTATTTGACTATACTACATTTACTGTATAGTAAAATAAAATGCATCCATATTTCATTTTATGCTCCACAGAACAAAAAAGAAAAATACACCTCATAAAGACTTTTGATTGGTTAGTTTATTTTTAGGTCTGTTCTACACTGTAAAAAATGAAATGACAAAAAATCAAGACAATAAATATTTTTATGTTGCTTTAACCTATTTTAATAAGTGAATCAGGTTTCAACTAAATGTTTTTAAGTTATACAAAGTTTAACTTAATATTTTTTTAGTCCGTTTGATTAATGTAACCTGAGATGACTAGAAAAGTTCATTTGATTTATGGAGGCAGCAAAAACATTTCAGTGTATGCTACTGTTTTAAGTAAAACATTTTCGGTCTGAACCAAATGAACCAAGAGAACTGAACTACACCCTAAACAATGAGGAAACAATTTGTACCCAATTCATGAAAAGTGCCAACATTTACATGTGGATTTGTTAAATATGTGGCAGAAGTTAACAAAAGACAGAAGGGAATTGAATGACCTCAGTTTTTTTTTGATGATGATGATGATGTAAGAAAAACGAGATATTTAAGGCTCACCTCTCGTGATTGTTCTCCTGCGCGGCCCTCAGAAGCTCCTGGATGTTCTTGGTGATCTGCTCAGTTTTCCGGATGACGTCTTCGGTGCTGGGCAGACTGGGGTCCAGCTCACACTCGTGGTCCTCCAGCTCTGGGATAGAGCCGCTTTCTCCCATCCAGCCACTGCTGCGAAGACGACATCTCCGGCCAAAACTGCAGGAGGTCGTATAACAGAGCGAAGAAGGCGTCAGAATGAGTAATGCTGGATACATGGTTAGCCTACTTGATGCCTTTACAGCATCATTAGCGCATTTGGCTAAAATAAAGGAGATGCAGTACTTATTTAAAGAGGGGTGGGGGGGGGGGGTTTGTTTGCCAGCAGAATTTGAGAGAGGGGTTATTTGAGTTTTAGGTTGTTAAAAGGGAAGTGGACACGCACCCGGAGTCATCCAGATCAGATTCGTTGATGGTGTTGTCGTAGTCGCCATCAGACACACTGCACTGCTTGTCAAATTTGGAGGCCTAAAGAGACCAAAAATAAAAAAATAAAATACAAGGTAAAAGAATGTGAAGTCACTAATGATATAGATAATGTGCGGGATGGTTTTGGAAAAAAAAAATCAACATGTATAGAAGCTTGTTTCTGCCACAGAATAAAAAATTACAAAATGTGACTTCTCACGTTTTCACATTTCTCCACAGTATTCGCTTTGAATGACAGTTTTGAGTTTGCATTTTCTATAGTAAGACAAAATCTGAAATGCAAATGATGAGCTTAGAATTATATATACATACATACATACACATTGTGATATTGTGACATTGTGAAGCACTTTGGTCAGCTAAGGTTGTTTTTAAATGTGCTATTTAAATAAAAACTTAAAATGAATTGAAATATCTTAAAATTATTTTTTAAATATGCTAATATAAAGCTAAAAGTTAATAAAATAAACATTTTCAATTTTTTTCTTGAAATTTCAAGTCTGTATTTCAGAGTTTTGACTTTTCTCAAAAAGTCACAATTGTTGTTATCAAAATTGTTTATATCTCGCGATGTTGACCCTTTTCCCTCAATTTTGGGTGGAAAAAATGTCAGAATCACATGATATAAAAATATACACTTTATTTTAGGTCACAATTCATGCTTTAAACAAACAATTAACTAATGCTATTGGGTCAATAAACTGCTAATTAGCTGCTTATTAATAGTTAGTAATAATCTAAAACTTTATTTGGCCTCAAAAAGTCATGTATCCACAGGTGTAGTTCAAAATAATTCATGAGCATCAAAATACTATTATAGTTATATATTGTAATATCATGCATGTATACATCATACATGGCATGCAAGCACGCGCACACACACTTATACATACACACACACATGCACACACGCAGGCACACGCACACACACACACACACACAAACACACACGGTCCCTATTAAGGTGGAAGTTAGGTTTAGGTATTGGGTAAGATTAGGGATGTAGTATAAAATACTTTATAACTACTTAAAATAGTTAATATCGCAATAATAGGCAGGTAATAAGCCAGTAGTTAATTACATGAATTGTGGCAAACTAAAGTGTTACCTATAAACTCAAAATTCACATAATTTTTTTCAGAATTCATTCTTTTATCCTCATAATTTAGAGATCAACTCTGGCAGCAACAAACTTTCATACACGTGTGATATAGTTCATATAGATTTTTGAAGTCAACATTCAGGAAATGGTCAATAGAGTAGAAGCAAGCTTTTAGAATTAGAATCAGTAGATCTTTGAGAAGCATCACAAGTTAAAAACCGGTTAGTGGAGTCTTTAAATGTTGTCAAGTGAACCGTCTTTGTTCATCATTAATATACTTCTGGCTAAAATTTAAATTTAGTGTTGTCAAAATTACAGATAAGCTACTTCCTTTCCAAGTTAGTAGTTACATTTGAGAAAATGTACCAATGTCAAGTCAAACATGTTTTTGGAGAGAACACAAAGCACAAATCAAAGGCTTTTAAATTAAACTCAACTGTGAATGACTAAAAATTCATAATATTTCTCTTAAAATAGTATTTTACTATTACTAAAGTAATTGGTAACACTTGAAAGGGTGTTTATAAGACATCAATCATTAAACCTTTATAATCATGACATGACGAGTCATTAATGTGAATGAGATTTTATGCATGCTTATAACAACTGTTATTCGCTCAGTTGTGACATTGTAAATGCAAAGATGACATTGTTTGTTATGACAACTTGACATAAACAAATACATTACAACCTGTTTTTGTATTTTTGACAACTTGGCATAAATCTGTCATAAACATGATTGCCATGAAGCCGTTATAATTGTGTCATGAATATTTTTCTGATCACGTTTTCAGTGAAAAAAAGTGGTCAAATCATTTTTAACAGCATTATTAATATTTATTGACATTTTAATGAAAAAGGCAGCTTGTACCACTGAAAACATAAGCAGAAAAATATTCACCTCATGATGCCTCATGACAATCATGTTTATGATAGATTTATGACAAGTTATGTTGTTTTGGTAATGTCAACAGTTGTCATGCATGCATAAAATCTCATTCACATTCATGATTTGTGTCATGTGTTGACCACCACTTCAAGTAATTTACTATTACTCAGTATTAGTATTACTATTATTTTGTAGTTTCTATTACTAAAGCTTTCAAAACCCTTTAAAGGTCCTATGAAGTGCTTTGAAATGTGCATTTTTATTCTATGTTTGACGTAATCTCAACCGAAACATGAAGAAAGGGTGGGACATAGTGTCGCTCCTAACCTTTTTAAAAAAAACAACCAATATCGTTTTGTTTTATCACCACTCTGCCAGTGAGAGTGGCTGAGCTCAAGCGCATCAAATGTGAAGCATCTTGAAGGGGGCGGGGTATGTCAAATACTAGAGAGCATTTGATTGGTCACGATTTGATGAGAACCTGATGTGGTGACATGAAAAAAACGCGATAAACTACAAGCCTTACATCAGTTTTAGATCTTCTAAACATGAATTTGGTCACTGTTTTGAAGCACATTAACCTAATTAGATATCCTAAAAACTAACAATACTGATACTAACATCTAAAAAACTTTATTTTCATTTCATGGGACCTTTAAAATCTTACTGAGACTGAATTTTAAACAGTAATGTATCATGAATATTCATCAGGTTGGTCATCTTTGTTTTTATAACTCCTATTACAGCAGATGTAAAAGCTAAAGTAAAGTAGCTGTGAAATAGAGTGTATTCAGGGGTAAAAGCGAGGTTAGAGCTGAATGTAGGTCATGGTTCTGATCAGTGCACTTCTGTAATGTGAAGTCACACATTTATTGTAAATATATTTGACAGTCTCAGTGAAGCATGATCTGCTGTGCTCAAGGATAGAGGTAATGGGGTCAGACGCCAGCAGCACTTCACTGGTGTAACAAAATACTGAAGCAGTGTGTTGTCAGGGCGGCACCGGTCATTGTGCTGGGTTAATTAGCCACATGATGTCAGAAAAATCTATTTAATGTTCTACACAATAACTTGTCCACTTTCTGTCCACTACTCACATCTTTCTGTGAACATGAATGCAAACATGCATTGATCATCTGACATATAAAAAAATAAATCAACATGCAACTCTTTCTTTATTTCTCTTTTGTCATTTCTTTCATTCATTCATTATTTCTTAAATTTCTTTCTTCATTTGTTTTTTTTTTCTTGCATTTTCATTTATTTTTTCTTTTCATTTTGACTTTTTCTTTAGTTCGCTCACTTTTTTCCAGCTTGTAAGGCTAACTTGTCCAAAGTAATCAACAAAGTTCTTTTCTTTGTCCATTAGTTCTGTCTTTAGTTCATTCCTTCTTTTGTTCACTCTTTTTTTCCTTTCGTTTTTTTTGTTCATTAATTATTTCTTTGTTCATTTTTTTTTTTTCTTTATTTCATTTCTTCGTTTATTCTTGTATTTTGTATTTACCTGTCCAAAGTTATAAACAGAAAAAAAAAAAAGCATGTTCCAATAATGGGTATGAATGTTCTGTCTAATAAAATATGCTCAATGAATTTTCTACAGATTGGGAAAAAAGTATTGAATATCCTATCCAGCATCTTCTATAAATTATTTGATCAATAATACAGAGTATAATAACTTATTAGACTTATTACAAAATAAACGTATATATATATATATATATATTAATATAAACATATGAATTATATTTACATTAATTGATTACTGATAATGATAACGCTACAATAATAATTACATACACATAATTCATATTTTCTATTTTTAAATGTAGGTAAAAAGTTATTTTAAATTGTAATAATATTTCTCAAATTTACGGCTGGGCGGTGCGGTGGCGCAGTGGGTAGTGCTGTCGCCTCACAGCAAGAAGGTCGGTGGTTCGAGCCTCGGCTGGGTCAGTTGGCATTTCAGTTTACATGTTCTCCCCGTAGGTTTCCTCCGGGTGCTCTGGTTTCCCCCACAAGTCCAAAGACATGCGCTATAGGTGAATTGGGTAAGCTAAATTGTCCTTAGTGTATGTGTGTGAATGTGTATGGATGTTTCCCAGTACTGGGTTGCAGCTGGAAGGGATTCTGCTGCGTAAAACATGTGCTGGATAAGTTGGCGGTTCATTCCACTGTGGCGACCCCTGATTAATAAAGGGACAAAGCCGAAAATAAAATGAATGAATGGCTTTCACTGTATATTTGTTGATATTGCTAAAACTGCTTTTTATCATTTTTTTCTTATAATCACTCAAATTTTAAATGTTTGAATAATCAAGTAATATTGATCAACTGAATTCAACACTATCAGAAATAAAGGTACGCGAGCTGTCACTGGGGTGGTGCTTTTTCAAAAGGTACACATTTGTACTTATAAGGTCCAAATTGGTACCTCAAAAGTATATATTAGTACCTAAAAATTAAGAGGTACACTTTGTACTTTTTAGGTACTAATATGTATTAATGGTATTATACATGGTAATATGTATTGAGGTATTAATAAGGACCTTTTAGGCACAAATCTGTACCTTTTGAAAAAGTACTACCGCAGTGACAGCTCGCGTACCTTTATTTCTGAGAGTGAAATGTAAGATCAATGGTCAAAAACAAAACAACTAAATATTTACAAACAAAACATGACATACAAAATGCACGCACGCACGCACGCACGCACGCACGCACACACACACACACACACACACACACACACACCTCCAAATATGGCTCCAACCTTCTCACACACAAATAAGCAAGCAACTCCAGCTCATCTGCATATACATATTTCATAAACAAAAGCTTGTAGCGTTGCAAAACATCTTTGAACAGATGCGCAAGCAGCAGTGGACAAGCCCTGAGCAGTGCATCCTGGGAATGAACACAGAGGCCATGAAACATAAATGCAATCTGTGAGGATGAAGATGACGAAGGCAGAAATTAAATACGTATCAGCTGAAAACAGCAGCCTCTGGATGGCTGACGGAGGGACTGTTTGTTCATGCTGATTGGCGGAGCACAACAGTAGGAGGAGAAGGGGTGGATGGGAGTGGAGGAGGAGTTTGTGAAGGAGGGTGGAGAGAGCTTTGGGACGGTCCCGTATTTATCCTTTTGCACAGTTTCATCCCGTAAACAGGACGGGAAGGAGGAGAGGAAGGGGAGGGAGGAGGAAGAGGCCACAAATACACCCTTTTCCATCTGAAAAGGGGTGCAAATGAGACTTCAGACAGAAAGTGAAAGAATTAATAAAAAGAAATTAAAATAAATAATAATTTTATCCTCCCACCTGTGTGTGTAGGTTGGTAGATAGAGTTGAAGTCAAAATTTTTAGCCCTCCTGTGAATTTTGTTTTCTTTATCAAATATTTCCCAAATGATGTTTAACAGAGCAAGGAGTTTTTCACAGTATTTCCTATAATATTTTTTCTTCTGGAGAAAGTCTTATTTGTTCGGCTAGAATAAAAGCAGTTTTAAATTTTTAAAAAAACATTTTAAGGTCAATATTATTAGCCCCCTTAAGCAATATTTTTTTCCGATTGTCTACAGAACAAACCATCATTATACAATGATTTGCCTAATTACCATAACTTGCCTAGTTAACCTAATTAAGCTAGTTAAGCCTTTAAATTGTACTTATAGCGGAATACTAGTACCTTGAAAAATATCATTTTCTGTCATCTTGGCAAAGATAGAAGAAACCAGTTATTTGAAATGAGTTATTAAAAGTATTATGTTTAGAAATGTGTTGAAAAAAAAATCTTTCTGTTAAACAGAAATTGGGGACAAAAATATACAGGGGGGCTAATAATTCAGGAGGGCTAATAAATCTGACTTCTATTGTACATAGACACACACACAAATAAATAAATAAAACAAAAGACCAATTTCTCTGGATTAATGAGGTCTGGCTTTGAGTCAAATGATAATATTCATTCTAGAAAGGTGATCATATCGTTTTCAAGTTTCAAATAATTTCTCAGAAAATTACATTTGGTCAAACTAACAAATGTGTTCATTGGCTGTGATTGAAAAATCATGGCTATTCCACCAAATACTGATTTCTCAACTTAATCATAAGTACTGTGTCATCTAAAAATGAATAAAAGCATGTCTGAAACATGCCATTTTTTTAAAGGCAGAAATGTCCAAGTGGTCTCTTCATTTTTCCATGTGTATATGTGTGTGTGTGTGTGTATGCGTATAGTAGTCAACATTTGAATTGGATCAAAAAAAAAGTTTTTCAATTGTCCTAACACAAGGATTGGTGTTGTTCAATAGTTTTAGACAATTTTGAACAACTTTTTTGATACACTTTAAATGTTGACTCCTGTACACATACATACAGTTCATGTCAGAATTATTACCCCTCTTTGAATTTTATTTTTATTTTTATTCTTCATAAGTGCTGTTTAACAGAGCAAGGACAATTTCACAGCATTTCCTACAATATTTTTTCAATTTTTAAAAGCTAATTTTATGGTCAATATTAATAGCCCCTTTTAGAAATATACTTTTCGATTGGCCTGTTGTCCAATGACTTGCCTTACTAACCTAATTTGTCTAGTTAATCTAGTTAAGAGTTTAAATTGCACTTTAAGCTGAATACTAGTATCTTGAAAAATATTAGGTACTGTCATAATTGTAATAGCGAAAGGAATTAGTTATTAGAAATTAATTATTATGCTTAAAAATTGTTGAAAAAAAAAATCTCTACTTTAAACAGCACTTAAAAATATTTTTTAAATGATTGAATTTAACAGGAGAGCTAATAATTCTGACAACACACACAGACACACACACTTAGACATGATGGATTAGTAAAATAAGATGAAAGTAATTTCTAATGTGACTACATTGTTTTCACCACAACATAGCAATAGTCAACAGTAATAATTTGTTTGCAACAAGATTCGGTTATTTAACATTAATTAGCATTATAAATTATTATAATAGGACAACAATCAAACAATCTAACATAATAAATATAAACATGCTAATATTTAAAAGTCTCTTATGCTCACCAATGATGTATTTGTAGGATCAAAAATATAGTCAAATATTATCAATGTTTATTAAAACATTTATAATATTACAATACATTTATTGTAATTACATTTATTTATAAATGTAGTTTTAGGATGTAAAAAAAAAATCCTACAATTTCTTTTTACACTATTTTATATTATATTTTTATTTCGTAAGTTATCATATCAACAGTAGTTCACTTCTAATGGTTTGTTTATTAAATTAATATTAATTGACATATTATAAACAAATATTAATTTATAAAAGAACAATATTTGATTTTTAAAATAACAACAATAACCTAGATTAATAATGCTGTAAAAATATTCATTGTTACTTTGATGCATTATCTAATGCTAAGAAATGAAGATTATTT
>CAIGQV010016645.1:16337217-16351449 GCA_903798115.1 Danio jaintianensis | reverse complement strand
GAGAGAGAGAGAGAGAGAGAGAGAGAGAGAGAGAGAGAGAGAGAGAGAGACAGAAATTCACTCTACAGCTCAGAGAAGAGACGGACAGATCGAGCCAAACCTGTTGGCCAGAATCAGTAGAGAAATGCAAAAGAGCCTCAGGACTTCATTCTCTCTATTTTTACCCAGTCAGATGTTCATCTAATGCAAAGCCACACAGTCTTACACAAATCTCACAGGTCTAATTATTCGAATCATTGACATATATAATAGTATCTGGAAAAAAAACCAACACATTTTGTGAGGGAAAACATACATTTTAAACGTTTAGCAACACACTAAGCTGGCTTTTCATGAGAGAATTAAAAGTGGTTTTGAGTCAAAACCATCCATAACTTTTAAAGTACACTTATCAGAATTTCTAATTTAACAGAAAACTGGTTGTACCTTCCTGAGATGGTAAGAGACCCTTATTTTATAACTGAGAAAATATCTCGGTTTGAGTTTTTGGTCGCTGAAAATGGCATTTATGAGTTTTAGTCTGAAAGAAAGCACCCAGTTTAACTTGTTTGTTTGACTGCATTTTGAGTTTTGATAGTCTGCAATGTCAAGAAAACAATGGTATAAATACAATACTGTCTGTTTTATGGATTTTAAGACAACCTAAAATACTGTACTTTTGGTCCTACAGATAAAAAAAAAGTAAATGAAATCAAATGATTATCGGTCAATTAAAATTATCTGTTTTTTTGTTTTGAATATCTGTGTGACAGGCTACAGCGGGCCTCCACAATTTTCATTAAAATGCTTATAAAACATCTCAACTTTACTGTATTTACAAATGCTGCTGCGTTTAATACTTGTGTTTGGTTTTGAAAAGAATAGCTGTTTTATAAATATTGGTAAAAAGACACATGTTGACAAACAAAAACTGAATCTAAAACATATTTCTAAAACATTTTCTGTCCAATTTTTTGTGATGCTTCAATAAAAAAATTTATTGTAATTGTTTTATTAGTTTAAATTTAATTATTTTAATTAAACTAATAAATTTCACAAAATAATAATAAAAAAAGTCTATTATTAATACCAAAATCTACACAAAAGATACAACTCATTAATACAACTCATTTTTTGGTTCTGGTCTCAGCCACAAATTATCGGGGAACCTTTTACAGGGTTCATACACATTTTTACTACTACAATTCCATGACTTTTCCATGATTTTTCCAAGACTTTAAAGTAAATTTTTGTGACCTAATGTTTCATGCAATGTCTACATATGCGTGGTAAAAAACAATACATGTTAAAATTTATTACAGCATATCGTAAAAGACACAACAATCTATTTAGTTTCAGCTTATATTTATATCCATGTAAAATTGATTTAGATAATGCTTACACCGCACTAATAATGTGAGAGTATGTGATTGGCCAAGGACAGAAAAGTAGTTAAGACAACTAACCTATATTCAAGTTTACAGATATCTGTTTTCCATTTTTTTTACCAAAACTTTGTGGGTTTTTCTGATTTTCCAAAACTTTTCCAGGCCTTGAAAATGCCATGTCAAAATTGCATGACTTTTCCAGGTTTTTCATGACCGTATGAACCCTGCTTTTAATAAAATACAGTTTGATTCATTCATTACCACATTAAACAATTCAGTGATTGTAGAAAATCCTCACTAATGAAAATAGAATTTATCGTTTAATAGGACAATCCTTGAATGGGTCTCACGGTTAATGGAAAAACTTTTGATATGATATCTCGAAACTGAAAACTGAAATGTCAAATTCAGTTCAATGGCATTACTTTATATTCCAAATATAATTTGATTGTGATCTCGGAGCTAACTGCATTCCGGAAACCCCGGCATAACGTACATGAATATAGAGACAGCCAATTAAAATGAGTCATGCTAATGGAAAAGCTGACTGCTGGAACAGGTTTGTGGTTAGAGGGGTTAGCATGCCAATTAAATCATCTGCAGTTTTAGACACACATATTCTGCTTTCATGTCATTGACAGCATCTTTTCCAGTGGTTTAGAGGTCAAGGTCATGCTGGTTATTTGAACACTACAGCAGGGATCACGAGATTACGTTGACATCAGCATTCCAGAGGCATTTTATAATCATAACGTGACTTTTAAATCGGCCGCAATGACGAGAAGAGGTGTTTGTGCAGGAGTTAGACAGTATGGGTTTTGCTCTTTCAACCAGGACATTCAGCGCTCACTGCTGAATCTCTGGTACCTTTTTCTGCATTAATCTCAGCTCTTCGTTCAAATTACTGTTGGCCTTCATCAGCTGTTGAATTTTGGCCTCGGAGGCTAAGAGCGCGTTTTTCACCTCCAGAAACTCCTGCACGGAAATCGGTCCATCGGAGAGATCCGAGTCCAGACTCTGATGGGAAAAGAAGTTAAACGTTAGCCAACAAACAATATGTTACAGATATATATTGTGGCACAAGACTAATTCCTAAAGACCCTGATATACTTTGAGTTAAGTACTTTTGTAGCTCTTTGTTTAGAGGTAAAAAAGTTATTTAAAATGTACTGTTTTAGTTTTAGCTAAACAGGCTGTTATGTAGAAGCAGGTTTAACAACACTATTTCATTATGATATGGCACGTTCCAGAAACTGTCATTTTGGCAGATTGACTTTAATAAGTGTTTTTTTATACTAATGAAAAAGTTGAGTTCTGAAAATCAAGTCCCATTCACACCAGGATGATTTCCGATTTTGGTTATTGCCTACATTAAACCTTTTGACTAAACAAAGGGCGCCAATTTGAGCGTACACACCAACATGTAAAGTGTCATTTAAAAAAAAACGCCTCAGTCTCATTTTTTTAGAGCCACATCTGGCTGAGCCGGATGAATGTGCCACATCTTTAGAAATCCAAAACAACTGTCTGATTTGCAGTTCTTGTCTTATTTACAACCTATTCATTTTATATATAATTAAAGTCCGCTTGAAATCCAAATTTACAATGTTTATTTTGTAGCTCACATTGTTATTCTTAAGGTGAATAATTAATCTGTGCAAGGTAATCCACTGAAATGTTGTTTTTGTTTCGTTTTCGTCTTCTATGAAAGTCTGACCATTTGGTTCAGCGTTTGAAGTGGTGCTCCTTCTGTTGACGCCAACCTGAGGGCTTCCATAGCAACTGCATATCAATACCCTCTTTTTTTACTTTAGGGAATGATGCGCAAAAGAAAGCCCTGCCCCCTACTCAATATTCCATTTCAGTTGGAAGTACATCAGCATACTGAAATAAGTCTCATGCAACTTCCAGTTCACGGTTGACTTTAAATTCATTGATTAGCAACTCCACAAACTGACTTCTTCTTCACCACCGTTTTATCAACAAAGTAACTCAGTGTTGCCCCAATGTTACAAATAATAGTACAACAGTGAATGCTTTAAGTATAGAAGCCTTGACAACTTTCAACTAGCCGCAGAGAAGGGCACAAGTATAAATCCAGCTCTAGTCCTGACCCCTTCAGGTAAGTTTGGGACCATAATACTATTACGTTAGTCTTACTTTAGTTCTGTCTGCTTTGCCTATTCGTAAATCAGTATCTGTGTCCTCATCGGATGCCACGCTGTCATAATCTGGCTGGTCAATTTCCTGACTTTCACTTCCATGACGGCTGCCCCCACTTTTGAAGAATACATCAACATTGTCTATGAAGAAGTAGATATAGCATTGATGAAACATTAACAAGAACTTTAAAAGAAATTACAGACTAAAGGTTTGGGTGTGTTGAAGAAGGCTGTACCTTTAGGACTTGGGACTGGATTTCCATGCTGGCGTCGCTTTGCATCACTTAGAATATCGATCACAAGTGTGGCAAATTCATGAGCGTTGAATCTTGCCAGCTTTTGTCTTCCCTGGAAATAATAATAAATATATATTAAATGATGTCATTGCATATTCATTGTCGGAAAGTCAAGTTGGTCTTACAGATTAAGAACCAGATCAGATGTACTTAAATTTAACACACACTCTAGTATTCTAAAACTGCTAGACACATTGCACATACTTAAAACAAGATGCAGGGGTATCGTAACATGCCTTTCATTAGTTTAATTAAAGGACAAAGATGCCCAGCTGCATAAAAGAGCATCAGCAAAGTAAAAAAAAAACAACTAATAAAAATAAATTAAAAAAAAATATCACATAACCAAATGATGCAAACTTTATTAAATCTGAGGCGAATTCAATTTCTGATGTAAATTGGTCATTTTTCAGCTGAAATGAGTCAATAACTGTAATTATGCAAATAGCTATTAGTTCAGTTTAGCTTTTCGCAGTAGTTGCTAACACACAACAGAAAAATACCTCAAGTAAATTCATAGTTTTTTCTTTCTATTGAAAGTGGAAAGTAGTTGACTGTAAAACTTCTTCAAATAAATTATATATGTACAGTACTGTGCAAAATTCCTAAGCACTCTACAAGCTTTGTTGGCCTAAGACTTTGGCACACTATATAATCAATCAGTCTCTTTATTAAAAACAAACAGAAAATATAGGAAATATGTACAAAAAAACAACAACAACAACAGAAGGACAACATTTCCTCTTTAAGCAAAAGTCTATGTTTAATGTAGCTTCCCTTGGTACCAAGCTTAAACTGTTTTGTTCTAACTGTCTTGAAATTTTCTGAAATAATGTGCTGCGTGATATCAGGCTTCTTTTAGCACTTTTCAGAGTTCTTCTTTAGGTATAGAGTGTCATTTCTTTCGTTTTCTATCCAGGTGATCTCATACAGCCTCTTTAATATTCAGGTCTGGACTCTGTGGAGGCCATTTCGTGACTGTCTGTGTTTCTTTCTCCAAATAGGATTTCACTGCAATTAGCAGATCATTATCATGCTGAAAACGAAAACTCTTACCAGTGAAGTCCTTTCCAGAAGGAATGACATGATGGATTAAAAGCTATCTGTACTTTTTAACATTTACAATTCCATCATTTCAGACAATATTGCTAACAACACTGGTAAAAATGCAGCTCAAACAGCCTCTCTCCAACATTGTCTTTCACATGTCTTATACAATTAAACCAAAATAATTCTAACTCTAACTTCTATCCTAACAAACCATACATCAACTGAAAGATAATTTATTCACCCTGAACACATTGAAAAAAATTGACAAAAACAATGTACACTTATGACTGGTTTTTTGGTAAAGAGTCACATATATCCATTACACCATCAGTAAAGCAACAGATTTAATGTTGGCCTGAAACATTTGCACAGTACTGTATATAACATGCATCTTTGTGGTCTGGGTTCTCAAGGCTAACAGTTTTCATGCAATTTCCCCTTTTTCTTTCAAATTCGTGGCATCTCTAGTTGCATGTTCGTCTGCCAAGTTTCTGCATGTTGCACTTGTTGCAGCCGCTAACACTGCATGAAAGGTGCTATTAAATGTTGCTTGACGAAGCGCAAAATCTTGATTTCCTGTTAAAAAGACTTTGGTGAAATCATAAGGTTTTTGTTTTTTTTAACTCGCCTGGTTTCGTGTTGATGAGTACTCAGGGTTGACAGGAAGGAAAGGCACAACTGTTGTCTCTGTTACCAAGGTGCTGTGGTTCTGAGTGGCCAGCCAAACTGCACCAGATAAAAAGCAAATGCTCATTGTGACGCATGCTGCACATTTCATTAGTAAATCGTTTCATCTGTTCATCAAATGCCGATTATCTCACCTGCATCGGTCTCTCGTCGATCCACTTCATCATAGACATCCATTGCCAATTCCTCAAACAAATGATCGCTGAGCTGCAATGATATTAAGAGTTATTTTAGTGGCTGTAAACTTGCATGTCTGAAGACAGGTTAAACAGCATATAAAGAAGTCTAAATGACTGACAGATAACGGTTTTGGGGGTTGGGGCCTTTTAATGGCCATCTGCTTCAGAAATAAGCCTAACAGTTTCCTCTGTGCTCACCAAGCTCACTTAAGCTTTCTAAGGCTCTGTTTCCACCTGGTAATGACATGCATTTTCACTGCTCTGATCACAAGTGGTCAGCCAAAATTCATTATGGGTTTCCATCTGCTATTAGCATGTGTTCAAATGTGACTGATATTTCATTGAGACCCTTCCCTTTTATTTTTGGAAGGTAAACAAACAAACAAACAAACAAACAAACAAAAAAGATGTGGATAGCAACTACAATTTTTATCTTTAGATTTGAAAGTTTTATTTTTGGTGCGCTTTCTCACAACATGTCGCATAATGAATGCATGTTAGGTCACTAGATTAAGTGCAGGTAGCCTTTTGTGACTGTATTAATGCATTCAATCACATCAGGGTGCTGTAAGCATTCCACAAAAACATCTTAATATCAGGTGTAAAATGGGTTTGAGTAACAAGCTGCAGATGTATAAAATTTACACATAACATTTTATATATTATACATATTATATTGTACATACACATACATTTAAACTTACACATTTATATACAGTTGAAGTCAGAATTATTAGCCCCCTGTATATTTTTTCCCCAATTTCTGTTTAACGGAAAGAGAGATTTTTTTCAACACATTTCTAAACAATAGTTTTAATAACTAATTTCTAGTAACTGATTTCTTTTATCTTTGCCATGATGACAGTACATACTATTTGACTATATATTTTTCAAGATACTAGTATTCAGCTTAAAGTGCCATTTAAAGGCAAGTTAGTGTAATTAGGCAAGTCACTGTTTAACGATGATTTGTTCTGTACGATCGATAAAAAATATTGCTCAAGTGGAGCTTATAATATTGACCTTCAAAATGGTTTTTAAAAAAATTAAAAACTGCTTTTATTCTAACCAAAATAAAACAAATAAGACTTTCTCCTGAATTTTTTTTTTAATAATAAATACAGTGAAAAATTATTTGCTCCATTAAACATAATTTGGGAAACATTTGAAAAAGAAAAAAAAATTCAAAGGCCAATCAAAAATAGACTTATAATAATATAGGTCTAACAGCAAAACAGAAATGTTTAAGATCTCCATAGTATATCTGAACGAATGTATGCTAATGCATTGCTGTAAAATGTTACTAGAACAATAATAAAACAAAATGAACTTACGGACTGTAGTTTTCTTTTTGCAGCTTTTGCAAACTCTGTTAACTCCACACTGCTGTAAAAGGGAATATCATTGTAAATAATATTCATTTTCTTAACTTTTTTTATTTTATTCTAACAAATGAAAGTGTGAAAGAAAATCTGGTATTTAATTTCGGTTGCTATTCTCATCGCAAAAATACTTACACATTTCTTTTTCATCAAAGGCAGCAAAACAAAAAAAGTTTAAAAGGTAAATTGCATTAATTAGATGATCAAAATAGTACTTTGGTAGAATTTTCTGGGATTCAATCAGGATGACCAAAGCCTGTTTCTCTACTACTATAAAGATAACACCAGTATCATTAACAGAACTATATCAGATCATTACTACCTGTCCGCCATCTGTGGTATAATGAAATGCTGTCCACTCTTGTGATCTGAAACAGAATATATTGTCATCCTGGAATCAGTTACTATTGACAATGCACTGATAAAGATGCACACTAATGCATTAAAACACATCAAGCTTGCTTCAGCATCTCTGTGGTATTTTACTGAGCCATCTGGAGCTTTTAAGACCATAACCCATAGCATGATCTGATTAACATAAAAGCGCACTGTAAAAAGGTTTCATGTATGCAGCTGGATATTGAAACATCAGTTCTCATCATGATAACATCTGACTCACCAGGCTTCCGCCCACAGAGGTAAAAGGCCAGCCTGTCTGTCAGCTCATACTGTATTTCCACCAGTCTGTCTGCCAGGTCCTGATGGCCAGCCTGCCTGATTACAAACAACACAATGATGTTATGGCTTTTATTTTTGAAAAATGTGCCAAATGCTGCCCTCAGCATTTGCTGTGCTGCTTATAGTCTGTGAAAACTGTACTACAGTAAAAGGAATCAACATTTAACCCTTGTGTATCGTTCAAATTGACTACCCTTTCGTTATGTTGGTGGCTGTTTTTGCCCCATTGACTTACACTATAATGACAGTTTTGGAATGCAGCATATAATCATGCATTCTTGATTGTTGGTGGTGTTCCCATTTGGGAAGAGGTACAATTTGACATTATTACTGTTGATGATCACCATTGTTGGCACAATTAACTCTTTAGATAGGCCTGTGCAAAAAAAGTTTCTGGCTTTTATTTTTTTTTAGTTCTATGGAGCAAATTATAGCATGCGTGCACACATACATACATACATGCACACACGCGCACACACACACACACACGCGCACGCGCACACACACACGCACGCACGCACGCACGCACACACACACTATACTCCATATAAAAGCCAGAAACTACATTTTATTTTTTTTTGGATGAACTGATGATCAACAGTAAAAATACCAAAGAAATACAAACAGGTTTAAACCAATGGAGGAGGAGTAAATGATGACAATTTTCATTTCTGGGTGAACTATCCCTTTAATAACTAGTAATGAACAATTGTTTAAATATATTTTTTTAATCTAAAATTATTAGTTCATGTTTACTATTAGATTTTAGTGTAAAGTATTAAAAAGACTTTGGCAAGTAACTGAAATTTAAAGTTGAAATTAAATAAAAAGGCTAAAACAAATTAAAAAAGGTGAACAAATGTAAAAAAAAAAAAAAAAGTATAAAAATGGCAAACAAATAAAATTTATAAATTACAGCTACTTAAAATACTACTAATAAATACATTAACAATACTAAAATAATGTGGCCGCTGTGTTAATACAGATAAGGTAAAAGCCACAAGACAAATGTATGACAAATCTAATCCCCATTGACATAAAAGATAGGAAGTGATCAATAAATGCAGATTTCAATGGTTAGTGGCTTGGGAGCATCAATGCAGTAGCTATTGATTACCTTGCATAGTTGATGGGTGTTTTGCCGCTGGAGTCTGGAGCTCCAGGATCTGCCCCATAAACACACAGAAGCTCAGCCTGGCACACTTGACCTGCTTTAGCCGCGATGTGCAGCGGGGTGTTCCCTTTCTCCTATTGGAATCAATGCAGAACAGTTCATAAATGAGTAGTATGCATTTTGAAAGCAACCGAATATGGTAAACTAAAGTGAGAACAGAAGTGTTTACCGGATGAAAGTAGTTAGCTTGAGCCCCAAGAGACAGTAACCGCAAACAAGTCTCAAGATTGCCTGTTCGAACGCTGGAGTGAAGTTGCTAAAAAATAAATAAATGAATATATAAAAAGACAATGTGCAACAACAGAGATGTTTCAATCAGCCCCAGAGCAAAAAAACAACAACAAAAGAAACTTCAATCAGCCCCAGAGCAAAAAAACAACAACAAAAGAAACACTGTGAAGTGGCTCTTAAAGGGACAGTACACCCAAAAATTTTATGTATTAACCATTTACACGCTTAAGTTGTTCCAAACCATTCTGGAGAATGCTGGTAACCAAACAGTTGACCACTTCACTGACCCACTGACTTCAACAGAAGGACAAAAAAACTAAAACAAAATGGCATCTGGCTACCAATATTCATCAAAATATGTTCTTAAGTGTTTAAAAGAGTAAAGTAACTTATTCCAAATTGAAAAATTGAATCGTGAGTAAAATGTCAGACTTTTCATTATTGGGTGTACTGTCCCTTTAAATAGAGTTCCTCCAACACACAAAATAAAAATGAATGTCAAGCCTAAAAAAGACATTCAAAAGAGATTCAAAAATATTTAAAAGACAGTGTTGATGCAATATCGAGAAGTCCATGAAGGATAAAACAGGAAAGTCATTTCATACCTTGCTTAGATCTGCGGTGGCTGTACTGTCATCATCTCGACATGGTAAACGATGGACGTAAGCCAGCATTTGATACTTTGCTTTTATGAAGTCTGCCTTGTTGGGGCTTTTGGGGTGAAAGAAATAATAATGGGACTATTAGATCCAGTCAACAGTTGATGTATTCCTATTGTTTTGCTCACCAAGGTTGTATTTATTTGATCAAAAATACAGTATAAACAGCCATAGTGTGAAATATTATCACAATTTAAAATAAGTGATTTCTATTTTAATACTTTCTAAATCAGAATTCATTCTAGTGATGGAAAAGCCTAATTTTATGGGGTAAAAAGACATTTGAAATACAGGGTTCCCACTTTAAGAACAATATCAAATTCCCTGTCTTTTCAATGACTGAAGTGCTAAATTTCCATGACATCTAATGAACAGGAAAACAGGCTGCAGTTGTGCTTATATATTTTATTAATTATATGTTAGAATAATACCATAGTATTAAAATTCTTTTAGCATGAATATCATTTTGCATGACTTTGATTGCAACTATGAGAACAACAATTGATAATTTACCTCAGATTTCTCTAAACATTTTTTATATTTTTCTTCTGTTTGTGTGGCTGCTAAGTGCTTCCTCTCCCAAATTTGATAGTAGTTTTAAAAACTTTCCTATTAGCTTTTCATCTACTTTTTAACAATCAGTCTTTTAAGTGGTCAGTTTGGAGCCAAAGCTCTTAAATTTTATAATATCCTGGCATGTTTGCCTTAAGGCCGGGACACACCAAGCCAACGGTCGGTCATTTGGCTTTGTAGATCAGTCAGTCACCATTGGTCTGGCTAGTTGGTTTGGTGTGTTCCACATGTCGCCTCTAGTCGGCTTAATGTCGGAGCTTGATTCAGTAGTAGAATTGCCATCGACAGAAGAAAGCGCTCTGACTGGTTATTCAGCAACGAATCAGAGCATGAGTGTGACATAGTGAAGTGAGATAGCAAGTAAACAATTCAAGTCAAACAAGAACACAAAGAGGCTGGCTGTAATTTCGCTACATTTCTCAAATATTTGCAAACAAAATATATTTTTTAATTATCAGTCATATTTGCAGGAGCAAATCCCTCTATGACGCGTGAGAATTACTGTGATAATGGTACTAAACACTGCTTTGTTTACACTTTGCACACGCATGTGGGAAGTTCTGATTTCCCATTGGGAACAAGAAAACAGATACTGCCCTTCATGGCTGCAGACAGACACAACTTCTCATGCAGGCGCACAACACGTACTCTCGTTTCAGTCAGCTTTCGTCTGTTTGGTGTGTTCACGCACAGGTTTTTGGTCCAGACTTGAGCAGACGTGAGACGAAAAACACAGTTGGCTTTCATCAATGCGGGGGGCGTGTTGTGCGTTGAGAATATAAGACGTGTTTTCAATCGCTCCCGGAGAAGGTAGAAGATCATATATTGAATAGCACAACCACTTTTTTAAATTCCATTACTTAATGGAACTAGCCTCCTAAACACAGACTATTCTTGAATTTGTTATAAGATGACGAAGTCTCAATCCAAAACCGACGGTAAATGGTTTCGTCAACGCTAGTCGGCTTGATGTGTCCCAGCCTTTAGTTAACAGGTACAGTCTAGTGACTGCAATTGGCTTAAGTGACTGCCAGCTGATGAGCAAAGCATGAAATGGAGCTGAAATATAGGCTAACCATAACAATAAGCATGAAGTTAATATGGTACATATGGTTGATAAATGGAAACTAATATTTAAAGCAATAGACAAAAACGAGATTTCATGACTTTGGACAAAAATATATAAAATTCCCTGACTTTCTATGTCTGGAATAGACCTTTTAAAATCCCATGATATTCCAGAAAGCCCGTGGGAACCCTGGAAATACTAGTGAGCGGTGACATTTAGATGAAAATGTAAACATGTCCTGCATATTTTCCGCTCAATAACAAAATAAAGATACAACAAGTAAACGAGTAAACAGCAGATGATGCACAAATTTATGTACAGTGATTGCATTTCTACTCTAATATAAATAACAACACTCCTGCATCTGTAATAATGTTGTGTCATTTATATTAGCCGTTCTATCAAGGAGCTTTTAAGAGTTACACTCGTGCAGTGAATAAATCCTATCACAATAATTTTGTTACAGTTTTATCACCCAGCCCCTACACTGTAAAAAATGGTGGGTTTCACGCAATCGATTTGTGTTGGAACAACATGAAGGAATTAACTTAACTTATTAGTCTTTACAAATTTAAGTGGATTGAACATAAAACAATTAAGTTGTCCCAAAAAACCTCAAGAATAGTGTTCTTTCAGCTCATTTTACAGAAGTAGTTTGAACAAACAGCAAGCATAATTGTTTGAGTGTAATAAAAAAAAAAGTATATCATAATTATTTCTTTCAAAAATACGTACGTTACAGACTGCAAACTTCTGAACAGCAGTATATATCAAACATACATCATTCGGTTATGTTGTAATACTCACTGGAGTTTATCCTGATGACTGGGCTTGCGTTTGCTGCTCATGATGGATGACGGGTCCAGCAGAGTGTGCTCCCATATTGCATTAGCGCCATTGTTGTATAATGTCTGAACCATCTGTGAATGAGAAAGAAATTGAGGGCATACATCACAAGACAGAAATTCATCATGACAACATGCTCCTTTAAATATGCTTAGTGACTCACACTCTCTGTTGGAAAGCCCTCCAGTGAGGTCACACTCCAATAAATCATAGTCTTATAACCACTCAAAAGACTCCATTGATGGATTAAAAAAAAACACATCTTTGAATAACAATCAGTACACATGAATGTCATTTTTCCATCTTCAAATTAAAAAACATTCTAGAATCTCTTTGCATGGGTGTTTTTTGGCTAATATTTTATTTTATTTAAATTTTCAGTGGAGCTGATTTAAAGGGGACATGGTTTTCAGTGACAAAATGTATCAAGTTCTTATGTTTTTAGAAATATATGGATGAAAAAAAAAAGGTATTTATTAATGATTTTATGATTTCTTTTAATTTATAAGAGTAATTTATTGAACTATGCTTGAGACAATCACACTAAAGGACTTGAGATCCAGATTTTTGGCTCAAAAATGTTTTTAAAAAATGTAATAACAAAACAGTTTTTATAACAAGAGGTATTTAATTTTTTAAATAATAATAATAGTTATAATAATAAACAAATTATAATAAAAAATAAAAATCAAACAATATTAATAATAATCATCATTATTATTATCATCATCATGAATAAATTACAATTAACTTGAAATTATATTAACTTTATTTGCCAATTTCCCAACATCGCCATACCACTTATTTAGAATGCTTAATTCTTCTATGTTACCTGAAAATGACTCTATTTTTATATAGAAATTCAAAGCAGAAAAAGTAAATATCACACTGTCCTTTTTTAATATAGTGCAGACCTTATAAAAGTAACCTTAGGGTGTCTCACCTGTAGTTGGGTGGGAGGCCAGGATGTGTTTGACAGATGGCGCACTTGTGAATTGTGGCGACCCAGACTGCGGTGGACACTACAGCACTCATCACATATCAACACTCCTCTGTTCACAGACGCCCAGCGAGGATCTGGAAGGGAGACAAAAAAAAAAAAAAAGATTAGTCAGTAATTTAATAGTCAGTAATTTAACAACAGCATGTCTCAGCAGAATGTTGATCACTAATCAATACACAATAACACTAATGGATTTTTTTGCCTGATACATGAGAATGGATACAGAAACGCAATACTTTTAAAAGGCTTCATGCAATGAAGATTGTCAATGAAGTTTTTTAGAAAAAGCAAACAAACTGAAATTTTTCGTTTTTTTTGGTTTGCATTTAAAAAAAAGGATTTAGGTTTTTATGAAGTGTTCACACCGCCATTTTAAAGACAGAAATGAAACATACAGGACATGTATTTATTAGCTGAGAATTCATGTAGAGCTTATAAGAGGTGTAAAGAAGTCAAAACAGAACCAGAAATTCCTCCGTTGCACAAACATACAAAGATATGCTACAAGGAGATGCACTTCCAACACCTGTACAGAACTGTAACGGGCAAAAATGCAACCATGATGTGAAAAAAAGGTATACTTGAGCATTCCATTCTTTTTTTAAGGCTGTGATATTGTGATATCATGTGCTGTTTTAGATTTTTTTTGATGTCTTTTATCCATGTTGCATTCATATTTCAGTCGTGCCACACCAGAGTGTGTTTGGAAGAGGAACAAGACCTATCTTTTTAGCAGTTTCAGTTGGCTTGTTTGGTGAAGACCAAAGTTTGGATGGCAGTGTTTACACTTACTCATTTGAGCCACACTAACAGCAATCACACCAGAGTTTGTGTTAATCAAACCACATCTGCCAAGTGTTAAGAGATCCTTTGTGT
>CAIGQV010016645.1:16323570-16336817 GCA_903798115.1 Danio jaintianensis | reverse complement strand
GTGTACAAATTCAAGTTCCCTTGAAGTGCTTTGAAATGTGCATTTTCATTTTTGTTCGATGTGTCACGTAATTTCAACTGAAACATGAAGATAGAGCAGGCAGAACGTAGAGTAGCTCCTCCCCTTTTTAAAAAACAGCCAATATCATTTCGTTTTTATCCCAGCTCTGCCAGTGAGAGTGGTTGTGATCAAGCGCATCATATGAAAAGCAAATGAGAAGCATCTTTAAGGGGCGGGACATGTCAGAAACTATAGAGCATTTTATTGGTCAGAAGATTTGATGAGTGTCGGCGCCTATGGTGTAGTGGTTAGTGCATCGACACATGCACACTTTCCTGTCAATACTCTCTACTGTCCTGTCCATTAAAGGTGAAAACCCCGAGGAAAAAAAAAAAAAAAAAAAAGAAGATTTGATGAGAAACTGAAGTACGAGGTGACGTAAAAAAAAAAAATCCATTTAAGCGGAAGTGACAAACTGCAAGCTTTGGATGTTTATATCTTCTAAATGTGAATTGTGGCACTGTTTTAGAGCAAACTAGCTTATCGATATCCTTAAGACTAATATACTGATGCTAACACCTAAAAAAACTACTTTATTTTGATTTATAACTTTTTAAATAACTTTAATGGTGAATGTGTTCTCTAATTATTCTGAAATTTGTTATATTTGAAACTTACAATTTGAATAAATTTAATATGCGCAAATTAATATCATTCAGTATTGTGCATTAAGATTAACGATGTTTAAATAGTTTGAAAACCGTTGCTAGTAGTGCAGGTGCTCTTCTATTGTCTAATATTTAGCATTTAAACGTGATGCAATACATGACGACAACAGCCTGTGGCTCTTAGCTCTTCCTTATATGGCCACAATAGCAGGTGTCAAATATCATCCTTTTATCTACGGCAGTAAACGCGCTGACTTCCTTTGACATACACATGCCTCAAACCACAACAAATGCCGAGAGCTGAGCTTTACTTCCAGGGTATGAGCAGGTGACTGGGAACACTGCACAGCTTTTTAGTTTCATTACCTTATTATAGATTATTCAAGAGGGTTGTCTACTGCAGTGTGACTTTAAACTGGTTTCAGATCAGACTTGACATTGAGCACCAAGAGTAAATTCAATACGGTAACAAAAATGTTTATAGTACAAAAAAGATGAAGAAGTAAAAATTACCATAACTGCATATCTCTATCAATATAGGTCCAAATAGGATTTCGTATAGCATTTAAAATACATAAACAACAGCAAATAACTTAACCCATGCAACAAACACAGTGCCAAGTAGGGATGCACAGAAATGTCGGCTGCATTTTCAGTTTACGGCCAATAATTTTTGTGGCTGAAAATCTGGTGTAAAGAGAAAAACAATGTGCCAAAAATAGGTTATGCTACGCTGCACTATGCACATTTATATGTGCGCTGGTTTCACTCTCCCTCCACCCATTGTCACTGCGTGCTCACACAGGATGCAAAAAAGTGATGCGCTATGAAATCCATTTTTTTGATTGCGATATGTAGTTAAATTAAAAAAGTATTACAACCATAGCCATAACACAAATGAGGGAAAACACA
The DNA here is from genome assembly GCA_903798115.1 of Danio jaintianensis. Taxonomy (NCBI): domain Eukaryota; kingdom Metazoa; phylum Chordata; class Actinopteri; order Cypriniformes; family Danionidae; genus Danio; species Danio jaintianensis. The sequence continues at coordinate 16,335,237 of CAIGQV010016645.1, read as the reverse complement.
AATGGATCGGTCTAGGGGATTTATTAAGATAAACAAACAAAATAATAAAAAAGTATGGGGAGAATCACAACAAAACAAAGGCTGAACACAAAAGGAGCACAACCCCACATCTGGACAGCCGCTTAAGTCCCTGCCCCTGAAGCGCTGCAGCATGAGCTCCTATAACGGCGGCGGTCAATGATCCGTAGGTGTAAAAGGAATCTACTTAATCAAAACAAAAACAGCAACAAAACTCTAGAGGGCTCTAATAACTGGTTAATGTAACAACTGCAATTAAATGTTTTCGATAACTTGCAATGAATCCATTACAGCACTGTGGAGGAATTTTGACCCACTCTTCTTTGCAGAATAGATGAGGACCACAATGGAGGGTTTGAGTATGAACTGCCTTTTTCATGCCACAGCATCTCAATTGGATTTAGGTCAGGACTTTTACTAGGCCATTCCAAAGTGGGTGTGGGATTAAAAAGAGTTAAGTTAGGTTTTAACAGGTGAGGCAAACACTTTTTCACACAGGGCTATTTGGAATTTGTCTTCCCTTAATAATAAAAAACCTTCATTTAAAAACTGCATGATGTATTTACTACTTTACTGCATTACTATATTATCTTTGACTAATATTAAAAAATTTTATGATGTGAAACAATAAGATGTGACAAATATGCAAAAAAAATATGTCAGTAAGGAGGCAAAAACTTTTTCACACCATTGGAGAAAGTAAAAGAACTATGGAATAAAAATCACTGTCATAAATATTTTGTGCGTTAATAAAATTCACGCATCTGTAATTATAAAAACGTAAAGGAAAACGGAACGTACTCGTAATTTTACGAGTGTACAGTTCCAAAATCTGCGATTAGAACAGACACAGATACGACATTTACTTTGTCGTATCTTTCAATTACTTCACCTCAAATATTATTCTATTATTTATTACCATTTTCTAATTGGTAATTAAGTATTAAACGATGATATTAAATAAGCAATTGTTGCTTCTTTGGCGACGCGGTGGCGCAGTGGGTAGCACGTTCGCCTCACAGCAAGAAGGTCGCTGGTTCGAGCCTCGGCTGGGTCAGTTGGCATTTCTGTGTGGAGTTTGCATGTTCTCCCCGAGTTCGCGTGGGTTTCCTCCGGGTGCTCCGGTTTCCCCCACAAGTCCAAAGACATGCGGTATTGGTGAATTGGGTAAACTAAAATTGTCCGTAGTGTATGTGTGTGAATAAGTCTGTATGAATGTTTCCCAGTGATGGGTTGCAGCTGGAAGGGCATCCGCTGCGTAAAACAAATGCTGGATAAGTTGGCGGTTCATCCCGCTGTGGCGACCCCGGATTAATAAAGGGACTAAGCCGAAAAGAAAATGAATGAATGAATGTTGCTTCTTTTTAATATCTTAATAGACGTTTATTTAAGGAAAAAAAATGTTTTCTTTTGGTGGGGACGCTTACGTTTTGAATCTAAATTATACATTGTAAAACAGACACATCTGGCATTATTGAAGATAACGCTTTATCGGTTAATTGATCGTTAATTTAAATGATGATTGATCACTGGATTTTGTGGAAATTGACATCCCTAAAAAACATTTTTTAAACAATTGATCAATATGGATTTGATTCATAATAGGTCTCATAAAAAATATTTACACACCTCTAGTAAGCATAAACCCTTAATTATTTAACTGACCTTTTGCCGATATCTTCATTATATCAATGGTCTATCTATACTAGATAAAAAATTTTTTAAAAACAATAAACGCCATGTTATAGTTAAACCCCGTTAAATAATTCCTAGAGAAATTCTGCGCATGCTGCCTGTAAGCGTATACTTACATTACACTAGGTCACTATCCTAAGAAACACAGCGAAAATGGACCTCAACCTCTATTACAGCTCATGACGGACATTTCTCAAAGAAGGAATAAGCTCGAGTGCCCAGCCATTTTGCTCGGCAAGCTTCCTTCAGTCAGGAATCAGGATCTCATCACACAAGGCACACTGTTTGCGATCAATGGCTCTCGCTTGTTTATTAATGCCTGTGACAGCGGTGACATAATTTTGACAGTGGAGTGTTGCTTTTTGATTTGTACTCATAATCAGGTCATCGTGTCCGTAGTGAAACTGTATTTCGAGTTTGTAAAGTACACCCACCGTAACTTTATAAGTCGTATACAAACAGACAAAGAAAATGTCGTATCTGTGTCTGTTCTAATCGCAGATTTTGGAATTGTACCCTCGTAAAATTACGAGTACGTTTTGTTTTCCTTTATGTTTTTTATAATTACAGATCCGTGAATTTTATTTACGCACGAAATATTTATGACAGCGATTTTATTCCATAAAGAACTGACCTAAATGATTTGGTGAATTTTCAGTAAAAACGTGACAGTTAAAAATGTATGTGTAGTAGGGCTGCACAATAATTCGAAATGAAATCAAAATCGAAGGCCAGAGGGCACTCTCATGTGCAAACACACCACAAAACAGATACCCAGTAAATCAAACAGGAGATTTAACTGCTTTTATTGAAACAATGTGAATAATAATGACATGACTATGGAATCATCTTACAGAAGAAATTATTTAAGACACTCGACTGAAGTTATGAAGTGAGTCTAAAGAAATCCATGTTATTAAGGCCCAACCCCAATTCTACCCCTTCCTTTACTCCTACCCCTCGTTTTGCATGTTCACATGAAGGAGTAGGGGTGTCTCAATTCTCTTTAGCTTGAAGGAGTAGGGCTAAGGGGAAGGGATAGATACCCCTTCAAACAGAGATTTTTCAGGACCACACTCGAAACCAAGGGGTAAGAAAATTTCCCCGAATACAACATCTACAACGGCAGCATGGCTGCAAACGGAAGTCAGGAGATTTTTTTTGTCATTATTACGAATTTTTACAACAAACAAGCATATGTTTTAATACATTTATAACAGCATTTGTGTTTCACTGTCATGCTTTAAAAAAAAAAAAAAAAATGAAATAAATACCGCTAAATTTTGCTATCTATAATCCCTAATAATAACTCCTGTATAGTAGTCCCACAACATCGATCTCGATCTCATGAAGCAATAGATCGCGATAACATATGATGACGTGTGCAGGTGTTGTAGTGGTGTCCCATTTCTTAGGGGTAAATTTTGAAGCCCTTCCCCTTCACACTCTGTTTCAAGGGCCATGGGGAAGGAGTAGGGGTACAAAAATAGAATTGGGATTGGGCCTAAATGTAGTATTTACTTTCAGATGTAGCAGCAATGCAGAACCAACACAGAGTTAATTGAGAAGCGACTCAAATAACTGTCAAATCACAGAATGATAATCTTCAATTTCACAATCACACAGATGAAATTGTCTGCATTTTTTGCATAGCTTTTCAGTGAATTATGGCTCTGTGTAGTAAACGCTGACCCACCAGCTTTACTTACAAAATGTGCATGAAATTTGAATTATCCTGCAGCTCAAATGTGTAAATCTTGAATGTCCTATCCAGCATAGTTTAAATGATCATACAATCATAATACAATTAACTATCACAACCTACAACTTCTAGGTCACAACCCAGCAGCTGAGATCTTGATAACTCAGAGATCTCCCACTACACTAAACTCAGCGACCCAGACTGAGTCACTGCTCAAACATCAACACTTGTTACTGGCACTAGTCCACCCAATACCAAGGCAGTTTTTTAATAGAGCTGTGATGCCAAATCAGTGAAAGCATGGCCAACCACACTGGACCGATGACTAATGTGTCTGAGCAGCCAGACGTGCTCATATTTTCAGCATTGCACCCCTTCCCCCTCAACTTTTCCCCAAGAGTAGATTTCGGCCAACTTGTGATTTCACTTCCTTCAGAAACAACGATACGAGTCAGCACTTGAATGTGTCAGAATTCCCCAAGAAGAGAGAGTTCTGACTGAAGATTTATCTACTACACTTTTCGTAATTAATCAAGATGGATCAAATGAGTTGTACTAGCCATAACATAAATCAGCACTGCAATCAGGAATGTTAAAGAATTTTAGAATGTCAAATCTATGATTATCAATGGTAGATTTTGGGGGATTTTTTACCTGATACTTTTTTTTAATTAAATACACTTAAACATAAAAACCACAAAAAGAGGATATAATGCAAAAGGTAAATTGCCCTAAATGACCAGCAATTTTTGAGTAAAGTCTAATTTTTAGTCTAAAGTCTAATTGTTGAGAAAATGTGAAAAATGTGAAAGCATTAATATATAGTGAATAAGCATAAAACTCTCAGACCTTATTAATATTCTTTACCTTTAAACTGTAACAGGCTGGTTATCCCTCTGAAATAACAAACAGGCTGCTTCAGCCAGGATGAAGACGTGAGCAAAGATTATTAATAAAAATAAACAGAAAAAGACTAAACAACAACAAAAACACATGCTGTGTGGATTTCTCTTTTGACAATGCTGATGGTGGGGTTTCAGGTTGGCTTAACTTTTATGGTACTTTTATAGAGTGATCAAAAAGTACTGACCCCTGTACCAATCAGTAGTGAAATTTTAAAAATATGAGATACCAGCGTTACCATTACTAATTCTATTCAAGCGGTGATTGGTCATTGTGTTTACATGCTCAAGAGAAATGCCTATGACTGGCTACAATGATTATTGCTTCATTCTCTTCACCAAGCACTTACATGGACACAGGGTTTTAAAGCCACGTCAATCAGCTCAACCTTGCAGATATGGAGATTCGCTGACAGATCAGCTGATAGATGTGGCTTTCAAATGCTCCACTGAACGCTTTTAGAGTTATAACCATGCTGCAATCTAGCTGGCTGTTTGTCTGTGATGTAGGTCATCATCATTCAAGCATCCAATTGTGTCTTTGATTTATTAAATCAATTATTTATTCAATGTGTACTTATTTTTAAATTGTATTCTCATTTCTCCTCAATAAGCACTCCCTTGCAGCTCCATGTGGGTCTGTGGACCACAGTGAAAAAAAAAACCTTGGGTTACACCATGTCATTACATATGACTTCCTTTACTTTATTAAGACAAATGGCACCAATTAGCCAAATCAATAATTACAGTAACACAAAATATCTCAACTTATTTCTTTTTTAATAATAATGATAATACCTCATAACCACTCATAAATCTGAGACTAAGCTAATGGAAAACGAATAAATAATGATAATAATGGTACATTATTATCAGAAATTAATGGTGACTTATTATCTAGCAATATAAAATCCTATTACAATACAAATTTAAAAATAAATAAATATAAGAACATTATAAGAAGTTAATCTATAACATAATGTAACGTATACTGGCAGCTGATTACCAGGTTTTTGCATTATAATTTATATGACCAACCCAGCCGATATATTTTTCCAAACTAATAAATATCTCTATAGTAGTCACTTTGTTAAACTGCAGAGTTAAATCTGAGGTTTAGGATTACAAATGTGAATGAATGTCAAATGAGGAAATCGATCTTTCTCTCCATTAAGCTCAATGCAGACTCCTAGTTATTAAGTTAGCGATCAACTTGTGTTTCCCAGCCCGTGTGAGGGATATATGGCTCCACAACTGCATCAGTCAGACAGAAACATGAGCTATCTAAATTAAAAAACGATCCACTGATAAGCAGAGAGCAGCCTAGAAGCAAAAGTCACTTCCCTTCAAACACAGGAAGTGTCACACAACAGCTGCGAAGAGGCCAAGGGCCAGAATCAAGCACCTGGCACAAGCATCGCTCCCCAATTACCCTCATTCTTCCCCCTTCTCCATTCAGTCCAAGCCTAGCGCTGCTCTCCTCCCCATCAAGTGCTGCAGCGGCTAAAATAAAACCCACTGCTGAATGACTAAAAATACTCACCCTAACAACAACTGCCAATGGTACTGACATGCTGAGGGCAGGGCAGGCCAGGCCAACTGGTGACTGACGCGCAACAAATCACGGAGAATCAATGGAGAATGAGGAGAAAACTCATAACATAACAGCGAACATAAACAAACTACAGGACAAAAAAAGTACAGGGACAGTTCGCTTAATAATGTAAATTACATCATCATTTACTCACTTTTCATTTGCTCCAAATCGGTTTGTTTCTTCCTTCTGTTGAACACAAAGATATTTTGAAGAATGATGGAAAATAGTGTATGTCCATGGTTACTAGTTTTCAACATTCTTCAAAATATCTTATTTTGTGCGAAACAGAACTCATAACAGTCTGTGTTTAACGGTACAAGCAGATACCCTATAAACAGTAGGCTACATTTCATAATTAAAATAAAGGCCTGTAAAATTGCTCTCTACAAATTTCTGCAACAGCAGCAAAAAAAATTTCATCTCATGTGCAGTCTTTGGAGGTCAAAACTCTGATGTAATTCTTCATAGTCGTTAAATTTTGCGTACTGCATGAGATGATGATTATGGTCACTTGCTATTAACAAAACATTAAAAGTTGTACACATTTTCTCCTGGAACTTACTTCGAGGAGCATTAAAGTATATTTACCTTCTAACAGGCAATAAAAGGAAAGCATCATCACTGTCAACACTGTGTCCATTACCTCAAAACAAACACACTTGCCAGCGTGCAGCATGTTTGGGCACCCACTTATCATGTCTAAAATGATGTCTAGGTAGGCAGGTCACTAGCTTTTGAGACACAGTCAATGGTAATAGCGCATCATGCTCCAAAACACATACATTTACGATCCATTCATACCCTCAGTCTGCTTTAAACGCAGCCAGAGCATTGCTGTAAAATCTCAACCACACATTTTAATAGCTAAACGCAGTCAATGAATTCAGAAACATCGACTGGTGTTTAGTGCAAGTTCTGTATTTGAATAAAAATCTCCACTCACCCGAACTGCTGCAGTCCGCACAAACTTCGCTATTTCGCAGCCGTTTCGACATCCTTGTCTCCGGTAGCGTGGGTATGACCATGTATTATCGAGCCAGAATCGTCCACGGATAGATTTAAAGCATGCACCGCTTTGACATAATGACTGGATCCGTTTAAAAGTGTTGTATCACTAAACGAGGATCTCATGCCCGAAGAGGACGCGCATACGGAGGAGAGAAACGCATCTGCACTGGCTGCTGTAACGTTATGTGAAATTATGTATGTAGGGCTGTCTAGCTGTAAATGAGGACAGACGAGTCAAGCAGCGGAGCCTCAGTCATGATACGTTAAAAAACTACACTACGGAAATACATGCCAGCAACCCATCAGATAGCGGTAGACTGCCTTCTGCCCTCCCAGACTCAGACCACACATTTCAGTTTATGGTGGCGATAAATCAGCTTTCTGGCGCTGCCTGACACACAGTGGACAGACGCGTCATTGCAACCAGTGAGACATTTTATTTATTTATACATATATTCGCTGGCTGTGAAACGTTTAGATGTGTCATTGTTGAAAACAGAGTTCCTCTTTATGGTTGGAAAATCCACACAAACGTAAACTAGCCAGACATCGTTAATACATGTAGGACGCGATCTTCATAACATATGTCGTCCGTAACTGCGCATGCGCAGTAGAGTGGCTACTGATGAGCTAAAGATCGTTTAAAACACAGAGGCGGCGTCGCATTTCCGACAACGCCTATGAGATGAATTATTACGATTATATACTGATTAGAAAACGTTCTGTTTTACACACAATTAAAAATAAATAATTTCTCATTAAAATTACTCTTTGACTAAACAGAACGTAGGCATATTTATAGAACGACCCCCCTCCTTCATGTGAAATGGTTCAGTCTGGTCTTGTCCATTTCATTACGAAAAAAATATTTATTACATCCACTTTTTTCCCCCCGATATATCGCATATAGCTAATTAGGCTCTTACAAATGTTTTATGTTTAGAACGTTATTCGTAAATATCACGAAATGCAAAAAGGTTTGCAGAAAAGATTTGTCAAATGACTGGATACACCCCCACCCGAAATAGTTTCAACCTGCCACTTCCTTGTTTTTCAAAAGTTTATTTTGAAAGAAGTTGGTTGCGTTTTCGGCGTCTCCTGTACTCAAATCCACCTGTTTAACAGTCAAGCTCGTTGTATCTTTAGCAGTGGTTAACTAAACGCATGAAGAGCTTTGATGGTTCATGACAGTGGCTAGCTCGTAGGCTGGCTCTTGATTTTGGAGGGGGAAACACGGAGAGTTTGATCGCGGCGGCAGCAGAATGTTATCCGCCTCCGCTGCCAGCGTCGAGGATTTTAGCCTCAGGTTTCCAGTGCATGTCCTGGTGTGGGAGAATGATTACAGAAAGCTGGAAACAGAGATACAAACGGTATGTTATGTGTGAGGTGTCTGTAAATGCCGATGTATGTAGGCTCTGTGCAGCTGGAGGTAGAACCATTTGACTGCTGTGGGATTTCTGCGTTTAGTTAATGTCATAACATGTTTTATGCTCTACGCGTCATGAATTTAATAATCTAATGAAATTAGACTTGGTGCATTATTGGATCTTGTTGCACATGTCTCATCATCTTGCCATCCACTTGTTAACCACAGCCCTGCAGTATTGCATTGCACCGGAGAGCTGGTGAGCTCATCCTCATATCAGCAGAGCTATTCAGCTTGAGGCAGTTCAGTGTAGATTCAAAGCCAATGTCATAATGTTGCAGATCTAACTGAGATGATCTTGCCATCATCCAGCTCAAATTTTCTACTCATCAGATGGTGTGCATCGATACATTTCTGGAAGTTAAGTGACTTTCAGACCTCAGCTAAATACGCCTAAAGGGGACAGTGGCAAGAAACCTAAACTCCAACAGGTGACAAAAATGGAGAAGAAACTCCGGGAGAAAAACGACTCTGTTTGGCTGAACAAGACCAAAAATTACAATTCTGTTATTAATTACTCTCCCTCATGTCATTCCAAACCCCCTGAGACCTTCGTTCATCTTAAGAACACAAATGGTGATATTTTTTAGATAAAATCCGAGAGCTCCCTCATCCACCATAGACCGCAATTGTCGGTAAATGTTCAGAAAATGAACCAAAAACATTGTCCAAACATTCCATGTGACTTCAATGGTTCAAATGTAATCATACAAAGCTCCAAAAAACATTTGGGCACCAAAAAACTGTTTAAACGACTTTGTTCTCCGATGTCTTCCCTGTCAGATCAGGGTGCATGTTTACTACGGGCAAAATTATGCTAATGCTAATACGTTGTGATGCCTGAAGTAAATGTACACCCTGATGCAGGAGAGAAGATGTAGGTGAAAAAAGTCATATTTGCAGTTTATTTGGCACACAAAAAAGTTTTTCTGCAGTGTTGTATGATTACAGGTAAACCACTGAAGTCACATGTAATGTTTTGACTGTTTTAGTTTTTTTCTTGTGACCTTTTCTGTCTATGGAGGATGAGAGAGCTCCCGAATTTCATCTAAAATATTTTATATTGTGTTCTGAAGATGAACAAAGGTCTCAGGGGATTGGAAAGAGAAGAGGGCAAGTAATTATAAATTTTTGGGTGAACTAACTCTTAAGCATGTACTTGGTATGGCATGTTTAAGCTGGTTGTAGGGGATCACATTTTCAAGCCAAGCTAAATTGTTTAGCTTTTTTAATTTTCCTCACTAACATATGTTCTGTCTGTCCTTTCAGAGTAACATTGAAGAGGTGGATCCCAGGGGCCGGACCCCTCTGCATCTGGCCGTCTCGCTAGGACACTTGGAGTCCGTCAGAGTGCTGCTGAGACACGGTGCAGATGTTGCCAAAGAGAACGGCAAAAACTGGACTGGTGAGAAAATAAAGTTTACGAGTCTGTGCAATATCGCTATAGCACCCTTAAATTGCATTTGACCACACACACACACACACATCATCCCATTAGAAACATTGCCACCACTTCCTCAGCCTGTGTCATGAGTGGCTTTCCAAGCCAATAAAAGTGTTTAATACCTCTGGCCCTGTATTACAGCGTTGTATGTACTCTCATAATTACCTCCTCAAAGGCACTTAGTGGTTATTTAGCAGATGTCTTTTAGTACTGTCTGATTTATAGTGCACTATATAGTAGCTGTTGCATGTTTAACGTTATATTGCTTTTCCTTTGATGAAGATAAGAGTCCAGTTAAAGAAGAATTGTGTGTGTCACTTGTCGTCTGTCCAGTGCTGCAGGAAGCTGTCAGCACAGGAGATCCAGAGATGGTGCAGTTGGTGCTCCAGAGGCGTGATTATCTCAAAGCCTCCACTGCGCTCGGTGGTGTCCCAGAGTTACTGTGCAAGATCCGCGAGGTGCGTCTGTCAGATTTGTTAATATTTTTCAAATAATATCTCATGTGCTTACCCAGGCTGAATTTGTTAGATCAAAAATACTATAAAAGCTGCAGTATTTTATTGCAATTTAAAAAGTAATTGTATTATTTATGTTATTTATTCATGTGATGTCAAAGCTGAGCTTACAGCAGATATTACTTTCGTTTTTAATGTCGCGTGATCCTTTATGAAATTATGATAAGCTGATTTGGTGCTCAAGACATTTCTTATTGTTATCAACACTGAAAAGAGTTGTGCTGCTTAAGTTATTTGTGGAAATCCTTAAATGTTTTTATTAGGATACTTTGACTAGTAGAAAGTTAAATTAAAAAGCATTTTATAATTTAGTAATATTATAAATGTTTTTACTTACACTTTTGATCAAATAAATGTGTGCTTGCTGAATGAAATGGTTAATTTTCTAAAAACAAAAGCACACAGACCCATAATGTTTTAATAGTAAGTGTTCAGATATGATGTGCTTTTGCTGTCACTGAGTTTGCTCCATTGCCGTTAGGAAAACCTTTTTTTTGTGTGTAATTATGTCATATTTTGAGATTCAGAAATGCATGACCTTTTTAGCAATCAGTTTGACATTTCATGGCGTTTATCTTTCTAAGCTCAAACATTTTACTTTTACTTTCATTTTTCACTGTTTACTGTGTATGCTTTATTGCGTTCTAACAAGCTCATACATTTCTCTTCCGTGATATTTACAACTTTTTATTTTTATTTGATTGAAGTCAAAATGGCGCATGACCCTGGTGTCGAGAGGTGCTCTGAAGCGTTGATGTGAGTCATGTGAAAGGGCCTGAAGTGTAATAATGATAAACCTTTTTGTGTCTTGTCACAGTCTCCAGATTTCTACATGGAGATGAAGTGGGAGTTTACAAGCTGGAGTATGTGCAACATTTTCTTACTTTTATTTTTTACGTAACGTTTTCATAGTTTATAGAACAATTCTCATCTATTTTTTCTATTCTCTTTGCAGTTCCTCTCGTGTCCCGCGTGTGTCCCAGCGACGTGTGCCGAATCTGGAAGAGTGGGGCCTGTCTGAGGGTGGACACCACCCTGCTGGGCTTTGAAAACATGACCTGGATCAGAGGAAGAAGGAGCTATATCTTTAGAGGAGAGGGTTAGTTACTCTTTCTGCTTCTCTAGTCAAGTCAAGCATTCTGCTCATCTGTATTTTAAACATTCATTTGACTGTAGATAATGAATGAAGAGTTAATTTGCAAACAAACAAAAAATATTAGTTAATTATTAGATTATGTTGTTATTATTAATTTTTGTAATTATAAATAACACAAGTATTCAATGCACAATAAAAATGTGACTTTTCAAATTAATTATAATTTAATTAAATATATATATATATATATATATATATATATAT
>CAIGQV010016645.1:16312140-16323170 GCA_903798115.1 Danio jaintianensis | reverse complement strand
ATATCCATGCACCCACACTTTAAAATTGAGATTCAAAAAAGTTGTAATACAAAGTGTCGTATAGACTGACCCATAGACAATTGTGTGTAAAATACATTCTTTTTGGACCACCCAATTTTTTATGTAATGAGACACTGAACAAATTTTTAAACTTTCAGTAGATTGCCAATTGAAGATTTTTAAAGTTGTATTTATGATTGTTTTTTTTATCATTTTATCATTATTTTTAAAATCATTTTATCTTTGTTGAAGTTCTGCTTGTTGAAGTTCTTCTTGAACATTGTTGTGTAAAAAGTTAGCTTGTAGTGCATGCTGTTTGTAATATTATTAAGTTTAATCTGTATCTGCCACGCAATAACTAATGAAGCTGGTATGGCAATAAACACAAATACTACTGCTCCTGAAGTCTAGAGGAAGTTCACATTTGTATGTTTACTAGTGCACTTAATTCAAGCATGTGCGGAATGCCTGCTGTTTATTTGTGATTGATCAGTATCATGTAAACTTTGCTTACAGACAACTGCACTGAGCTAATGGAAGTTAATCACGAGGATGAGGTGGTGGATACGGAGCGCTTTGATCTCTCCCGTGAGATAGAGGACGTTACACTAGACTCCATGCAGCCTGCCGAACAGGAAGTCGCAAAGAGGTTGACGACATCCATTGTCAACACATATCTGGACACAAAGGACATTGCTTTTGAGAGGTATGGTGCTGTATATAAGATTTAGATATGGAAAATTCATTATCATTCAAAAGCTTTGAGGTTGATAAGACTTTAAAATGGTTTAGAGAGCAGTGTCTATGCTCATCTGGTGGTGATTTTTCAGATTATTCAAAATTAGTTAAAAAAAAAACTGCTTTTAGTAGAGTAATTTTGTAACATAATAAATGTATTTAACTTGATCAATACATGCTTGCAAAAAAAGTATATATTTTTTTAACAATCTTACTGACCCCAGAATCTTTCATTGCATAATGGCACACATTTTTTTATTATTTGGAGACAGTCCACTATTATGTTCTTAAATATTTTTATAAATATAAAACTCTGATATTATTATTATCATTATTAAAGATTTCTCTCCATGAAAATAGCCATAGAAACTGCCATGACATTAAAAAACAAACTCTAAAATTGTGAGTAATAGTGTGTTAAAAAGAAATGTCATGTGAACACTGGCAGTCTCTCATACTGAATAGATTCATTGAGTTGATTCAATGTTAATACTGTTTTTTTGTTTTTTTTGCTGCTGATGTTTATCTCAGAAATGCTATTAAAACCTTTACTTATTCTGTCCTCAGGGCGAAATCTGGAATCTGGGGTTGGAGGTCAGACAGAACAGAAGCGGTAAATGGATACGAAGCCAAGGTAAGCAGTCGACCAGCTGATTATAAGCTATAATTGAGAAATTATATCAATTAAGGGAAATGAGAGAAATAATTACCATTTTGAAAGTAGACATGATAAGGTTGTACATACGGGATGTAGAATCGGCCACTCCAGACTTACACACTCATGTTTTTTGAAAGGGAAAGAAAAACCTATTTGTGACTTGTGTAAGAATATTTTGACGATAAAACATATTTTAATAGAATGTGTATTTTTAAATGATGTTAGAGAACGTTTTTATTCAGGAAACGTTTTAAAGGAAATGTTTGAAAAGGAGAAATTAAAAAATATTTATCAGTAATCAAACTTAAAGATTGTATATGACTCTTTTTAGTGTTGTTGTTATTTGTATGTCCGATATGATTGCATGTTATATATTGTATATTTAGTATAGGTTTTGCCATGAATATAGCCAATGCTGCTGATATGGCATTAAAACATAAATAAAATATCAATTAAAGGAGAGATTGCGTTACAGAAAGCTGAAAAGTGAATCCTTAGAAACATCAGGCTTTCTTTTTATAGCTGTGAGTTTGAGAATAAGGCAGTCTTTGTCCTATGGGTGATGATGATGATGCTGCTTTCGGCAGGTTTTTTCAGTGAACAATGTGAACGTTGTGATTCGCACCAGGACGGAGCACCTCACAGACGAGGAAAAGGCCAGGATAAAAAGTAATTAACCCACTTTAAGATTTACTCTATAAATATCGTATGCGCTGTTTTACCGAAATGGAGCTGAGGCCATCTGAAGCTGCTTTTATTTTTAACAATCATTTCACACACGTTAAAAATGAAGTGGATCAGCTGTGCAGAGTGACAAGTAAAACATCTGCCGTCTCAATGTTCAGTTTATCTGTGTTTCTAGTGTAAACTGTGTCTAGGTGCAGTCTATTGTTATATGACTCCGTTTTGCTTTATTTCAGTCTTACCAGATTAAGTTACTGTTTTAAGAACTTAATTCATTGCAGACATTACATTGTCCCTTGACCTTGTTATCAGTTTATAGGTTGCAGGGGTCCAGTTTAAAACCAGAATTGTTTGGCCTGCATCAGCTATTCTAGCAGTGGAAACACATGGTATGGTTCCAGATTGGACTCTGGCACCCTGCTGCTGGTAAAGGGTCAATAGGCAGTTTCCTGTTATGTTAACTGATTAATATTAATTACTGATGCTTTTGATCTCCACAGGTGAAAGGAATGTTCTGGAATCTTTACTGGGCACAGTAGAACAACAGATCGGTGCTCAAGGGGTAAAACAAGCTTTTGGACACTTACAAATGCTATTAAATTGAAAATAAAATGTCAAACCAAGCCACTTTTCTACAGTTTGTGGCTTAAATGTTCCACTGCTGTTTGGTAGCACTGTATTTTAGCAAGCTTAAAGTATTCTGGATTGATTGTAGGACATGACTATGGAGTTTGCCACTGCCACAAACCCCACAGCTATTACTCCAGAGGAGTACTTCAACCCCAGCTTTGACCTACAGGGCAGAGACATCGGGCGGCCCATTGAGCTCACCATCAGAACGCAGAAGTAAAACTGGCCATTCACTCAGCCTCGTCACCTTGTGCAATGTTGACCAAAACTATAATTATACAGTATTTGGCCTAGTGTGTTTTTGTGGCGCTACTTTGGGTGGTTTAGTCATGTTATGGATAAACAAAACATAAAATTAAAACCACCAGTAGGCAAGTCTATGTCTTAATGTGTGATTAAATCAAATCATCCTTTCAATAGATTCACTCAAAACAGCTTCAAATATTTCCGAAGCGCTGTTTAAAAGAGAGATTTTTTTCAACACACTTTAAACAATAGTTTTTATATTTAATTTCTTTGACAGTACATAATATTTTACTAGTTATTTTGAAAGATTGTTGTATTCAGCTTAAAGTGCAATTTAAAGGCTTAACTAGGTTAACTAGGCAAGTTAGGTTAATTAGGCAAGTCATTGAAAAACAGTGGTTTGTTTTGTAGCCAACTGAAAAACATTCTTTAGGGGTTCAATAATATTGACCGTAGCCATTTGAATTTTGTGTTAATTTAAATATATATTTTTAAAAATTCCAGCCAAACTAAATGCAATGAAACTTCTAGAAGAAAAATATAATATTAAATAATGTGGAAAAAAGTCCTTGCTCTGTTAAACATCACTTGGTAAATATTAGAAAAAAAATACAAATGTTATAAAACTTTATTAGGTATGTTAATAATTTAGTCCTCAGCTTTATATAGTGGGAAAAAAATGATAATTATGCCATAAAGTTCAAAAATAGTCAAAATGTTGAATTCATAATATAGAGAATGTTCTTTTTCTGTGGTAGTAAAAATTAGTTGCTACCGACTCAAGAGTATGTGATTTTGGACACAAAAACGAATTTATGCATGGACCAATGAATCATCGTCTCAGATGATGTGTTCAAATACAGATTCATTCAGGAATTAAAAAAAAAACTAGTGTTGATACTGTAGTGTTGAAATTTCTGCTCTAACTTTACTTTTCTAACTAACTTTTACTATTTTCATACTCAGAGAAATCTAATCTAATCAATCAAAATGGTGAAAAACAATATCAAATTGAAAATGTAACTCACTCAGTATTACCTAACTGCTGTGATACTAATGGTGATGATCTGCTAAACTGAAAACATATCTAGTAATTATTTTTTTTAAATAACTTTAATTATAGGGTCATTTTAACTGCCTTTCAGCAGTCTCCATCACACAATGAATGCTTTTCGACTCAGTATGTGTATTTTTATTTTATTTTATTTTTTGCAAACCGAGTGACAAACTTGATAATGTCAGCTTGCACATAACTAAAACTGTTACTGTTTATCAAATGATTGCATCCTGTCTCAATAAAAATATACATTTCTTTCAAAGCTTGATATAGATAGTTTTGTATTTTGTCCCGTCAGGTTTAAAGGCACGCTGTGGATGAGTGAGGAACATCCTCTGACTTTGGTAGAGCAGGTTACTCCCATTATTGACCTGATGGCTCGCACCAGCACTCACTTCGCCCGACTCAGGGACTTCATCAACCTCAGGTTTCCCCCTGGCTTCCCGGTGAAGATCGGTGAGTGAAAGAATGAAAGAGAGGAACAAACAGCCCTGTTAATCATGTTAGGAAGCCCGATTAAAATTTGCATTTGTATTAATGTTATGTGTCGGCTTGAATATAAACTTTGTTTAACCAGCACCAAACCGGAAAGTGCATTATTAAAGTTCACTTAAATGTCTGCTAATTGTGTATGGCGGAGGGTTTAGTATGAACTAATTTAGCTCTTAGTTTCTCAAGACTGCTTTCACCGTTCAATCCTACATTTGTTTTGTTGTTTTTTCCCTTCAGAAATTCCTCTGTTCCATGTTTTGAATGCCCGCATCACTTTTGGAAGCATCAACAAGTGCAGTACTGATGAGCCGCTGGACACCAAAACACCGGCTTCTACACCCACACCTACTGAAGAGACCTGTGACAACCAGGCAGCAGGTTTGCATGTGCTTTCCAAAATAAAAATGCAGACAAGACCTGTTATGTGTATACCAATCACAAAACTCCCCACACATTCATTACTATAAATGAGTCATTTGGTTTGATCCAGGAAAGTGTTCTAACATTTTTTAGTTCTTACAAGTTCAGACATGGGCTGCACGCCTCACAGCAAGAAGGTCGCTGGTTCGAGCCTCGGCTGGGTCAGTTGGCATTTCTGTGTGGAGTTTGCATGTTCTCCCCGTGTTCGCGTGGGTTTCCTCCGGGTGCTCCGGTTTTCCCCACAAGTCCAAAGACATGCGGTACAGGTGAATTGGGTAGGCTAAATTGTCCGTAGTGTATGTGTGTGAATGAGTGTGTATGGATGTTTCCCAGTGATGGGTTGCAGCTGGAAGGGCATCCGCTGCGTAAAACATATGCTGGATAAGTTGGCGTTTCATTCCGCTGTGGCGACCCCAGATTAATAAAGGGACTAAGCCGAAAAGAAAATTAATGAATGAATGAAGTTCAGGCAAATCATTGTAAAATGATGGTTTGTTTTGTAGACCATCAAAAAAAATTGCTTAAGGGGGCTAATAATATTGACCTTAAAATGGTTTTGAAAAACTGCTTTATTTTAGCCGAAATAAAACAAATAAGTCTTTCTCCAGAAAAAAAAATATTATAGGAAATACTATGGAAAAATTCCTTGCTCTGTTAAACATAATTTGGGAAATGTTTGAAAAAGAAAAACAAATTTCACAGGAGCGCTTATAATTTTGACTTCAACTGTATGTGTTATAAAAAATGTTGGAGAAGGCTGAATTATGGTGATGACTATTAGTTGTTGCTTATTTGTACTGCATTCACCTGCAATGTTTTCCTTGAAATGTTCTGATTGGTTTACTAGCTCCTGCAGGACCTGCTCCATTATTCCAGGTGTGTCCATCTGTGTTTCTGGCTCCTGCACATTATCACCATCGAGGAGGCTATCGCCACTCCAACCTACGCCAGCACAACCCAGTCAATCATGATGAAGAGCTGCTCCAGTACGCCATTCACCAGAGCCTGCTGGATTCCAGTGTGCTCAATTCTCAGGTCAGAGAGGAAACGTCCTGCGAGCGTGTCTTGCACATTTATTATTGTTGTCTGTCTCTAATATGAAGTCTGGCACACCTTTCTTCTTTCGTGTGGGATTTAGGACACTTGGAGTGATTCTGATGGACAGGCGACACAATCCATGACAAACCGCTTGAGTGATGGGTAATGTTTTTACATTTTCATAATAATGTGTCTAGTCTGTGATCATAGGGCTAGGTTTGTCACGATATCTAATTTTTGTTGATCAATGTATTGCAACAAAATCTATTGCGATTAAATAATAGTGTTGTCATTTTAAGCCACTCATTATGTAATGCCAGAATGACAATATAATAGCATCATAATAATGCAAGTATACTCTTTTAAACACTTTTATTCTTAAGAATATTTAATACAATTATAGTAGTTTTAACAATTTAATAGTTAAGCATTAGAATCAGAATGTGAAAAGTCTTAAAATGTCTTATTTCAAAAACTACATTTTAGGCCTTAAAAAGTATTAAATTCACTGAAATATTGTTTTGTAGGAGTTAAACAGGTCTTGATTTTCCAAAATCCACGTAAAGCTACCTAATCAGGCCAACATCCGTCCAATCACCAACAATCCATCTTGATAAAACTTTTAACAAAAGTAACTTTTATTTACCATTACAATTTAATTCTCTTCCTTACAATAACATTTGTTTAAATATTATCCATGTAATCATAACTACCCAGTGAGGACAAAGACCTGAAGAGACTGTTGTGCATACATTTAGTTTATTATACTGTAGTTTTTAAAACTTGTACATTTTGTAAAACTCCTTGTAGTTGTAAACAAAGGAAAGTTGTGTTAGTAAAAAGTGTACGTGTGCAACTAGAGTTTGCTTGTTTTGACACGTTATTTAAAATATGTGACTAAGAAATAACCAAATTAAAGTAAAAAAATCCTATCTTGGTGTTTAGCCTGAAATTTCATTCATAATGGTCTTAAAAAGTCTTAAATTTGACTTGCTGAAACCTGCAGAAACCCTGGTATATTTCTAAACAAACAAATAATCATAATAAATGGTATCAAAAAAGTGCAAGGTAACCAGAACTAGAAACTTTTTTTAACCGTACTGACACCTCGAATAGAGATTGGATGAGATAACAGAGGTTGCGCAGTTAGCTAAAATTTTGCTGACATAAATTTTTATGTATGGGTGATATATATTGCATCACCAAAAAGGATTAAGGTCATGTCCATGCAATAAGCCGATATATGGATTATTGTAACATAGGGCCAGATTTGGTAATAGCTTGCACCCATATAAACAGTCTAAAGTAAACAACATATAAAGTCTTTTGGCTTAAAGAAACTACTTAGGATTTAGTACAGACACACAGTGATACATTTGCACTGAAAATGTGTGGACACAGAATATTCAATTTTAGACACAATCATTTCTGGGAGGAGAGCATTGAAATGAATTATCTGATTTACTAAGGTTCGCTATTGTCAGTTTACTGGTATTTATGATATTATATAATGCCCCAAAAAGCATGTGTTAAGCCGTTGTCACACTGCACTTTTCACCTCAGACTTTCATTCATACGCATGCGAATGCTGCAGACCGGAAATGCAAGCTCGTGCAACAAGTTTCACAGTTCGCTATGTTGGAAAGTTCAAGCTTGGAGAACTCTGACCTGCGGAATTGCATCATGTGGCTAAATAAGACTAATCGAAGATTAAAACATGACCTCCATGTGCAGAAATTTAAAATGTGGACCAATCGCTCACTTTTTTTAATGTCTAATCATCTTGTTTAATCCCGCCCCTTTTCGCAGAATTTTGTAAGCTCAATGTGACTGTGGCATTAGCCTTGTGTCGTTAGTAAATCACACACTCACCTGATTATCTCTTTACAAACCAATTTATGCTACATTTGGACGTTATAGAATTTATTATTAAAAAACTTTATTATTCATCACCCAGGGATAGAAATGTTTATTAGGTAAGGCTCACATATACACAATACAAAATGGCAGAACTTTTCACTCCCATTGGCACTGTTAGATGTTATAGTTTATGCTGTTTGGTTAATCTGGAATAGAGTGTTCAAAAGTTTGTATTTTAAGCTTTCTTTTAAGAAATTAATTTATTTTCGTTACCAAGGATTCATTAAAAATGACAGTAAACAAATTTATTTTCAAATAAATGCTGAAAAATCCTGAAAAAATGCATCACCCCAGCAAAAAAACTAAATAAATTAATTAATTTTGTATCTTAACACTACTGACTATTTTAAATGCATATGTTTCAGCAGTATGAACTTCATTCGTTGGTCATTATTTACCAATGGCAGGATGCATAAAGGGCGTCACGGTGGCGCAGTGGGTAGCACGATCGCCTCACAGCAAGAAGGTCGCTGGTTCCAGCCCCGGCTGGGCCAGTTGGTGTTTCTGTGTGGAGTTTGCATGTTCTCCCCGTGTTCGCGTGGTTTTCCTCCGGGTGCTCCGGTTTCCCCCACAGTCTAAAGACATGTGCTATAGGTGAATTGAATAAACTAAATTGCCCGTAGTGTATGAGTGTTTGTGTGAATGAGTGTGTATGGGTGTTTCCCAGTAGTAGGCTGCGGCTGGAAGGGCATCCGCTGCGTAAAACATATGCTGGATAAGTTGGTGGTTCATTCTGTTGTGGCGACCCCTGATTAATAAAGGGACTAAGCCGAAAAGAAAATGAATGAATGATGCATAAAACGTTGCACTGGGTGTCATGAAATAATAACATTTAACAGCATTTATTCATCTAAACATTTAAATCATGTTCAATTTATGTTCAGTTGTGAGTTCATGTTTGTTTGCAAAACATTAATAGTATTTTAATAGTAACATCTAATATTTTAAAATGTTAGAAATACACTACAGTGTACATTGTAGTGCCCAACAGATTTTTGTTAGAAATTAATTTTGATTGATGCGTTTAGAAAGTGCCTTAAATTGATTATAAAATGACCGCAAATACGTTTTACAATGTTCCAAGATATTTCGATTTAAAAAAAACTGCAGCGTGGTTTCCACAAAACATTTAAGCATCACATCGGTTTTCAACATTGATAATGACACTCATAATGTTTCCTGAGCACCAAATAATCATATTAGAAAGATTTCAGAAGGATCAAGAGACACTGAAGACTGGAGAGCTGGAAATGCAATGTTAATAAACTACTTGTAAACAATAGTAATGAGAAAAAAAACATGGAAAAACAGAATACTTTTTATTTTTAATATATTTGTTGTAAATTAGTTCAATATTTTTTTTTAAGTGATGATGTAGTTGGCAGAATAAAGTGTGGACAGGGTGATCTTTCAAATGTATCTCTGTCCATTCCTGTTTTCTCAATGATCTCATCACCACAGGTCTGGTTCTGAGGGCGTCCTGGTAGACCTCAGTGACACCACGCCCTCCAGCTCTGGCTCCGCCTCCAGCCCAGACACTGACCTGCGATTGGCCATGGAGCTCTCGGCCCGTGCGCAAGAGGAGGAGGAAAAGAGGAGGAAAGAAGAAGAAGAGGAATTGGAGAGGATTTTACAACTCTCCTTAACAGAAAAGTGACAAAGTAAGACGAGGGAAGGAAAGACAAAGGGAGTTCGTGTTATTGCCATAAGCATTAAATCTTTTTTTATTTATACCCTTCTTAAAATTCATGCAGTTCTCTGTTTGCCACTGACATAAAACTACACATATTTACATAATCGGTTCAGAACGGAAAGGTTCTGCCTTCTTATCCATAACAAAATTGCTCATCCTTTCCATTTTGCTTTTCCTAAGGCGATCGTGCATTTTACATGAATTCCAGTGCTGCTTTTTTTTAAAAATGTGATTGAAAGATTGTGATGTTCTTGACAGTCCTGCGAGTTGCTGACTAGACAGTTTTTCATTTGATATAACCGTAAAGATGGTGGATTTTTGCATTAACGTTAGCTTTAGGTTTATATTAATACTATATCTCAGGGTTCAACTGATCACCAGTTGTCACTTCCTTTGAAACCATTTTATACACAGCCAAGGAAAGTGAGAGAAATGAATGTTTTTTCACAAAGCAGTTAGGACGGCACCATCCTCAGCCCGTGTGCTTTCGTCAACTTTCTGGCAATAAATCCCACCGCCGTGCCTCGCCAGAGTGAGAGGCACTCATTCAGACCAGAATATTCCTGAAACGGGCTGTTCGATGTAAGAGAATACGCCTCAAGCTTTTAGTCTGCCTGATTTGTAAAATGATACGATAAAACTGCTTAGATCGCCAAGAGTATGTTGTAATGCAAAGCATGAATGTGGCAGTACTGGGTCACTTTTCTGGCACCAACCAAACCTCATGCTACACTAAAGGACGAGGGGAATGTGTGACAAGAAAACCAGCCGTTTTTTTATTAAGAAGTGGATGTTAAAGGGATAGTTCACTTATAAATGAAAACTGACTCATCATTTACTCTCCCTCAAGTGGTTTCATATCTTTTATGAGTTGTTTTTTTTTCTTATGTTGAACACAAAAGGAGATATTTTGAGAAATGTTGGAAATCTGTAACCATTGACTTCCATGGTTGGAAAAACAAATTCTATGCAAGTAAATAGTTACTGGTTTCCAACATTTTTCAAAATAATCTGCTTTTGTGTTCAACTGAATTAGAAACTCAAACAGGTTTGAACACAAAAGCAGATTATTTTGAAAAATGTTGGAAACCTGTAACCATTGTCTTCCATAGTAAGAAAAACAAATATTATGGAAGTCAATGGTTTCCAGGTTACAACATTTTTCAAAATAATCTGCTTTTGTGTTCAACAGAATTAGCAACTCAAACAGGTTTGAAAACAAAAGAAGATATTTTGAAAAATGTTGGAAAACTTTTAACCATTAAAATCCATAGTAGAAAAAGCAAATACCATGGATGTCAATGGTTACTGGGTTACAACATTCTTCAAAATAATCTGCTTTTGTGTTCAACAGAATGAGCAACTCAAACAGGTTTGAAAACAAAAGAAGATATTTTGAAAAATGTTGGAAATCTGTAATCTTTGGTTTCCATAGTAGGAAAAACATATACCAT